>JAOWBP010002052.1:28083045-28098871 GCA_028571105.1 Tragopan temminckii | reverse complement strand
GCATCCTCCAACCAGAACTTCTTTGAGCTGAATCATGCATGTGAAGACACACCTCATTAGCCTTGTTTGCAGCCTGATTCCCTTCTAGCTCTTATCTGATGCTTTTTGGTTCTTGTGTTTTGGAGAGACATTGAAGAGCCACCCTTTCCATTCAATCTTAAATATTTCTTTTTCTAGACTCAAGAACTCTAGCTTGCTTAAGTATTTCCAATATAGATGATACTTGTCTTCTGCTTTTTTGCGCTGTCTGGAACATTTTCAGTTCTTCAGTATCTTCTTTGAGTGGGAGGGCACAAAATGTACACAATACATAAAATGCATGCACTCCATAGGTTGCAAAATTGCAAATATTCTCTGTTATGTTCTCTTTTCTTTTTCCAATAATTGATTTTCTCTGTTTGACCGCTTTTGAGCGCTAAGCATATGTTTCCGTAATCTGTCTGTCATGACCTCAAGGTCTCTTTTCCTGAATAATAACGGTCAACTCATTGTACATTTGCAATTTAAATAGCTTTATTCTCCTGTGTATATTTTCATGTTTATAGTGGATTTCCTCTGCTGGTTTATTGCCTAATTACTAAGAAGTCACATGAGGTCTGTATGTAGTTTTTCATTATGAGCATTCACCTTCACTGCTCTTAACTAATCAGGTAGCATCAGCAACTTTAATCACCTTTACTTGCATATAGATCCAATGAGATCTGCAAGAACTGTTGTTTTTTTTTTTTTTTTTTTTGGCAAATTATTAGTCTTCATGCGAACCTTCATTATTTTTTGGAGACGCTTAGTTTCCTTAAGCCTTCTGGAATTCCAGATATACTCTTATCAGTTGGATCTCCACTGTCCATATGCTTGTGGATATCTCCAAAAAATAAAGCAGTAGTAGTGAATGTGATTCCCTTTTACGTGAGAAACTATTCTCACCAAATGCAATTTTTTTAAAATTGAATCACAGTAGTACTTTCCTAGTTCTGACCCATTGCTTTACTCTGCTTTTCAGTGTTCAGAATACAGTGATTTCATCATTGGTGTCTTCAGTTTTGAAATACTGAAATGAATGCATTTTACCACTAGAAAGATTTCAAGGAAGAACCTTGTTAACAGTGTGCTGTTGAGTGTGCCATGTTATAGAAAAAAAAAGATTTGCAAATGCATTTGAAGCTTTTCTATAGGCTTGATTAGTATTTAAACAAAGTAGGTTCTTTTTGTCAGTGCTGTTGGGTGTTACATTATTGCTGAGATAATGGTTTAAAAAAAAAAAAAAGGTTATGTCAGCCTGTTGTAGTGTCTTTTTTCAGTCTTCTAATTTGTAGTTGAATGTGGCTCAGCAAACTTGAGTGACAGGAAAGAGTTTCCAATCAGAGTTGTGCCCTCCTTGTCAAATCAAAAAAGGTCTGAATTCACTTTTTTGCCTTAGGTAGATATATGCAGCACGTGGCAAATAGGGAATTTTGCAAGTGATTTCACAGCACAAGCAAGCTAAGATCTCTTCTCCTGTAATGAATAGGAGCCCATCATAATGTAATACACATTTTTGCACAATTAAAAATGATGCATCTGGGTTCTTCTCAAGGTTTTTCCCCTTCCCCCAGTTCCTTCCTTACTCCAGCACGCACTTCTGACATGGAGGTGTGCTGTTTCCTGTAGCAACTATTAAACACAGATATGCACAGAAGATACTGTCTTTATCACTTTTAATCTTTTAAGATTGTAAACAAATGTCTTCTGTATTATTTTGACCAAACCCCTACACGTAATCATTGAAATTCTTCGTTTGAAAGCTTCTAAGGAATCTGTCTTCTCCACATAAGAAACTGAGAACGCATATAATTATACCTAATAATTTCACCACTGTCAGATTAGATTGATTTTTAGTCACTTTTTTGCAGATTAGATTCAGCTCAGGTGCTCAAAGTGAAAGAAGGCGCATTAATCCGCAGTGACATTCTGTCTTTCTCAATTAGTGGGTTCTGAGAGATGGTAGATGCTGCAAGTTTGGTTGCATGAAGCAGCTTTGTTCTCACGCAGACGCTAGTAAAGTTGAGGTTTAGGTTTCCAAAAGCAACCATGAGGAACTTAAGTATCAGGCGTTCAAAAAAAGCACGAAGAAATAAAGGAAATAAAGAATATTTCAGGCAGATTTGAAGGCTGGGTATAACTGATAGCGTTTAAACTCAGATTTTGGGAGAGACTTCTTTTTAATTAAATCTCTGTAATGTAAGCCTCTACCATACCCGTCTTTGCGTAATAAAAAAGGTCTGCCAAAGTTTTGCTTAGGATAAGTGTGTGAGTTCGCATGGAGATGTTCCTCTGGTGCTGCAGAACCTTGTTTGACATGTAGGTGTTCCTGTGTAGCATTGAAGGTCACACACTAATTTCTTCAAACTGCATGTGGTCAGGCTGTAATTTTAATTATTTCCAAAGCAGTAGTGCATTAGCATTACAAAAGTGTTGTAGTGAAGGACAAAGTACTGAAAAAGGGAGTGCAAATAAATGACACTGCAATGTGTGCATGTCTTCTGATTTGCTGGAATGAATGCTGGCAAAGCTTTGCTGTAGCTCAAAGTATATGTTTATTGCTTAATTATCTCAGTTACTGAATATGCTCATTGCATAATCTGGGGAAGCAGTAATTGAGTCCATTACTGTGGATAAACAATTGCTAATTTATAGTGCTTCAAATAAAATAATCTTCACTGTAAACAGATGTTGCAAAATGTAAAATGTTGATGCTATCTTACTTTTACCATGACAAAATCTTAATTTTCTTGATTTTCTCAATGTGCATTCCACCAGTGCTTGTTGAGAATTGCCTTTTTTTCTCTTCTTATTTCTTTGTCAAAGATGTCTGCTCCAATTGTATTAAAATATTTTTGCTTTTCACACTTGCCTTTTTTTTTTCTGGTTTGGTTGTTTGTTTAATGTAGATAATAGCTAGTGTCAAGAAGCCAGATCTTTTTAATAACTTAAGAAAACTGGCTTTTGATTAAATGAGAACAGTCTGGGATGTAATTTTAGCTGGTGAAGCAATTATGATGTGGTAGGCATGTAGGCAGTTTTCAGTCTCCTACTTAAAAGATAAAATAGCTTCATTTTGTTCGAGAAATGTTTGGATAAATCTCAGTTTAGTGTTAAAACAAACAGAAAAAACCCCTCAGCCTGGTAGGAGCTCCACATTAATATCATGAAGTAGTTTGAACAGCGTGGTGAAATGCTGGAGACTTTCCTGCGGATCGTATGATACCTTGTAATTTTTAGATTTTAATACCTAGCCAGACTGTTAATCCACCTTCTCCTGAACCAGTGGTCAACATCAATTCCCAGTTTCATAAAGTACTGTTTAAAACTGTGTCACAGTTTGAAAGAGGGAATTTTGCTGCGTCTGAAGCAATCTGTGTAGGAAGCAGATTTTCCCCTTACTGATGGTTACAAATGATCCAATCCTTTAAACTGTGACGCTACGAGACCCGACTTAGCAGGATTGACGTGGTCCTTTCTAGATGATCTCTGTTCTGATGAGGCAAGGCATGCTCGGATTCCTCTGGGGAAACAGGAAAACTCTTCAATGACCATTGTGGGAGTGAGAATTCGTCCAAAGACAGGAGTTACTTCACTTACTCAAGTAGATTGCGTGATGCTAATATTGAAGTTAGAAGACTTCTCTTGTGAGTATCTGGTGAGAATGAAGTGGCAAGCTGTGCAACTTGCTCTGCCCACTTGCTTTGCTGGCTTACCTATGCCTATATGACAAAATATGCTATGCAACAGAGATAGGCTGGATTTTCGTACATATATAGATAGAGATTTTAACGTGTATTTATTTTACTGGAAGTCACACACAAACGTATATAGAAGAAAAGATGAATCTTTATATACGTTTATATAGGTGTGAGTGAGTATATGTGAAAAGTAATCTGAAGGGCTCTCCTGCTATTGTTAAAGTTTTGCTGTTGACTATAATAAGGGTGGGTACATGCCTCCTGTTGGGCAGAATTATTCTCCCAGTCTCAAGGGGCATTTTTGTGTCTTACATCTGCAAAATGAAACTGATCTCACAAGTACTCAGCCCAGAAGTGTTAATTTAATTTTGGAAGTAGTCCCACTGAATTTTATGATCCCATAGATGGTAAATTTCTTGGGACTTTTATTTTCCTTTATGCCATATTCAGTGGTAAGCACAATCTCCATTAGCTTTTACATTATCATCTACTGTTACTTATAGCAAAATGCTTTTAGGTTTTGGCTTGAAAATGATAATTCGAACACATAAGCACAAAAACCATGTGTCAGAAGACAACAATTAAATTAGAATTATTGCAATATTACATCTGAATAATCTGAGTAGGCTTTGCAAAATTTCAAAAGCTACTTTTTTAGTACCACAGCAGAGCTCATCTGATTTAGCCTGAACAGGAAAAAAATCACATAGCCATGAGTATATTAGAGAAAGGAAGGACTGTGGACCACAGATAGTAAATTCCCCGACCTACTGATGACCAATGATGGTCAAGGTAAATCTGGCTGCTATGAATGGACAGTAAAGGTAGAGAAATGCAGCTTTTGTAAGCTCCAGAACTGGCCAGAGGTATGTGGCATTCTTCCAACTGACTTCGCCACCTTTGGATGAGCCTTCTTTTCCACAAGCTTCCCAAATCACATCCCTAAAATAAGTTTCTTGCAGGCTGTATTTAATCAGTAGAATAGGTCAAGTCTAACTGTGTATTTATTAATAAGCAATACTTGATATGCAATCTCATTTTTAGATAAGAGACATCATTTTTTCTTCCCAGATGGTTTCAGTTTTTAGTTTTAGGGCAGAGGACAACTCAACCTTGCCAGAAGAGCGTTTACAAACTTTGTAAGTACAGTGATTTAGTCAGAACAGTATTTCTATTCTGGTGGTGCAAAACCATGACGCACTCTGACCAGAGCTCAGTGTGAGGCCTACAATGCATGACCATATCACTTTAGCAGCAGGCTTGGGAAGAATTCTGAGAAGCTGTGCATGCTCTTTAAGATATTTTTATCTTGAGGGTTACTCTGCAAGCATCTCACCCTCTGATAATTTTCTCAGAAAAAAAGAGGGCATAGGAAATAGGAGGAAGAGACAGCAGTAATGAATACAAGTGTAGCCAGTAAAACCAAAACAGTCTATTATTGCAATGAGAAAATCAGGTGAGATGAGTTCATTTGTGTATTGGTTTTCACTTCAAAACAGTATTTGAAAGGCCCGTTATCTACTGCTTTGGTTTTCATGTTAAAAATATTGTATTCTGGCTCAGCACTGCTGTCAAGAAGTACAATATGTCCCACCTCATTAAGTATCATCTCTTTCTTCTCCATCTGTCCTGAACAGCAGGAAAACTAGTTTTCAAACAGAAAAATAATCAGTTTTGTACATTTCCTTTCTTCTTCTCTGAATCTATATTCATCTAAAAATATAATCAAATTTCCAGAGGAGTGCTCCTGAAACCCCACCACTAATAAAGGCACTGTTTAGAACATCAGGAGCTGTTGTTTGGGATGTAGCAAGGTGAGCAAATGTGAGAAGCGAGAGACCCAGCAAAAATACAGTGGACATGCTAGAGAAGGAAAAACTGCTAATTTAGTACAAATGCAAACTGTGGTTGACCGACAGCATAGCTGGAAGAAGTTAAGAAATAGAGGCATTTCCCCTTCTGTTTGAATATGTAAATAGGAGTTCATTGCCCTTTGCATGTTAGAAGTGCTGTGCTTTATGCCTTCAAAAGCATGCTTAATATAGATGTAAATAACTGTGCATTAAGAAAGTGAAATGCCCTGGAGGTTGCCTGGTTCATTACAGACAGTGCTATTCAGATTAAGGGCCTGACCCACTATAGCCAAAGCGTGTTTGCTTGGCTGAGTAGCCAGTAGAGAACTACAGGAGCTGGCTTTGCTGTTGGAACTAAGGGGAAAGCAACTCAAAACCTAGGAGAAAAAAAGGCAAAAAAAAAACCCAACAACATTGCTCATATTCTCAGGCAATAGCTTGCATGACATTCAGCTTTAAGGAATTCTACCATTCTTCGGGTTAAAGCGACTTTCCTTGTGGGACTTGTATCAATGCCATCTCCTTATTCTTCACAGCAGCCACTCAGGGGTCCCGCAAGAAATCAGTTTTAAGCCTGCATTGTCTTTCTGACAAATGCTCCCAAAGACTGAACGAGGGGCTCTGATTAAACCGTCTGCTTTCAGAGACACCTCAGATCATGCTGATACCGTTCAGCTGGTTGGAGCAGCGATACTGAATGAATAAAACCACATAACTTTAAAAGGTCACTCCTTTGCAGAGACAGAGAGGGTTGCTGTCGGCAGAAGTTGGCTGCACACAAGGCTGGAGTCCCACATCAAAGGTGTTGAGTGGAAAATTGTATTTTGCAGCTGAGGTAATAACAGAAGATGTGTAGCAGTGTGTAAATGAATATTGTTTGCTATATAAAAGAAGCAGCTTTCTAAAAAGTAAACAAATGCAGCTTTAGAAAAAAAGCAAATAGGCTAGCAGGATTTACTGCCTGTATCCTAAAATACACCTTTAGCTCTGTTGCAGACACAAAGGGTAAGAGAATTCAGTGTGTAGCAAAAGAAATAAGCATGCAAATCAATTTGGCCACATACATCAGTTACTGATCTGCCATTAGGTGATGTTTAACAATCTGAGGGTAATGAAAGCAATTTTCAGGGAGAATAATTCTGGGCTGTGCATGCGCTAGGGATGATGTCATACAATGAAACAGTAACTGTGCAGACCATAGATGGTCTTTCAGCTAGAGAGATTTAACGCTTACTTTGCAAGGCAGGAGCGTGTCCTAGAAGAAATCAGTTGTCACTAAGCCTTCTCTTTACTTGCAAAAGGATATTTCAAATATAAAACAAGTATTACTGTTAAGCAGTGATATGTGAGAGGCATGTGTAACAAGAGCGTGGTTTAGTGGATGGGAATGAGAGGTAAGAGCTTAGATCCTTTTGGCCCTTTCTCACTGCTACACCTTGCAGCCACAGGCTCCCCATTTTGCCTGCCCATAAGCAAGAGTTACTCTGCTTGCATTGCAGGGTGATGTGAAGTTAGGTAGGATTCAGCATGGCATCTACTGGCTGTGGTGTAAGTGTAGCCATTTGTCTAGCAAGAATGGGACTGAACTGTGTTAGCAAAATCTCTGAGTCCCTTGGGTAAGAAAGGTGGTGTGTGTGCAGCTTGTTTACCCAGCTAAGTGTAAGTACTCCCAGTGTGTCATAATGCTCAGATCTTGTGTACGTTGAGGCAGTTAGAGGAGGAGGAGCAAGATTTTGCTGAGATGCAAAGGTGCAGCCTCCAAACAGTATTTGGGAAATGCCGATGCTGTGCTTAGTCCGACTCTACTGGCAGTATGAGCCAAGATGCTGTGGCATGGGGCAGCTGGAAGGCAGATCATAAACCTAGTGGGTACTGCTGTCTTCCATGTTCCACCACTGGGCTATGTGTCATGCTGTCAAACTGCTCAGACCAGCAAGCTCCACACGGGTTGTCAGCCCTTCAGGAGGGCTCAGAAGGGAAACACCATTTCAGAAGGGAAATGCTCCTGTTGGCTTTCTTCCATCAGCTCTTTGCCCCAGTGGGCATCAGGGCCCCACAGGGAATGTGGGCATTGCATTAAGCCCTTTATCTGAGCTCTCTGGAAATACCTACTTACGGAGCTCTCTGCACACACACATCTGCTGCTCATGTGCACTGGAAAGCTCATAGGCTTTTGCATGACGGGAAACCGTCTCAGAAATGGCACTCTGGAGGGTTAAGCCTTATTTTAGAACTGGCTGAGGAAAATAAAGTTATGAAAATAGATTCATATCAAATTAAATACATACATTTACTTTAAGTGCTGCTGTCGTGGTTGTAGAGTATACGCTCTAGCTTTTTCTCATCTGTTCCTGAGGGTATAGCTCACTGCTTGCACAGTTTCTCTGCTTGTTATATCTGATGAAATAATCTTTCTGTACTGTCCACCTGTGCTAGAATCTCTGAGCATATATCCAAAAAATGATGTAGCTTATTTTAATTTAGCAGCAAAAGGATGTGGGGAAAAGGGAGGGGAAATTTCTGTGGCTGTGTTGTGTAACACAGATGAAAATAGGTTTACTCTTGGATCCACAACATTACCACCCAGGCAGAATTATTTGTAGTGCATAAAGGAAGGGTTAAAATGTGCAGGCAAGTCACAAGGTGGCAAGGGAGAAACAGATCGACAGCTCAAGCAGCAATTCCTTATTTTGCCCATTCCAAGCAGCACTTTGTTGGCTGTGGCAGCTGCTGTAGCTGGAGGGCTGAAACAGCTGCTGCCGAGCACTGCCTTGAGGTGATGCATTTTTTTCTCTAATCCCTCCATGCTGGCCTCGTGTTCAGCTATGGTGTGCTCAATACTGGTGCAGGATTTAGGAATCGGACGGTGAGCATTAAAACAGTTCCAGATGGAGTGATTTTTTATCCACTTTGTCTAAGATGAGCGCGTTCCTGGAAGGAAAGCGGTGAATGTACAAATAGCAAAGATCCTCACTGCACAGCAAGACAAAAAATCTGTTAGAATCCCATTACCCAAAGGTACGTTGGGTAAAAGATTTTATGCTTTGACATTGTGGAGTGGAAGGACTTAAGAATAAGGGCTGTAAGAATGTTAGACAATTTCATAATACTTGAAAATTGTTAACAAAGAAGTCTGACCAGTGGATTATTCCTTGGTTTTACAGAAAAGCCTCTCTATACTTCAGATAAATTCTTTTACTCCACATAACGTCATCCAGTGGTTCCAGATATCAAAACCCTAGGGAAAGTCTATGACTTCCTGTAGTCTGGGTGGGATCACAAGGGAATTAAGACAGAGAGATTATACGTGTCTTTTGCTTTTGCCAGCAGCCTGTGTGCTTACAAAGCTCATATGCAGCAATTAAGTATGGACAGTACGTTCCTATTAAACGCATATGCATATGGAGACCTAGCTGAGAATGATCTGTAGAATTATTGTCTCTGCAGGTCTCATAGAAGAGAAAAGTGAGCTGCAGATCACCTTTGTATTGAAAAGAGAAACTAAGCCAAGGTTAGTCTGGAAGCAGGGGAGGTACCACCATGCATTTGTCCTAGCCCTGGGCACCCAACTTTTAAGGGTGTCAAGGTAAGATATTGAGCTAGAAGAACCTGTGGCCTGACCCAAACCAGCCATTCATGCGGGTGTAATTCATTTGTAACATCATTTAGGTAAGCAGTAAACATAATTAAATAACTGAATTGCAGTGGGTGTTGACTATTTTGAGGCTTTAATTGGACAATAAAACTGGAATCTAGATTATGGGTGCAGTCTTTAGGCTGAAAATAATATATGGAATTGCTAAGCAATGCACAGTTCGCTGTATGAACACCAGACTAATGGGAAAACCTACCAGGTACTTACTGAGGGCTTGTTTCACCTGGAAAGTGAGTGAGTAAGTAAGTAGTGTGCATTAAACACATCAATCCATTTCCTTCCTTTATCTGCCAATAATTTCTTTGGAAGCTTGTAACTGAAAAGAAATGTTCCTGCTTTCTTCTGCTGTTTGTGCTTCACAACCATATATATAATAAATAGTGCTTTTCTAACACAACTGTTTATTAAGTTCCAATTTTTGCCTCCACCAGGAATTTGCTGAAGGTAAATGGACTATTCAGATGTCACTGAAAGCATAACACAGTGATGCAGGGCATCTCTACACTGATGTATTCGGCTTTTTATTGTGGTTAATCTATGGTGTGTTGAGAAGACAGCACCTCTGTTTTGCAGACCTGCCTTTGGGAAGCTCCCTTCCTCTCCTTTGCTCTTCTGCATCTGAGCCTAATTACTGTCAGCACCAGGGAGGCTGCTGCTTTTGCAGACGTTTTTCAGAAGATCCGCATCTCTCTCAATGAACTGTTTTCAAAGTGGCCTCCAGCATCCCCCAAATTGCCTTGTTTCATGTTTGGCAAAAACTGGTATTGCTGATCCACTGTATTAACAGTGCTGGCACATTTTGAAGGAGCCATTTGGGTGAGAAGTCTGTTACAGGATCCTATGTGAAAACACTTAGTATCTGCTTTTGTTTTAATCACTTACTGTTTTTTAAGCCAATGACCAAAACATCCTGCTGAAATAGGAACACCAGGATCTCATCTGCAGGAAGAATTAACACTGTTAGACAGACCTTGCTATCATGTAGACTCCACAGTATATCAAGCAAACGTATTATTTGCTGGTTTTACTGTTGTTTTTAAGGCTGCTCGAGAAAAGTCACATTAACCAGGCTTATAAACTTTCTAACGGCTACATAAAATTATACCTCATCTTTGTTTATCCATAGCATAAAGCTACTCTGATAAAAATAAAATAGAGACTTCATCTTTTAGAGGTTTACTATACCTTTATGCTGCCCTCAGGCCACTTCTATTTTTCTTGGAAAAAAGCTCATTCATATTTCTTCCAGCATAGAACCAATCTCTTTCACTTTGTAAAGACTAGAGCTGTTTGTGATAAATCCTCAACCCTTGAGGTCACATGTATATTTGAGTGAAATGTGATAGTTATTTTTCTTCTGTGGTTTAAACATCCACATTTCACAGTTGTGGATACTCTCGTTGGATTAAATGTTTTCTAATATACTGAAACATTTCATTGTTGTGCCAGGAATATCCTAGAAATACAGCACTCTTCTTTTATTTCCCTGTAACGCAAACTTCGAAATAACTATCAAAACAAATTATGACATATGGAATAACAACATGCTATGTAAGAGTAATGAATATGCTCCAGGTTTAATGTAGATGAAAATGGAAGTACTTCTATACCTGCCAAAACCTTTCAAAAGCATTTTGAATACTGCTGTTTATATTCTTCGAAATGGAATATCTGGAAGCAAATTTGCTCCTTAGCAGACTTGGTTTAAACCATCCTGGACCTCTGACAACCAAACTGACAAATACACCAGTGTGCCCTAATGTTGTCCTAAAGTTGGTTTTTAATAGGAGAATTAACAGAGTTAGAGATTGAGGACTGTATTTTGATAGATTAATTCCTGATGAGGGACTAACACTAACTGAAAATGGTGGGCTCCAGTAGATCAAATAGGACAATTGTAATATACTGTCAGGATAGATTCTAGGAATATTGAAAAAATGATCAAGAGTCACTAACAGCATCCTCATTTACCAAATGCTTTCCTTAATGGTTTATTGTCTCCTGCAACTCCTGACCTTCCTCTGTGGTACAGTATGTAGTCCAGATGGTGGTAACACAGCGTAGCTGCTATTCTGTTTCGACATGGTACCAAATTCAGTAATTTGAGTCGACAAGCTGATTTGGCAGTTCACTGTTTTTCCTTTCTTAACTTTTTCCCAAGGTATAGGGCAGTGTCATACTTCCAGTCCATCACTGGAGAAGGAACAGGTGAAGGAGACGTCCCTGATCACCACAGAAAAAGCAAAGTGCAAAAGATCTGTGCACTCCTGGGATCAGGAGGTATCTGTGGAAAGTGAGCTTACTGCAATTCTTGTACCCTGAGAAATGAGTAGGTGCTCTACCCTTTGCTCCAGGGAGCCAGCACAGATCCCAGCCATTTCCTCCTTCCGTCCTTACAAGTGAGGTGAGATAAGACCAGCTTGGGGGGGCAGGGAGGAATCTCCAAGCTCTCTCAGCCTGTCCTCAGAAGAGAGGCATTCCATCTCTCACATCATTTTTGTGGCCCTTCTCTGGGTGTACTCCAACATGTCCACATCTCTCCTGTATTGAGAACTCTACATCTGGACACAGTACTCCAGGTGAGGCCTCACCTGTGCAGAATTAGAGGGGCAGGATCACCCCCTCCACCAAGTGTCTCTCTTTCTTTCTTGCCATTCCTTAAAAAGGGTATTTTCATTCCTGTCAAGACAGATTCACCCAATACAGCTGCAGCTCTGTTGGAACAAATTGGTGGTATAGGTGAGGAGTAGAGAGATTACCTGCTTCTGTTTGCTTGGTTTGAGTAAATGAGCTTTAGCTATCTAAATTCATTGCATGACACTGGAACAAATGGAGGACATAAAACACTTTGTTCTTGCCTGGGCTGGAGGCAAAACAAACAAACAAACAAAAACAAACAAATAAAAGCAAGTTGCATTATACTGATAGAAGTTCTTGGACTCTGGAGTAGAAGTATGACTGCCTCCCAGTTCAGGAAAACTGTGAAAGTACAGCTGTGGGCAGATGATTGGCTTTTGGAGGGTGGAGGGGGTTACTGAGAGCAGCAAGTTGAAAAACAGAAAAGAGGATATGGGGGATCCCAGCTGACTGTGAGAAATCAAATTGTGCTCTTTAAAAGAAAACTGATTACCAGACATATTAAGCTTTAATCTTATTTGCAGTTAGTAGCCCCAAAGAGAATGCTTTGTTGGAGACCTTCCAAGAACAGCTATTGCAGACAGCTTGTAAAACAAAGACAATCTGATGGAAATAATGCAAATACAGATCGACATTCACTGTAATAAAATTATTTTATGACCCCCTTTGTAACAACCTCAACAATAAACACCAGTTTCTTCATTGGCAATTAGCTCTAGTGGGACAAACACTTCCCCAAGTTGACAATACTTACATATTTCTTTCTTTTTCCAGAGATGATTGTATCTGGCATATAAATAGCTTTTTATTTCTATAATTTTCTTTTAAAAACACCATTTAAACACTGAAAGAGTGCAAGATGACCTCCCTTAAATTCACTTTGGCCACTTGCTTGCACTCAGCTCAAATGGAATGCTGCTTCAGAGTTTGCTGCAGCCAATTGCCCAACCCTGACACATTGACCTGCTTCAGCGACAGCACACCTTAATCCCAGCTCTGTGAGGATTCTTCAGCAAGGCTGCTCATCACTTGTCACCATGACACTCAGTCCTGTTCTGTCTCTGTTCACCTTGCAGGTAGCCTGAACTTGAATTCTCATCTGTCCTGACCCTGGGAGCTCCGGGATTTTCCTGGAAAGCTCACAGGCTCCTTTGTTCCCTTCAGCCCGTTTTCTGTAGCTGCAGGTGGGGTGGAGACCTGCTCAAGTGTCTGTGTCCATCAGTGCTGGCTGCAGTGCAAATTACATGGGAGGTTGCGTCTGCATTATACTGGCTGTCTGTTCCAGATTCGGTCTTCTGGGGTGTTCTGGGCACATTAAAGGAGTGGCACAGCTTGGCCTTAAGCTGACTTGACAAATATCTAACCAAATCCAGAAAAATCTCATATTATTCCCCCTCAGGCATTGTGCAGTATGTAATTTGAGTCTCATGAAATCAGAAGGATAGCAGTGGCTATAATTACAAACCATCACAAAGATTTTAGAAATCTGTTTATTTATTCTCATGACTTGAATATGTACATATTGGAAAAGATCCCTCCAACAGTAATTTTACAGAGTTGATTTACTAGGACTCCACAATCCATAAACTTGACTCTCGATGTACTTCTCTTAATACAAAAGCCATAAGCCTAGTCCTTAAATTATAGACTGCATTTTTGAATGAACACTTATTCAAAAAAATACATCTTTTTATGCATGGTTTAGTGAATTTATTTCACTTCTCAACGTGTCTTTGCCTGTATCTGGAGGTTTCACATTGACTTTTGCTTTTCATGAAATTGATGACATTTTTGCTAAGTGAATTTCTGAGACTCGGTTGCAGTGCAATAGCACAGATAATCGAGGTGGCATAAAGACATTCCACAGAGGGATTTGGGATACGTCCTACGGCATCAGCAGTCATCAAGGAACAAGTGTTAAGTGGCTTGCATATGGTAAACTGCTTGCATACAATAAATCATTCTTGCTAAAACTGTGAGCGTAAATTGGAAACACACAATTTTGGCATAGGAAAGCCTGATACTACTTCTATTATCCGGCTGTGTATAAACACATGCAAACTTGTTCCTCAGCCTATAAATGCTAAATGAGGGCAGCTCTGCAGTTCCTGTGCCGGTGTGCATTACCTTTGCGAGGGAAACTGCCTGTCACAACAACAGTCCCCAATGAATCTGTCAGCTGAGCTGTGCAGCACGGCTCCAGCGCTTCGACTGCATAAGCGCAGAAGGAATCTGATTCCACTCACTGAAAGCGAGCACACACGTGAGCACCATGTGGGACTGGGGCCTACATGAAGAATGCCTCTTTGTCCCACAGGGTATTTTTACACACAAGTTTCCTCTGTCACCTGACTGCAGTACCAAGCATTTTTCAAAATACTCTCTATCTTACCGTGAATCATCAGACTACTTCGGCCAGTATTTGGCAAAGACACTCCCAATGCCACATGCAGCTTGTCTGGCTGGCAGCTTCCACTCCTCAGCAGCCTACTGCCAACACCTTCCTCACCCAGTGAGGGGATCAGGCATGTGGCTGACAAAATGTCAGTGCATTAACATACATGGAGATGCAGGCCCCGGCACGCTCCACCTACCAAAGTGACTGCTTGTCTGTGAGCACATGGGCAGATTCTGAATACACCAGTTATGTCTGTATGAGGAAAAAATGGATGTGTGGGAAGTCTAAGCACCTTTAAAATAGGCCCAGCATGCACCTAATTTGTCTGCACACTTTTTTGTTTTTCCTTCTTGCTGTTCGCCAGGTGGCCAAGAAGGCCAGTGGCATCCTGGCTTGTATCAGAAATAGTGCAGCCAGCAGGAGCAGGGAGGTAATCATCCCTCTGTACTCTGCACTGGCGAGGCCGCACCTCGAGTGCTCAGTTTAGAGCCCCTTGCTACAAGAAAGATATTGAGGCCCTGGAAAGTGTCCAGAGAAGGGCAATAAAACTGTGAGGGATCTGGAGCAGAAGTCTTACAGGGAGCAGCTGAGGAAACCGAGATTGTTCAGTCTGGAGAATAGGAGGCTCAGAGGAGACCTCATTGCACTCTACAGCTTCCTGAAAGGAGGTTGTGAAGAGGTGGAGGTCAGCCTCTTCACCCAGGTAGCAGTGATAGGATAAAAGGTAATGGCCGTAAGTTGTGCCAGGAGAGGTTCAGGTTGGATATTTGGAGAAGTCTCTTCTCAGAAAGAGTGGTGAGGCAGTGGCACAGGCTGCCCAGGGAGGGAGTGGAGTCACCATCGCTAAAAGCATTCAAGAGCCGTGTGGATGTGGCAGTGAGGGACATGGTCAGTGGGCATGGTGGGGATGGGCTGATATTTGGACTAAATGATCTTAGAGGTCTTTTCCAACCTTTATGATTCTGTGATTAAATTGTTCTTACAATACAGGGTTTTTGCCAAGGAACTCGTTAGGTATGCTTATAATGAGCACAACACAGTTATTGAGCTCTGTAAACCAAAGCTCTGTAAACAAACTCTTTAAAGCTATACGTTATTTGAAAGAGAGATTTAGTCTTCAAGGAAAAACAGTATTTCCTTCATGAAAACTTCATTTGCTAGCTACGCTTTTCAAAGAGAGCTTATGAACTTTGATCTATAACCTTAAAAAAGCTGAATTTAAGAGTAGGGAAAGATAAAGCAGCTCCCAGAATTCAAGCATTAAAGAATTTTCCTCATTTGGTTTCTGGAGCAGCTTTTTAGCTTTGTTAAACACCCATGCTCTAAAAGCATTATTATAGGGTGCACATCTAACGCACTGATGCTGCAGTGGGCCCCGTACCCAGGGGGTACTCAGTGCTCGCTGTGGATGCAACGGGATGCTTTCATTTGCCGGCGGATCGCCAGGTGACAGTTGGCACACCGACTGCCGACACGCATGCGGGCAGCGCTCACCAAACGACGGGGGCAAAATCGCTGGGAGACACCGGAGTCGCCCTCGCAGCCGGACACAACGCGGGCGCCC
>JAOWBP010002052.1:28018154-28038780 GCA_028571105.1 Tragopan temminckii | reverse complement strand
ATTTTAAGCCTGAAATATTTGAGTGAGAACATACCAGAATTCTTGTTTGGAGAAATTAAGAACCTGACTGCAGGGGTTGGCCTGTATGCTTTGTTACTGCAGTTGAATCATAAGATGATGCAAATTCCTAAAATTTACACAGCCGTTGTGTGAGGAAAATAGTCTATTTGTATATACCTATTAAAGGTAAAGCTACTAAAGGCATACATGCAACAGTAAGCTGTTGGTACTCAATATATTAAGTTTTATAGTTTGTTTTTTAATGGTAACGCTTGAAGTCTTGACTGTTATGAGCTTTGTGAAGAAGTGTTCTCTCTAATGATTTTAATTCAGAAGAGCCAAGGGAGTAGCTCTGTGTTTTATATCATCAGGTGTAAATTGTGTATTGTATATAATTGGGTGCAGCCAAAAATCTCAGCACTGCTTCTGTTGATGCTGATCCAACGGTTGTGTGGCCTTAAAGCTCACTGGCTGAGTGTAGGTTTGTATTCCCCAGGGCTGGGGGAGTGTGTTTGGTCAGCAAATGGAAGCAACAGTGATACCCAGCAGCTGTGTGATTGCCTGATCTGCTGTAAAGAGGGGGATGGTCTGGAACTGTGGTGTTGAAAGGGGAGATTATTGCTTAGGGTGCAGTTGTGGGCTGCAGCTATTTAGGTGGGATATAGGGAAAAGAAACTTTGCAGTGGGAAGTGTGTGCAAAAATCCTCATAAAATCATGGGGATTTAAGTAGGTTCATAAATTGTGATATTCTTGGTGAAGTTTGTTACTCATTTAGCTTGGGTCACAGTGATAGAGAAAGGTAATAAAAAAGAGCTAAGTTGTCAGGATGATGGTGGAAGACTACAGAAGTTTGTTCAACGTTATGTTCATGTTACAAGCTAGAAATCCAGGCTATTAATTAGTCTGGCATCTGCAAAGGAGATCTGCTGATTCCTTGAAAAGCAGTGTAAATTTCAGCAATGTCACACTGTAAGTCTGAAAGCTTGTGAGGCACTGAAGATTTAAGTTGTTTTTCAAAGCAGATACTTTTTTTTTTTTCTGCATTTCATCTGGTTTTTGTTTTCGATTAGGTTGTTACTGGCCTGGTACGGAATCAGCAGTTTGAAACGTTCATGTTGGAAGAAATCAGCTATAACTTTCTCCTAGAGAAACTTTAAAAAGTTTTTAAAAGTTGTCTCTTCAAAAATGAGCATGCTTCCTGCAAATTGTTGTCTTTGTCTGTAGACATATACACACATGCAGTTACATAGGCGTGTGCACACTGACACAAAGATTTGACGTCTCATTCTTAGTTACGAGTTTTCCATTTTTGGATGAGCAGCCATGTCACGAACTTTATTCTAGTTGATAGGTTAAGTATGGAAAACAATATGGCTAGAGAGCTTAGTTTATTTCCATCTTTGAGGAGAGAACTCTTTTTTTTCCTTACTTCAAAAAGAACTTTCCTGTGGTAACTTTGATGAGAACAACACTCAATTGTAGGTAATTACTTTTGTGAACTTCTGCTTGAATTCTGTAACCACAGTGGTTTTAAGGACCATTTGGGATTTTGTTTCCAGGATCTAAAGAAGAGTTCTGCTTGAATCATGAGATAATATAGCCTTTCTTATATACAAATCTTTGCAAGCAGAAGAAAGGATGGCAGGTAAATTACGCAGTGCTATTGAAGGCAAGGCACTTAAGCAGGCTGGATGGAAGTGCTTAAATAAGAATTACTGGCATTCAGGTCATCAGTTTAGACAGATTAATTGGAGTTGTGATATGTGTTATAGAAGTGAAGACCTCTTTTTAAAACAAACTGTTCTGATCTGATTGGAAGAAGCAGCTTTCTTCTGTAGTGTGATGTTTTGTTGCAAACTTCTGTGCAGCACTTTCTCTTTGTGCAGCCACAAGTTAAAACTGGTTGTACTCAGGGTGTGTTTGATAAAGAGAGCTGTGGCACATTCTGTTGGTCAGCAATTCCATCTTTCTCAGAAATACTGTTTTTAACCCTTTTTGCTGTGTTGTTTCCTATTTAATATTAGCTTTGTCAATCTTAGTTGTCTTTAGTCACAATGGGTTATTCTAAAAATTTATGTTGGAAGCAGATTTACTAATGCTCTTCTTTGTGATGATGTCGTAAGGCTGCTGCTGATGTACAGGAAAGGCTTAAGTCACTGTTTACCAGGAAAGCATCACTTGATTTGAATGCTGGTCGTTGTCAATGCAGTGTTTTGGCACTTTCCGCTACCTCTACTTACAGAGGTGTTATTTTCTGCCAGAAATGTGTAAGCATCAGCAGCTTCAGGGTGACTCAGTCTTATTTCCAACATGTTTTCACCTGTGATTTAAGGAGGGAGTAGTATTTGCAATGGGCAGGGCTGTGCCTCAGCTTTGTTGCCTTCACTTGTTGCAAACTATAACTTTAGGCAGATGGGCAGGTAAACAACTGAGTGCTGGTAGATTCACAGCACTGCAGCAATATGGGGCCATTATTAATTAAAGCCTGAGGTTTTATGACAGGTGTTTGGATTCTCTAGTGATCTAGCATTAACTTCAGTATCCTCAATAGAAATTAAATTTATTTTCAAGCCTTCAGATACTTATGCATACTTCCCAGAGTACATTTTAATACTAAAGATTATGCTTTTTGTGCTGTATCACTAGTATTAAACAGGTTTATTCTAGGCACTGTGTTGTACAGCGTTTCCTCAAAACCTCAGCTCTAATGCAGTTTTCCGTTCTCATGTTTAAATTCTGAGATGCATTTTATTTGTAACTGCAGCTTTTATTTTTAACCGTTGTTTGTACTGTGTAAGATAAAAGCTTGGACTACTACATCTGTAAGATGATTAAATACATTTCCCCTCACTCCCTTCTGTTGTTCCCTTCAAATATGCATTTGTATTGCATTAGCATACTGCACATACGAGCTGTGGTCTGAGCTCTAATGTGATTTCCCATCTGAGCTGTGAAGTGCACAGCAGATACTTGTGCTTGCATTCTGTCTCTGTCTTTCATTGATGCGCTTTTGCTTGGGTGTGCTGGGTTTGGAAAACAGGGGTTGCACAAGTGTTTTAACTGCTGCTAATATTTCTGAGCCATTGTAAACTATTGTATTGCTTGTGCCTTCTTCCCTTGGAAAGCTGGTGGAATCTGGGTATAAAATTGATGTCACATATACCAAATTGTGGCTTTGGCACTGCCTCTCTACTGAATTTTTGTTTTTAGGTCTTCATGGTCTTTTTCTGCATAGACATCATGGTAGTATATAATTGATTTCCAACAAGATATCTACTATGTTTGCAGATATTTTTGACAGCAGTTCTTCAGCTTATGAAATATAGATTTTATATATCTCATATCAAATCCCATTTTATTACATTACTTCCAAAAAAGATTGAGCATAATTTCAAAGGATGTGCAAATGGATTGCTTCTAATATTGTAAATATGACTTTAAAGATAAGACAGTGTTGCACATAGCACTTGATCTTGAGTTGTAAGAATAATTTCTCAAAATTATGTTCTATGAATACAATGTTATAGTATTGATAAAATGCCAAATATTATCATGAGTTAGTTGCAGTGTTGTGTTTCTAAGCTATTATCTAAGTTTCTCTGAAAATCTCAATGGTAAGTTGAAAGAGGTGACATTAGGACAATGAAGGGGAGGCCTCATTTGTCTTGGGCACTAAGCAGAGCAGGATGGTTATCAGAAGAATTTCACTTCTGAGGAATTCAAATGAGGGAGTGTTTAAGATCCTCCAGTAGATTACTTCTGTTTCAGCAGTGGTTAAGTATGTTTCCTTCATTCCTTCACTAACAATAAGAGATAAGAGTTCCAGTTCTGCTAGTTGTAAATTAGGGTTAAGAGCAAATGGTTGTGGTGGTGTAGGTAACGCAAAATGAATGTGCTCACCCTAGTTCTTAGCATCTTGAAGGCTCAGGCATTGCTAATACTCAAAAGGCATAGAAGAGAATAAGCTGTAAGCTGAGATGTCTGGAATCTTGCTGCTGGTGGCACTAAGTACTTTGGTACCAGCTTTGGCAGACCTGGTAACAATGAGGTACTCATCTGCAGTCATGAATAGCATCATGAATGCTGTTTAGATGCTTTGGAAAACTTGCATTTCATAAGGTCTTGAAGTACTCTGAATGATCCATTTTTCATTTACTGGAAGATAAAATTGTTCCTTTTTTGTTTTTCTTTTTAAAGTCTTTTATTCCATATTTTGAGTTTAGAGGATTGTTTGTTGTTGTTGTTGTTGGCTGGGTAAATTAAATGTTAGCAAACTGTAGATTTTTGTGTACCAGGTATTTCTTCATAAAGATTGAAAATTGAAAAAGACCACCTTCCAAAACTTTGTACACTTGATTCTTTTAACAGATATGTCCTTCATGTTGGCTGTCATTTTTAACCAACAACTAGAAACTTCAACTGTAGACTTAGGATATGCAACTTCTCAGAGTACTACAGCGGTGTTTATTTCTTGACCAAAGTTATCTTGTCAGATAGGATGGAAATTTCAATATCCTGATTAATAGGAGTTGGAAATTCTGTCCTTGCAATTTCATGGTTAAAGAGAGTTTAAAATCTAAGATTTAATGACTAAAGTAAGGCAACTTTATTCAAATAATGCTTGTCTTTTTGAGGTTATTTTTTTGTAATGTCTCCCACAGACTGTTTATAGCCTGAACTGAAAGAGAAAAGAGTAAACAGTTTATTCAGAGGTTTTCAGATTCTTTCAAGTTGTTTTGAAGTGGCTATACACAATACACTAAACAGTATTTTTCTGGAGATTTTTTTATATGCACCTCCCTGTCTAAAATGTACAAAGCTTCTATGTATGATTCAATTACCATCTTCATAAAAAAGAAGATGGTAGAGAAGAAGAGCATAAATGATAATTGCTTCTGACCTTCCACTTTAGAAACTTCTGTAATGAGTTTAAAATTTTGAAATTAGGCTGTGGGACGTTAAACTGATTTTATTTTTGCTGTTGTTGCTTGTTAGCAGTGTTATCCACAGATATGCTGTGATCTGTCATCCTTCTTTTGCTTTTAGCACGTTAGAGATAAATCTGGGTGAGTGAAGGATTTGGACCCAGCACGCTGCTCTCCTGTGCTTTCAAGGAAATGCAGGCCTAGGAGTAAACAGTGGGCCAAAGCATTCTGAATATATGGCACAAAATTGAAAAAAGGTGAAATTCTGTGAACAGTGCCTATGTATGTGCATCTGACAGAGGTCAGGCCTGAGTCTGATCTGTTACTGTCCTGTGGCTCCTTTGTAAAAACATTTTTCAAAATGTTTTACACAATGCTTGTAAACTTCATTTTTATCTCAAGTTTGATTTTGATGGGATATGAAAGATCATGGAAAATTAATTAGGAAACGAGATTTATCCATTTTCATTTCCTCATTACCTGAGAGCAAAAAATGAAGCATTAGTGAGGAATAGACATGAGGCTGAAGCTGATGATAGCAGTTCTGAAAAGGAGATTTGATATGGAATAAAGAAAATCTTCACTGTTTTGTTCATTGGAAAGTGTGTGTCAACACATGTAGATTAAGCAGGCTTTTTTTTTGGTCGTATTGAAATAGTCTGTCCTATTCTTTTTCTGTACCTTTAATTAATAAGATAATAAGTCACTGCTTGCATATTTCCGGGGAGATTCCACAATCTAAATAATATATGGAGTTGCATTAGCCAAGAATTTGCCTGATGCATGCCATAGATTAAGGAAAGGATGATGCATTTCAGGTGAAGTAGATATTCTCAGCTGCTGTTTGGAGTCTTCATTAAATTAATGGAGATGGTATGCCTTCCTGATATTATGCACTCAATTTTAAAACTATTTGAGGCATGATCCAACTAAAGAAACATAATGTATTAGTAGTGAATTGAAATTCAAATTTCCCTTAATTCATGCCCTGTGTGTCATACCCTTGATGGTTATGTTCTGCTACTAATGTTGCTTAACTGTTGGTTGAAACAAATGCTGCATTTTAAGTTTAGTAGTAATCCCTTTCTGGGATAATTTGCTTTCAAATGAAAGACAAAAAGGATTCTTAATTTAAAGGTTTGGTACTCAAGATAAAATGTGGGTTTTACGTGGAGGGCTGATGCTCTGGGTTAACTGTTCTTTCTGTTTTGCATTCTGCAGCAGTATGTTCCTGGGGGAAAGTAGCATATGGCAGCAGTTTGAAAATTAAAAGCTACTTTTTTGTTATCTAGTCACAAATATTGTACAAATATATTGACAAAGTATGTATAGAAAGGCAGGTGGGAGGAATACTGTTATGAAACAAACTTGTGTTGCCACTTGTGAAAGTCTCTAAATATTAGTAGACAGGGCAGCATAGGTCACTCTTAAACTGTTACTCCAGAAAGGTCTGATCGCTGTGGTTGACAATAGGTGAGTCTTGTTATGGATGTGGCGATGTTCAGCTTCTGCAGGTCACAGACAGTGGACATGATTGAGAGGGGGTTCTCATCAACCTTCTGAATGCCTTTTAGGCATGTTAGGGATAAAAGGTTTCCATTCAAAGATGGATCTTAAAGATTCTGATGTCTTTATACTAAAGACAGTGTTATGTTTTATGAATGTACTTGTCTGTGGCTGGCTTTTTTTGTATCGGTTCATTCGTTTGGAGCTTGGTAAAATAAATCTTCCATAAAACCAAGATAGGCAAGGCTGAAGATCCAAAATGTAGTATTGCAATGACAAAGCTTTTGGCCACTCCAGGAAGATAGTCCTGTTGAATGAGATGTTATGGCTTCTTATGGAATACAGCAAACAGATTTATGTCAGCTTTTCTACAAATATTCTGTTAAAAACTATAGGATCAACTAGAAGATTTACATTTCTACTAAGGCTGAAAGTCAACACTTGGATACCTCATTTTCTGGTCTAGGGAGCAGTGCTGTAGAAGGAATAAAATATTGGTAGTTTGGTTTTAAAGCAACATAATGGGCCGAACAAGTGAAAAATAAAAGAATATTTGGCCCATGTGTAGAATTTGCCATCTGAAATTCAAGGCATCTTTGCCAAAAGCTATTTTATTTTTGAAGTGATACCACAGAAATAATACTTTGTCAGTTGACATACTTCACAAATTTTCTTTATGCATGAATCAAATAAAAAAGAACAGGGATATGAGTGTTTTCTCTAAAGATTTTGACACTTGCTTCAGTGTAATGAATAATTAAAGTCAGCTGTGATTGTAGACAAGTCTAATATTGAGGACAGATAGTGCCTGTTTCAAAGATATTGGTGTTTCAATTCTCAGAAGGGGAAGCATGATTGCACAGAAGCTTTTCGAGATGCTTCCTAAATTATACCTGGACTTAAATTATACCTCATCTTATCTGGGATCTAATCTCACTGAGGGTTTTTGTCACTACCATAGAGCCAAAATGCCTGTGTGTTATGAGAACTGCTCTTGCTTCGGGCTCTTTGGCTAACCAAGATAGCTAGCAAATAAAATATTCATGCTGCGATCCTCTTTTGGTTTGTGTTCATGTTGTCACCAGTTCTTCTGGAGGGTGGGAATAGATGCTGACACCACAATCCTGTATTGACAGGTTGTTCCTTCAGTATTGTTTTTATACTTTTGGTTAAAGATATGCACTGTTTACTTCTCAGGCTCTCAATTACGGCCACAGGTGATACTTTTTAACATGTTTTAATAGTATTTATAACGGATTGCATTTGAATGACTATATGTAATGAGTTGGGATCTAATAAAAGCTCTTCTGTTGGAGTGAAGTTACAAACATAAAATGTGCCCACAGTTTTTTCTCATACGATTATGAATTACATTTTTCTTGTTCATTATATATCTTTATTTACGCAATCTCTTTCAAGTTTGCCATTTCTTACCTTGTGCATTTCTCATCCCTTTTCCCCCTCTGTCCCTGTAGTAGTGCTAGGGTTACCCCTTACATCTGAGGGAACGCAGGCTTAAATTAGCACCTTGAGTTAGTATATTTGTTTTGTGAAGCATTGCATATCCAAGTAGCAGGGATAAATACCCTACTGTTAGCTGTATGTGATGACAGTGTAGATGTCTGTCATTTCAAGTACTGGTTACTCCATGAAGGTTCCCTTTCTGAGTGGTAGGGTGGAATACTACATATATACATGAATGTAAGGATTTTTTAATGTGGAAATATTAATTTGTACACTTTTTCCTCCTTTTGTCACGCTTCACGTAGTGTTGATATATCATAAATTGTTGTATGGTTTTACTAAGAAATAAACTTCAAACTTGCAGTCCTAACTTGATTGTTACAAATGCTTTTTTTGTTTTGTTTTGTTTAACAGTTGTAAAACAAAGGTGTATGCAGACAACCTTCCCACAACAAGTGTTGTCATTGTTTTTCACAATGAGGCTTGGAGCACACTTCTACGAACTGTTCATAGTGTGATAAACCGGTCACCACGACACATGCTGGAAGAAATTGTACTTGTTGATGATGCCAGTGAAAGAGGTAATGATAAACGTTGATACCTTTAAGATACTGCAGTTTGTTATTCTTTTTTCTTTAAAAATTGAAAGCGAAGCTTTACTGGCTTAGCTCTACTCAGCAAAACACAGCAGTGGGGTTGCAGGGCAGTAAGCAATGTGCCCCTTATCAATTACAGATGGATCATTCTGCTCTGAAAACGAATACGATTTTGTCTGCTTACGTTTTTGTTGACATTGCAGTGATTGTGTTTATCCTGCTACCATTTTCTTGTTCTGCTTGGAACTTTAACACATTATTAAGGCTTGGGGGCATTTAAAACTGGAGCAATGTGATGAGTAATAGCAAAGGCAACTTTCTTCTTCACACACACCCCAATTTACTTTTGGTACCACTGTCAAATTTGGTGCTCAAAGGTATCAGTATTGACTTTTCAGCTTATGGGAAATTGCAGTTCAGTTTCCCTGCTGTATGAGATTCCACTTTTTAGTGGTCAGTGGATGAAGTGAAAATTCTGTGATACAGAATAAAACTTGTTTCATTACTCTATATAATGAAATTAATGGACAAAACTTGAAGCTGGTTTTCTTAAAGTAACTTTATTTAGATTTTGCTTGCCAGTGATTTTTGTAAATTACAATATAGTAAAGATAATATTCTGGACAGTACTTGGTAGCTCATTTTGGATCAGTTATTTGTTCTGTTTCTTGATTCATTTTTGTCAGTGTTCTTGGTTATTAAGTGTAACTTGAGGGATATTTTTTCTTGTATGTGTGTGTGTATGTATATATCTATATCTATCTATATATATATGAGAATTAGAGACTATTATGTTTTCTGAAGTATGTTGAAATAATCCTTTTAAAATATATTTCTGTATTGGAAGCTTTCCAGTAGATTAGTAGTAGGAGGCTACTATTTAAAGTAAATAAATAAAATCTTGGCAGCCACCATTTGTTGGCGGTCATCTGTATTTATCTGTATCAGCAGTAATTTCCCTGCTTTAGTTGGAGAATTAAGCAACCAACATGCTGATATCTCAGTTTGAGGCTTCTGATTCCAATATTGCAAAATACGTATTCTGCTTACTATTTTAATTCCAACTTCACAGTAAGATGGGTCCAAACATCTGAACAAACAAAATCTATGTACAGGAAGAGATGCTGAATTGCAGACCATATGGTCTGAGTAGCATTAGGGTATGTGGATTACAGTAGCTAGCAGGAATTTTTGTGAATTCACAGCTGAAGAATTTACAGGGTATGAAGATTATGAAGAATTTTTAGAGGGTATCTTTTTACACTTTGTACCTAGTGTAGTAAAAAGTGCAAGTTTCTTCTTCAGGTTGTATGTATGTGTGGTGATGTAACACATTGCCTGACCAATTCCAGGCCACAGAGAACAGCTGGCTGTCAATAAGAACAGGGGAAGGAGAGATAATGCCAGTTCTATGAGTTGTGACCAGGCTGTTCACCTAGGGATGCATTGCTCGTGCACTCAGGTTGTGTTTGCACATGTATCAGTATGTGTTCCTTACTTCTTGTTCACACTTGCTATTTGACCTGATACTAGTGTTAGCCTCTTCAACAAATTCTAGTGCCATTTGGAAAAAGCAACAGGCTTGAAAGGCAATCACACTCCGGTAGAAGAGGAGTGCCTGTGCAAAGGGCAGAGCAACCACATAAACGTGTTCCAGATGGGATGGGAGTTGTGATTAACTTTTGAGCTTTTAGAAGGGTCAGATTTTCACTATTTTCGCTTGGAGGGAATTGGTAACAGCACCCTTCAATTTCTTGTAGTTATTAAAGCTCTTGTTCCACTTTTCTTTCGAAACTGCTCACTACTCTGAGGATTATTCCTGGGGAGCACAGATGCTGATATTTGGGTTTTGAGTGTCTGTAATCAGGTTATTGTGCAGGTACAGGTTTCCTTAATGAAATAGAGGGAGTGCTGTTTCGGTTGGTTGGCTCTTATGCTCAGACTCATGCTAGAAAAACAAAGTTGAGTGCAAATCTGCTCTGTTTCATTTATCTACGCAGTCCCTTTCAATAATTCATATCTTTGCTAATGATTAATAGTGACAGGTCAGCTTTCAATGTGACCTAGAAATAGAGTAAGCTAATATTAAAGTAGTGTAGGCAGATATTTCTTGTTTTGTTTCTTTAATTTCTATTTAGTAAACAACAACAGTAGCAGGACCAAAAATTTTATTTAACACTGGCCCTGTCCTCGTTATTATGTAGAATTATAATTCACTCTAAAAATGGCTTTTTAAAGATATCTTTTGTGTTTCTGATTCATTTGAGGTAGGTAACAAAATCAAGATGATTCTAGGCTGAAAGACGTAACATTTCAGATTTTTTATTTATTTTTGGTGATGTTATTGAGCATCTGTAGTTTTGAAATCTGTGATGATCACTTTGGCACCTTTTATTTACAGTTATTTTCAACAGTTCCTGAAAATTGTTTTGTTTTCTTTTATGCTTTGTTTTCAAAAAAACATGCTATGTTTCCAGCAAATGTTCTTTTACATTAAATAAAACTGAAGGGATGTGATGCCTGAAAATATGAAGGCTTTAGCATATGCTACTTACATATTCTGTTTGTGTTGAATTAAAACGGCAGACTTTTTTCCAGAAAAAGAAAACTGTTCAGCCTGAGCATGTATTTTGAATTCTAACATCTGAGTCAATTTAATTGGAATGAAGTAAGCATTCAGTCTGCCTGAAGCACACTTTGTACCTGCCAGTGTCAAGCTCTTAGAAGAATGAATTTGCATAATATCACACAATTATTTACACTGCAAAAAAAGCTTTGGAGAAACAAGGCATGGCTGTAACATTTCTTCTCTAGTTGCTGATCAGAATTGAGTATTTTGTTTTGAAGTATTAATCTTCGTTAACTACTTTAGAAAACAACGTTAACAGAAGAAATCAGAAGCAGTCAGTACTTTAAAACTAGGTCGAGTACTGAATGGCCCAGTGTGCAAGGCAGATTACATCAGGACAGAAAACACCCACAGAAGCTAGTGATAGATGCATATCAAAGCAATGGGTTTAAAACTAAATGCCTGAAAATAATGTCTGTAAAGCATTTGTGCTTCTTGTATCTGTGACTGCATGATTAAAAATCTGTAAATCTGTATTGTAGCTTAATAAAAATATTTAGTTTGGAACTTAATGTTTACTTTATGTTTATGAAGGCATGACTCAGTAATAGAATTGTCCAATTATTTTTCAATTTGCACACTTACTGGCTTTAACTGAGTAGATTTTTTTTGTCATCTTAGATTTCTTAGTGCCAGTACTACCGTAGAAGATGCTTTTTAAACAGTCCGTAGCAATAAGTAGAATTATTCATATTTTGATAGAGAAAAAAGTTTACGAAAGGAATATCCAGCAGAAAGTTTTGTCTCTGGTATGGAAGGTTTTTTGCAAGTATTGTCAAAACCTCACCTTCTGCTTAAAGTGCATGAGGCAACGCTAAAAACTTACTCAGCTGTCATCCCAGGTCATTCCTGAACATCTGACGCTGTAGTGCATAAATATTTTCATTTGGGTGTTTAACATAGGATTTAGTGTAAGTATAGCCACTTGGCTTGCATATAAAGTTATCTCTAAAGCTTAACATTTCTAGTGGACCAAAATCTATTATATGCATTAAGAGATTATTCAAATAATTTTTAGATGTGCGGAGGAACATTTTTCTGACTGTCAGATTAGCATAGAGAGAAATGCTTCACTGTCATGTTATCTGTGTAATCATGTGAATGCACATATATACACATACACATTAAACTACAAATAGTTCCACAGTGCTAGTCTCTCAAATTGGTGGCTTTGGGAAGCTACGTAGTAAGAGGTGAAATTAATTTGATACAGACTGCGTCAGTCAAATGATGCGTGCTTAACCCCAGCAAGCCTGCAACATTTTCAGATGTGAAAATGGGTTTGTACTTCTCAATTTTTACTGCTAAACATTCTTTTGAATCTCTGTTAATATGCACAATAAAAAATTAACTTGTAATGAGTTTCTCTGGAGACAAATATTTAAGGTTTTTCCAACTCTTTTAGCATAGCTCAGCGTCCAAGATGTGTCAAAACTTATTTCTGTGGGTTTTAGTGACAGTCCAACAATGCGAAGGGAAAAATGAGGAGGGAATTAGCTCACCAGAGCAATAGTGAGGAACGGTAATCATCCTTGGGGCAGCTCTGCCTCTTGAGATTTACAAGACAGCCCAAGAGTTCATGCCGTGCTTTTTCTCCCTCCAGTGTCACACACGTTCTTGCATGAAGGACTTAATAATATCTTACATTAAATCCTACTCCAGGCTGTGCACTGTTGTACTACAACTCTCACATGCTTTGAATGTACCATGTAATACATTCAGTAGCTGTGTTTTATGAGTACTTATTTTGCCTCTATTACAGATTTCAAATCTATACAATGTTATTACACAAGTTTATATGGCTGTAAATTGCTTTTTTCCTCTCAGTTCTTTGTTCTTATTATTTTTCATAGTCTAATTGTTCATGATGGACGAAGACTATGCTGAGCAGTAAGAAATTTGACAGCTGTTTATACTGCACTAAATTTTGAATTTACAGGCATTTATTAGTCGTTAGTTAGTTATGGCTGTTGTATTTTAATTAACTTGACCCTCAGATAAGCAGGTTTGTTTGTGATATAGATGCTCATTGACATACAGCTGATTGTCTTCATTTTTGTTTTTAGGAGTTATAGTGGTAACTTAGAGATCTTAGCCAGACAAATGTGGAGAAAGCAGAATTGAAAAATGCACTTGGTTATATTTCAAACTCTGCAAAGAAATCTGTAAGTTACATTATGGTAGGAGATAAATAGTTCAGCTAGTTGGTTCATTTTTCTACTTTCATGATGGATAATTTTATGCCCAAGAATATGTATGCATACATTTATTCCATAATAAAATCTTGTCTATCCCATCATATTTTTATGTAAGCATTCTACGCTCTCCATTTTTGTTTCCCATGATGACAGAATGAAGAGAAGGAAATGCAACAAGTGAACAAGTCTAACAAGTGAAATGCATGGGGGAGGGCAGAAGGGCTTTGTGCAAAGTGGAGAATAAGCAGCAGAGTAAACTAGCTGAGAAAAGAGGAAAGAGATAGAAAAGCAAGGATAAACCTTATTTCAACTCTTCATCAAAAACAAAGGGAGAAAAAAAGCTGTACTTTGTAACTGACAGTTTCCATCTGTTTGATTTTTCTCCTCACAGACTTCTTGAAAAGACCACTGGAGAGCTATGTAAAAAAATTAAAAGTACCTGTCCATGTGATTCGAATGGAACAACGCTCTGGTTTGATCAGAGCTAGATTAAAGGGGGCTGCTGCTTCCAAAGGCCAGGTCATCACCTTCTTAGATGCTCATTGTGAATGTACAGTAGGTTGGCTCGAACCTCTGCTGGCAAGGATCAAAGCTGACAGGTAATTATCCATCTGTTGGACCATCATTATTTTTTTTAAGGTTTTTAAGAAGTTTCTAAGTACTATGATGTAACCTAAAAGCAAATATCTACTTTCTGAAAGGACGAGAAAGTCCTGTATTTTACACTGGTGTAAGGCTAAAAGACTAATTCAGAACTGCGTTTGAAAGGTGAGGAATGGTTTAAAATAAAGCTTATATTGAAACGCGTGAGCTAATGTGTTTAAAAACTGGGAGATCTGAGTATGAATGGAGTGGAAAGTAGTGGAATTTGAGCTCTTTTACTTGGCTTACTCCTTCATGAATTTGGGAAGATATTCTTAAAGGAGAAATGGAGGCCCTGATCACAACATGGTAAGTTTTTTATAAAGTAGCAACAGGACGAGAGGAAATGATGTTGTACTGGCAGAGGGTAGATTTGGACTAGGTATCAGGAAGAAATTCTATACTGTTGAGGGTGGTGAGACACTGGAACAGGTTGCCCAGTGAGGTTGTGGATGCCCGATCCCTGGAAGCATTGAAGGCCAGGCTAGATGGGGCTTTGAGCAACCTGGTCTAGAGGGAGGCATCCCTGCCTATAGCAGGGGGTTGGAACTAGGTGATCTTAAAAGTCCCTTCCAACCCAAACTGTTCTATGATTCCATTCTATGATTCTAGAACCAGAAGTATCTCTCAAGTTTACTGTATTCAGGTCCTCGTGACTTCTTTCTTTCATAATATGGGTTGTGAATGATCTGTGGATGTGTGAAATTCTGTGATATGACTTAGTCTTCTTGGGTGTATTTTCTAAAGGTAGAATAGTTACTGGAATCATACTAATTTACACTGCAGTAGCATAGCTTTGTGCCTATTTTAAATCGGTATTCACAATGCTTACGTGCATGTTAATGTGTTGGAAACTTGAGGGTTGTTTTATTTTAAGGAGAAATTGGTATGCTTTACAAAACATACATCTGAGTAGTAATTCCATAGTTGCAGACTAGTTGTTAGTAAACAGCATTTTAAATAGTCTAGCTACTAAACATGGTGTTACAGATCTTAGTTTTGTTCTTATGGTTAAAGATGAAAATCATATAAGTTTTCGTGTTACAAAATACTCTATTACATCATGAAAAAGCTATAGCTATTAAAGAGCCTTTGTACAGAGCTATACAAAGACACAATATCAACTTTTAAGTTATCATTTTTGTGAGATGCATATAAATTATCATTGCAATTTGTGCAAATAGCCCAAATAAATGAGTCCTTTGAACTTAGTTGCAGAGCTTCCCATGAGTGGAAGCCTACTTGAGTTATTTCAGTATCTTTAAGATGATTAGAATTATTATCTCTGAGTATATATATGCCTTAATGATGTCAGAACAGTAGACAGTGAAGCCTCTTTCTGTCTATTTTGATGTGGTAGCTCATTTCTTAGTCTTGATGGCATATTAGAATACTTCCCCAGGGCTAATGACTTGAGTCTTAATTTAAAAACATGCAAGTTATTTTGACCACTTAACTGGAAACCAAAGCTTCTTTTACATTCAGTCACTGTTGGACATTGAGAAAGCTATGATCAGTTTTTTCCATCTGCAGAAGATGATTAATTATTACTGATAATAATGCACATGCTACTGTTCTTAAAGCTAGTATTGCTGAAATTGCAACACATCTTCATTTGGATGAGTTATTTCAAATTAGAAAGATAGAGCTTGATATTCTGGTAGTAATCTCTTGTGTACTGCTGAGAAATGGCATTTGAAATTTTAAACTTAGTACTTGTTAAAAATGGAGTTTAAAAAAGGAAACCACAAACCTTTTTCTGAAATTTGTACTAACAGATTTTGGTTCATTTTTCTTTCTAGGAGAACAGTTGTGTGTCCCATCATTGATGTAATTAGTGATGACACCTTTGAATACATGGCAGGTTCTGATATGACCTATGGTGGTTTCAACTGGAAGTTGAATTTTCGTTGGTATCCAGTTCCTCAGAGAGAGATGGATCGACGGAAAGGAGATCGAACTCTTCCTGTTAGGTAATTATTAAATTGATTAAAATGTTCATTGGATGTTCTTTCTGGATTAATCTTGTATACAGGTAGGCAATTATTTTTGTTGTTGCAATATGTTGATCTGTTTGAAGGAGCAGCATAAAGATTATTTTACATTAATTGGCTGATTGTAACTTTTGAAAGGAATGAAGAAAGCTATCGGTATGTCACTTGTAGAACTATTTCTGTGGTTTTTTGGCTAATTAACACCTAACTGCTAGCTTTTTGCTAGTTTTTGTGATACTCATGTTTTTATTGAAGCAACGCCTTATCTTTTTTCTCTAACAGATAAACAATGTTTTGAATATGTACTAACTTTTATTTCTTGTTGGTGTCTGTGAGGGTTGCTCTGAAAGTAATGTGTCCTGTTTTTTATAATGTTGGGCCACAGTGTCAGAGGTGGATGTTGTTGCTACAGTAGTAGAGATTGAACCTTCCTGTCAATATTTCATTAAATTTTGTTTCATTGAAACAAGTGGTAGCAGAGGGAGGCAGTCTGACAAACCGGTGTCTGACACAGAAGTGTGTGTGAAGCAAAGATAAAGAATTGAATTCCTTCATGCAGTGAAAAATTGCACCCACTGACATTCACAGACACTTGATGAACGTTTGTGGAGATCAAACAGTGGGTGTGAGTACAGTGATGCAGTAAGGGGTGCATTTCAGCAGTAGAGACAATAACAGAAAAGACAAGCCATGTTCACGATGACCATGCACAGCTGTTGCACCATGAAATGAAGAGCATCTCAATCAGCTCATCCACACAGATCGGCAGATTACAGTCAGGCAGCTGTGTACAGAGTTTCAGTGCATTGGAAATGTTGTTGGCAATGTTCGAATATTGCGGAGTTTGCACCAGGTGGATCCCATGGTACTCACAGAGGAGCAGAAATAACACTGTATGAAAGTTTGTCAGGATCTGTTGAACCAGTATGAGGCAGAAGGTGACAGTTTTGTGGATTGCATCATTACCAGTGATGAGACGTGGTGTCACAACTACAAACCAGAGTCAAAATGGCAGTCCATGCAGTGGCAAGATGTGTATTCACCCATCAGAGGAAAAGTTCAAGTTGCATCCCTCAGTGAGTGTAGTGTCTTTCGAGAGAGGAAAGGGGTCCTTCTGGATTTCCTGGAACCTGGGTAAACCATCAGCTCTGACCTAGTGGTTGTTGTGATTCTGACTAAGCTGAAGGCTTGAACTTCGGGAGTCAGTCTAGAGAAGAAGACAGCCTTACTCTTGCACCGCAGTAATGCCAGTCTTCATACCAGTTGAAGACCATGAAGCACACTGCCAGTCTTGAAGAAATGTTGTACTCCACTCACCATATAGTTCAGATTCGGTGCCTTCTAATTTCCATCTGTTCGTGCTGATGAAAAGTGGATGGTGTGAGCAACAGTTTGCTAGTAATGACACGGTCATAGCGCTGAGGTCACATCCTCCCATGCAGGTTGTTACAAGTGTGACATGCAGGCTCTTGTCCATTGCTGACAAAAACGGGTAGCTGATGGTGATGATTATGTTGAAAAATAGTGTTCTGGCTGAGAATTTGCTCTAGCAAAGTGTTATTGTGCTCTTTCTATCTGTGGTAGTTTCTATAGAAATAAATAGGAGGCGTTACTTCCAGAGCACCCTATGTACGTGTGCTTGTGTGCATGTACATAAACATATTACAGATGCATGAAAGGGAGGCAAATTTATTCTGGTATGTCACATTTGCAAAGATAATGTGGAACGCATACAACTTGGGTGTAATATATACCTTAACACAGCTTCAAATTTACATTTCCTGGACTTAACACTCAGAAAAGTGAGCAATATTAATTTAATATAAGGTTGAAGATATGATCTCTGGTATTTTTGATTTGTGCTCTATTATGAAGAAATCGAAGGGTGTTCTCAGGATGTGGTTAATGGGTTATTTTTTCCCCAATGTCCATTTCAGTGGAAAAATCTACACAAATTATAGTTAGATTCAGACCACCTAACTTATATTTAACGTGTCTTTCAGGAAAAGTATGAAGTGTTTCAGAAGAATGACTAGTGGTAGAAAATCATTTATGCTAGAAAAATATGTCATTTGTAGACTTGAGCTATAAAATTATATCAGCAGGCGAGGCGAATGTGTAGCTTATGTATTGTGCGTGTTGACTAAAAAATGAAAATTGGGGAAGTTTTGCTAAAGTATGAGATTAGCATTCCTTCTTTACTAGTAAGGAACTAGTAAAGAAAATCTGGATGTAACCCTGATTGTACAACTTCCTTGTATAAAGTGAGAATAGTGAAAGCACGCAGACCACTTCATGGCCTCTTGTAATTCTTCAAGAGTAGTTGACAGACGTGTATATTTCTTGTAAGAAATCAGTTTCTCTTTTCTAAAAATTACCATCACTGGAAGCAAAAGTCTCCTGCAGGAATGGCAGCTGCTTATTAGCAGCCATTTCTCTATTCAGAGTCAAACGTGAAGTGAGGAAACAGTGAGAACTGTCAGTAACTGCTTCCTTCTCCAGAAAGTGTTGAGCTAGCAAATACATCAGTGGTAACTGCGTTTGGACAGCAGTCTCATGAGAAGGAGTGTGTTCTGAGCTACAGAAATAAAAAGTCATTTTGCCAGTGTAAATGTGAAATGTATTTAAGTATGTCTTTATAGTGACTGATGCTTAATTCTGTTCTTTTTTTTTCAGGACACCTACAATGGCAGGAGGTCTTTTTTCAATAGACAGAGATTACTTTCAGGAAATTGGAACATATGATGCTGGAATGGATATTTGGGGTGGAGAAAACTTGGAAATTTCTTTCAGGGTAGGTAAAAGCTTATATCTGCTCAATGTGTTATTATTGACAGTGCGTCTCACATTCCGTAAAATACAGACCAGATGACAGTGACAGGGTCCTCTCCTTTTGCAGCTAGTAGTATACTTCCTGTCAAGTTCCTCCGTTGAAGACATGCAAAAACTGTACCTGTCAGTAAAGAAAAGTGTATGATGAATAGTTGACAGTCTTGTGACAAAAATGGAATTGGAGTGTTTACTGTGAATAAATGCGTTTGGTTTTTTTTGCAAGGAATTCATTTAGAAAATCACTAAGGGTGATACTGTCAGTGTATGGTTTAATCATGTCAGTGAAACGTGAGTGGCTCTGTTACTTTCTCTTCTTCTTGTGGCCTACCTTAAAGATTGCCTGTTTTTATTTGGTTGTGGACCTAACCAGCATTGTTCTCACTTTCATTCCTACCAAATAGCACCATTACCTTTTGTTTTATTTGTCAGCTCAGAACAAATAAGCAAATATTTTCAGAAATGTTACTTGGGAAATGTATGTTGTTTTTACTTGGAGAATCTGTTTTATAGTGGACTTAGTGGGCAGATAACCCACCTGTTACTTTCCTGTGATTCATGTGAACCTTTTTGTTCCTTTGCTGTCTAGCTGGCCCAGTTCTCTGAAGTAATCTCATGCCGTGAGGCCTGATATACTCCTTGTTATGCTATTCTACTTAGGCTTTTGAGCATCCTTACCCGTTGAGCAGGAAACAAACTTACTTTTCCCTTCCATATAGTATTTTTATGTTCTAGATATCAACTAACTTTTCTCCAAATTGACTAACAGTAAATAATTAACATTTTAAAACATTTTTTAGCCGTTTAAACCATGCAGTAACTGTGCTTTCACTTTCAGATTTGGCAGTGTGGTGGCACTTTGGAAATTGTAACTTGTTCACATGTTGGGCATGTGTTCAGAAAAGCAACACCATATACTTTTCCAGGAGGTACAGGGCAGATAATCAACAAAAATAACAGACGGCTTGCAGAAGTCTGGATGGATGAATTCAAAAACTTTTTTTATATCATTTCCCCAGGTGAGCAAGTCTTTGGTTATGAGAATAAATATCTATTAAGAATTAAAATGGATTACTGCTGGAGGAAAAAAAAACAAACCACAACAACATGAGTATTATGAATATCTAGCTAAAAGTATTATTTCTTTTAATTTCATGAAATAAAACTCACCAAAGATGTATAAAAAGGACAACTTTAATTAAAACATAATGTTATTAGCCTATCCAGAGATGTACCATGATGACTTTGAAGTCTTTATTTTTTCTTGAAATGTGAACATGACTTATGAATGAGCTTCCTGTGCAGTGGAGTTAAAGCTCAGTAGAACATCACAGTTCAACTGTAGTGCTAAAAGCTAGCTGTCCAAATGCATCTCACAATGTGATGGAGTTTGACCTCTGGCTTCTGTGCTGTGGGCATTCAAGGTTGAACCAATCAAAAGAGATGTAAGTGAATTTCCTGTAGCAGAAGGGGCAAAATTTAAGGTCTTCTGCTTTGATTGAGTTTGCATGTGGCGATCCAGAGTATGGGGACAAACTGGCCAGTGTATTTGACTGGATGATACGAATTATCTTCCTTAAAATGAATGTTAACAAAACTAGAGAATGTATAATATGAGAGCAAATTTTCTATGAACTCAGATTTTCTACAAGGAGAAATTTTCAGGAAAAGAAAAAAGCAGCCTGGGAAATACTGAATTATTACCTTCCACTAGAGATTATTTTTTGTTTGTCTTTTTAAACAAAAGACAAACTTTAGAGAGCAACAGACACTGACAACTATTTGAGGCATTAGAGACATTCAACTTCAAATACTGAGCAGTAGTTTTATATGATAAATCTA
>JAOWBP010002052.1:27993688-28006911 GCA_028571105.1 Tragopan temminckii | reverse complement strand
CAACCACCAGACCAGGCTGCCCAGAGCCACATCCAGCCTGGCCTTGAATGCCTCCAGGGATGGGGCATCCACCACCTTCTTGGGCAACATGATCCAGTGCATCACCATCCTCTGTGTGAAAAACTTCCTCCTAATATCTAACCTAAACCTCCCCTGTCTGTTTAATACCATTCCCCCTTCTCCTATCACTATCCACCCTTGTGAAGTCATATCCCCGCTTGTTTATATGCTCCTTTCAAATACTGGAAGGCCACAGCGAGGTCCCCTCGTGACCTTCTCTTCTCCATGCTAAACAAGCCCAGTTCCCTCAACCTTTCTTCAGAGGAGAGCAGAACAGTCTTATTTAAATAATGGTAGATATTGCTTGACAAAGAACGTTGTTTTGTAAGTTCAGACTGTTCTCTTGTTCTTGAAACATAATGTGTTTAGTACCTACAGCATAGAACAACATACTTGGGTGTTCTTTAGAATTGGGTTCTGGAGTTAGTAAGCAAAGGAGGTCTTGTTTAGCTCCTGTTTACTTATGGAAGAATTGTAGCAGATATTAAAACTTTTTTATTCTGCCTGGTGATTTTGTACAACTCATTTCTTTTTGTCTTCCAGAAATTAACCCTGCTGCATGTGAACAGTAATCAGTGCCTGGACAAAGCCACCGAAGAAGACAGCCAGGTACCCAGCATCAGAGACTGCAATGGCAGCCGCTCTCAGCAGTGGCTACTTCGCAATGTCACCCTTCCAGAAATATTCTGAGAGGTTCTAAAGAAAATAAAGGATTGACTGGGCTACCTCGGCTAATACTTTGGCTACACTGTTAAGTAGCAACAGAAGGAAACTTCTCTGCAAAATCCACAGTTTGCCACCTGTTAGAACTCCTGCAGCTTTTCTGTAGCTGTGAACCAGCCTTCCTGTAAAAGGATGTGAAACTACCACACATACTAGTGAGACTGCGCCCACTGATGTTTACATGATCGAAAGAGTTTCTTCTAGCAAATCACTTAGAGAACATTTGGACAGTGGAAACATAATCAATGAAATATTCTTTCTGAGGAGCTGCATATCGTCGTAGTTTGCTTGCACATCAGTAACCTCTGCTGAAAGTGCTGTTGTAATGAAGAAAGTTCAAGACTTTTTTTTCCTGGTTAGCAGTGGTAACCAGACTACTAAATACAGATCTACAAAAAAGCAGAGAGCTGGGAAATGGATTCAATAACATGAAATAAGAATTCTGTAGTTTAAGGAAAAGGAAAAAAAAGTAAACAGGGTTGAATGGAAACTAAATCAGAACTATGAAAAGTACAATTTGTTATAGTGAAGTATCAAATTTATATGTAGATTTTATACCTCAGTGGGGGATGATAACCAAGTCAAAACGCAATTCTCTTTTTTTCAGTTGTGTGATAGTCCATAAATACTTTTTTTTTTCCCTGGTGGGTCTGAAATAATTTTGGGCGCAAACAAAATGAGCGTAAGAATAAACTTAGCTCTTGAATGTCAGATCAACATTTTTATTTCAATTTCTTGGCTGTTGGAATTGTATCTTTTTATTACTGTCTGAAAACTGGAGGTTAACATGCTGTCTAACTTTTTTTTTTTGTCCAGACCTGACATTTCAGTTTTTATTTGGGTCAGTCAGCTTTCATGGACTTTCGTGGCCAAACAGAAGATTTAAGTACGTGTTGAAGTCCTTAAGTTAACTTGATAGAATACGCTTAGCACCCAGAACTCATACTACTGTACTATGGTTTTGTTTTCATAGCCATAAATCTTTTGTTCCCTGTTTGATTTCGGTCATCAGAAAGCCAGAAGAGAAGATACGTGATGTGGGTAGCAAGAGATTAGCAAAACTGAAGGTTTTCTGGAATCCTTTTTCACTCCATATTCAGATGTGCTTCATTGTTAAGTGCATATTTAGATTAGATTCTGAATTGTAATGTTGATCTGCTGCTTTTTTCTAATAAAACCTAAAGAAAGATAGCTAAATTGGTATGGTTTTAAGTTAACATAGCCAAAAGCAATATGACTGTCATTACATGGGTCTGAATTTTTTTTTTTTAACTGAATTGTTTTGTTCTGTTAAGAAAAATCTGTGTGAGCTGATGATGAAAATGAGCTACTGAATGCTCAGGCTATATGTTGAATTTTCTTTTGGAAAGAAAAATGAGATTTACTTAATGGAGAGGATATTTTTATGATAAATGTCATTGTTTGGCCAACTGTCCTGTAAAGCAAATTAAATCTAGACTCCTGCAAAAGTTGTGTGGAATTATATTTGACTGTTACTGCCATTCTATATTTGCTGCTCCCAGTTGCTTTAGGCAGTGTTATCTCCATTATTTCTGCAGTTGTGTACACAAGAGTTTTCATCTGCACAACGGGAAAATTTTAAAGAAAAAACTGCTGTGTTATACTGCTATTTAAAATCCATAGGATGAGATGATGTGGAGTTATATTTATGTAAATACAGGTATCTTTCATAGCCCTCTCTTTTGGAAAGCTCTACAAATCTCATGAGGTAGAAGTGGATTAACGAAAGTAGTTGCATGGTGCAGTTATTAGGAAGGTATTGACATGTGCCCGCAGGACTAAAACAAAGTGTCTTAATGGTTGTATGGAAACTTTTTTCCCTTTGGTACGGTTGGTGAAGAGGATGGGATGGTGACAGTGTCATCAGTTACAGTTGGCACACTTTCTTGCTCCTTACATTGTCTGCTGTCCCTCATGTCTTTATACTGTTCATGAAGTGCAGTTAATGTTCACCTGAGATTGGATATTATCCCACCGTGATACTGTTTTGGATCGTGTTTGGGATTTTGGTTTTGCTTTATCTTAGCAAAGAAGCTTTGAGCAGAGCAGGGTGCGGGTGCATGCAGGGGATTAAGAATGAGGTTAGATGATAATTCAGAAACATTTTCCCAAGCTCAGAATTGCATCCCTTTGAAAACATTGCGAGAAAAGAGGTTTTAATTCAGATTACTAAGCTTATATGGAGTGAGAAATAGTAAAATCAGAAGAGCAGTGTATAAGTTCTGGACATTCTAAAAATTTCTTAATGTAGTGCTTTGGACCTTATATGACTCATCAGTGAACGCCTAAAAACCAACACACTTTCAGTTTATATTTTTAATTCTTATGATCACTTCTGTGATACTTATCCTGTTTAAAAAAAAAAAAAAAAGTAATTGCCATGGTTTGTAATTTTTTAATCCATAACTTTGATGGATTTTGACCTGTATTCAGCAGATCACGCATTGGTTAGTAATATTATGGTAATAATCATTGCACAACTAAAATCCCTATATCAAGGTATCAGGTTTGGAAAACTGAAATACTCATCATGATGCACAGCCCATGCCTTAGTGATTGTTTCTTGCTGAGCACTGGGGGCAGAAGCAGCAGACTGGAGACTGTGCAGCCTCTGGGTGCTTGGTTCAAAACCCTCCACTTCCCTGATCCCATGGCAGGGCTGACTGAGGCTGGCTGGTGGTGGTTGGCTGGGCTAAGCTTGCCAATGTCACCAGCCTGTGCTCAGCAGTTCCTGAGGCTATGTTGGGAGACATCGCGTGGCTTCTGTAAGGAATCACTGTCCTTTTAGCAGCGTGTGTTCCAAATATGCTGTGGCATTAAGCATTTTCCAAACATAGCCACAGAATAGTTCCCACACCTGGTTTTCTTGCTTTTCTTACCCTGTAGTTGTGGCAGCTGTCAGTGGAGCTCACTGCTGACATTGAACCTGGTGTCTCCATTTATCTGTAGACTCCCAGTGGTGGTCCTCCACTGTCAGGCATCATACTTTTATGTCCCAGCTCCAAATGGGAGTGTTAGTGGACTCTAAATACCTAATTCATTTAAATCTAATCCCTCCTCTCATAATAAAGTCTTTGGGAATTTTTAGAATCTCTGTACCTATTGTATTCAGTCTGTTCTGAAAAATAGCATTCTGTTCTTTCGTAGTGTGTAACGTATCTGTTCATAGGGATATGAATAATTTCTGGGCTCTGGAGATGGTGGTCTCCAGCACCTCTGCACTTAGAGCTGCTTTGTTCAGATCAGATGTAGGAGGTAAAACAGAACATGGATGTCCTGTTTGATGTTGACAGCAAATGCATGTAGGGGAAGTGAGAAGATCAGGAGCCGTATTTTGGAGAGAATTAGTAAATTCTTTTGTACTGCCTTTAGTGTGTTTAGCATAGGTTTCTTATGTCTGCTCTAAAGATAGTGTTCTGTTCTTCATCTTTTCCTCATTTGGCTGTGCAAAGACATTTATTGAGAAACACCAGTGCCTTTTAACTGAATTGACATGTATTACACATTATGGTATGACCTTTGGGTAACTGCTCTGCTAGCTTTTTTCAATATGAAATTAAGTTGTACTTTAGTGGCTTTATTTTTATGTTGGTAATGTACAAAAGAGCTTAACTTTTCATATCATAACTGCAGTGGATATAATCAGAGACAGTGCTGTTAAAGGAAGGGAGAATCTCTGTGTTCCAGGTTAGCTGCAAAAGTAAGGTGACGGTTCTAATTCCCTCTCTGCAAAATCTGTCTTTGTTGCTCTGTTTGTTCAAGTAATGTTACGCGTTCAGAGAGATGAGCAGACCCTTGGCAGTGCAGATTTCTTATGCTGTGTGTCCCGTTCCAATTAAGAAGAGACAAGTATCCATCAAAAGACTGGGAAATCATTATTAAACTTTCCATAATCTGAGAGCGTGGAAGAACTGTTAATGTAGTAAAAAAAATGCAGGGAATGGTCATTGGTCACAGAATAGATATTAATGGCTTTAACACCTTGCATCTTGCTTGAACTCTGTTGTAATAATAGAGATTTAGGGTCAGATTAAAATGATCAGCGTCAGAATGCCGTTTACTTTCAGGTCTGTATTAGAATTCAATACAAGCATCTTCAGACAAATTGTGCCAGTTGTGTGTCTGACCCTTAAACACTGATAATTGAGAACTGTTTGACCAGACTCAGCTGTGATGTTCTGTGAAGGTGATACACATGGTTTACAGTACTTTGAATAGCAAAATCGTATTTTCTTTGTTTAAAAACAAAAGAGTTTTAATGTAGGAAATTGAAACAGCATAAATAGTTATTAAATTACCTTGAGATTGAAGATGTTGAGATAAAAACTAACTCACTGCACGACTCACTTTTTTTTTTTTTTTTTAATCTTAGAGAATGCAGTTGTAGCATCTGCTTCCATTTCATGCCGTGTCAGCTGATCCCTACCATGCTGAGCTCATGCTGAGCCATTCAGCCGGGTGATGCTAGTCCATATCAAAACCAACCTCTGAGATGAAAGCAAGCTGCTATGTCTGACAATAAACCCAGTAATTGCCATAGCATCTGTTCAGGGTATAGACAGTAACCTGCCTTTGAAAGCATCTTTACTGGTTTCCTTGTCTCTTTGATTGTAAGAATCCAGCTTTAACTTCAAATCTAGCCTGAATTCTTGCTTCAGTAATTTATGAATCTTTACTGTTCTGACATTCTCTGCTATGTCACTGTGCTGTTGCTGGGACTAGAACCATTTGGTTATGGATAGCTTGCATTACTGGAGGTGAACTGCTGGTAGAAAGAAGACTAACCAGTGTTTTTCTTTTAAGAGATTTCACCACCACTTCCTCTGAAATCTAGAAATAAGCTTTTCCTACAGTCTCAATTTTGGCAAAGGAAAGCACCTATGCTGTGAAGCGGTCCAGGAAAAACTGTTGGGTTTGTGTCCAGCCCATAGAAAGTGGGAAAGAAGCCCAGGCTTCATTGGTGTGGCAACTTCAGAACTGGGAATGTTCAGACCAAATAATTTGAGAACAAGTTTTGTAGTTGCCTTGGCTGCATAATGAGGAGATCTGGATTGTTTCACAGCAGAGATCTCATTTCAAATTCTGTGAAAACAGGAGGAATTTTCTGGCTGCTGTTTTCTGTCATGGTTTCGACGTTCGTGAATTGATTAATGGGAGCATGTGAGTCTCTAATGGATCTTTTTGGTCTGAAAATGTTTTCAAGTAGCTAACCACGTAATAGATTAGCAAAGTGGTAATCAGACCTGTGCCCACTAAATGGACGCAGTGCAAATGAGCAGTTCTGATAGCAAATATGCTAGGATCTCAGATGTAACAGCTGTCACTGCAGGTAATTGCTGTGACGTGGTAACTAATGGCCTGTTGAATGCTGATGAACTCCTCGCAACGTCTCCTGTAGTCTTCTCAGTCAGGGAGATGATGGGAATGAAAAGTGTCATTTTCATTACCAGGGTAGAGAATCTTCCCCCATGTGAAATAAAATTAGATGTTAAAAAAAAAAAAAAAGTATCCTTGAGACAGCGAGATCAAGTTGCACGTGTAATTCCATTCAGATGTGGCTGTACTAACATGGTGATCGAACTAGAGACAAATCTTAAAACCAAAAATTTTTCCTTCCCAGATGCTGAAAACCACAGGAACCGATTCTGTACTAGCCATGTTTATGGCCTGCTTTGAATGTGCTAGTTCTCAAAACTGCCCTTTGTAGTCAAAGCCAATCATTCTTCTGATCTGGCCTAGATATTTTTGTGTGTGTGATCTTGAATGTGAATCCCTAAAAGAAAAAGCAAAGACTTTTTTAATTGTGGATTGTGCATATGTACGTATTTCTGTGAAGTAGTTTGAACAAAGCACTAAATCAGCTCAGCCAATTAATACTGAAGTTCATCCCACAGTGGGAGTGCGGGCTCTCTGTTGCTCAAAGCAAGTTTACCTCTGTATTACCTGTTGCAGACATGCTTAGCCCTGCCTGTCTTTCTCTGTGTGTAGGTAGGATGCAGCCGGTGCCAACACCCCGGTGGGATGAAATGCTTTATTGTTATGGCTTCTTTTCATGGTTTTGAGCTGCTAGGAGGCATTTCTACTTTTCTGTGTGGTTTCCTTGTCTTGCACAAGTTCATTTCAGCCCCGTACCACAGTTCTGAAACACCTCTTGAAGGAAATTGTAATATCTTTGTATGATTCAGGGGTTTTGCAAAACACCAGGCCCTCAAAGCCTGATTTGTTTCCAGCTAATGACTTGCCTACTGAATCCCTTGAATGCATCAAGACCAATCCCTTAAGGTATGCTGCAGTTCTCTGAAGCTACATTCCATCTGGATCTCTGAACTCCATTCTTGTGGAAACTGAAGAGGCTGTTTGAGTGCAGTCCAGTCAGATTTGTGATAAATGTCAGAGGTGATCTTAAATAAACACCGACATCACTTAATCTATTGTTCTCCTCAGGTTCCCCGAAGGTCCTGCTTGACCCTTTTGTAAATAGAGAAGGGAATATTATTTTTTAATTTTTTTTTTCTTAGTCTGTCAGGAACTGTAGCTAAAGAGGCTTGTGCAGCTGTGTCAGTTCACTCCAATTCATCTCCTCTACGGTGTTGGAAACAACCTGCCCACAAGTGCCTTTCCTCCTGCCACCGTGCAGCAATCCATGGGCGCAAGGCAGTGCCCACCTTTGCCTCATCCCAAGGCAGACACCTGAATTGCAATAGCTTGGATGGATAGTCTCATTAAGGAGATCACAAACTGCTGTCCGAAATGTTTCTTTTGATCGAACAGATTTAATAGTAAAGTAGGAGTTTCTGTTCCAATTTTTGTCTGGGTATGTGGTTAAACATTGTGCTTCCATGTGAAGCTTTTGCTTAGAGGAGAACCAGTTTGTTGGTTGATAAAGGAGAGGAGGCCACATATTCTGAACAAGTGGTGCCTCTTGCAAACTCTGCTGGCATGTTACCTGCAGCTGATAATGCCATCTCCCGGACTCATGTAATATCCACAGCAAAGTAAACAGCAGAAGGATTTGACCAATGACACTGGTGCACTGGTGCAGATTTCATTGTGGTTTATTTACTGCATGCTCTGAGCATCCTCGTACATGGGCTGATTTCCTTCAAGTTCTTACATATTGCATAAGAAATACCAGAGGAATCAACTCTCTTCAAGAAATGGGGCCATTTGGGTCCATCTGTTAATTGTGTTTGATTTGGGCATCAACAAGATGCATTAGTTTTGATCATGTCAGTGTTGTGTAGGATAAGACGCCTATTAAATGTGATTTTGGTTGCACCAGACAGTGACATACAAGTTTTCTTCATCTGTCAAAGAGATGACAGAACTGACTCACAGTAATAGTGGCAGTGTGGTGATAATCAATGTGGTTTGGTGGAGCCTGTACTGATGGTCATTAGTGCTCTCTTGAAGCTGTTTGGTGATGTCCCTTCTTTCAGACCCTCTGGTGGAAAACTGGAGCACTGTGTGAAGCACTTCCCCTGTTCTTGGTCTTGGGCACAGATACAAGGCAGCTCTTCTTGTAGCATACAGCTCTTCTCCGTACAAGATGTTCTCATCTTGCAAAAAAGATTACACAATGTTATCTGTATCTGTAATATTGCTAATTAAAGCTGTAGGAACTGAAGGGAACTGTATTGTCCTTCAGTTTTGTGGACACTGGTGTTTTAAGGGTGGATGTTTGTTTTTGTTTTTTTGTTTGCTTTGTTTACTATCCTTTGCTGCGTTTCATTCAATGATATCAAAACTTCATAAGGAATTTAGATGAATCTTACCCACTCCTTGGTGGGACTTGTCTGTGAAGGTGCTTGTCAGAACGACAAATTCTGCAAGGAAGATAGAGAAGATAAAAGCACAACTTAAACTTCTTCCTGTAACAATCTAACTAATTTATTTGAGATAAAAGTACCTGGGCTTCTCATTAAACTGCTCACCTTGAAAGCTGTGTTTCATGGCATTACCACAAATAGTTTTGTCTCAGTTGTATCGGGTTCTTTAGATGAGCCTATGCAAGATTATAGTATTAACTGAAAAAGCCAAAGAAACAATCACCTTGTTTTAAGAAGTATCCACCTCCTCTGTGGAGTTTTCACTGCAGTGAGGCTGTATTATTGTGCGTCTTCCTGCTGCCTCCCCAGTAGATACATGAGCACCTAGCACTCATATAGCACAGGTAAGGTGTTCATGAAGTCACTGTTTGTGAGAAGAAACCCTCTTTCAAGTAATTTATTGGTATAGAGCAAGTTGTTAACACAATCATTGGATGATTCCATATCTCTCTTGATAATGGAAGAGTTGGGAACTCAGAATCGCATCAAAAAAGACCATCCAAAGAAAGTCAGCCCTGCTAGTGACCGTATTAGAGTAACTTGTCACAGTTAGGAGGATAGTAAAATATCACTAAACAACCAATTATGTTGCTGCTTTGAATTTCTCAAAGACTAATTTTATAGTACTTACTGAAAACAGAATCCTTTTAAAAACTGAGCTGAGTCCTAGGAAAGACAAATTATTTCTCATTAAGGGAGGAGAGCCAAAAAATGTACCTGAATCACTGCTAGAAAAAGATGCATCTTTACAGATTTCATCTAAACTCAAACATATTATTTTCAAATCCTTCCTATGAAACAAGGTACTGAGCTCACATGCTGCCTCCAGGCAGATAGAAACTGTCACTCCTGAGAGGAGTGATCGGCTCAGTGAGAAAGACCAGCTCTGTGTTGTCATTGCCGCAGACACACTGCATTGCCTGCTGCTGAGCATTGCCCAGGCATCTGGGCCCTGGGGTGCTCTCACAGACACCAAGGCAGGGTGTTGTGAGAACAGAGCAGCAGACGGTTAGGGCACAGTGACAACTAGAAATGAGTGGAAAACACTCAACTGAAGAGGCATCCCACTGTTTCTTGTGACTCCTTGTCACTCCCATAGCATCATTTGTGTCCATGGGACATCTTCATGGAGGTGGAGACTCCCAAGGCTGACAGGTACTGGTAGGGCCAAAGCAGCATGATACTCAGAAATCCCTTGATTTCTAAAGGTACTTGATTCAAAATGGCCATCGTTGTGTCTCTCTCCTTGTCAATTCTCATTGACAGAAGGGAGAAGGCCCCCAAAGCCATCTTTCTCCTTTCTTTGGAAGGCCAATGTTCTTCCTTCTGTCACTGGTTGACGGAATTTACTAATGTAAAATCTCCTTTCCTCTCATGCATAGAGCAGGTTAGTAAGTTTGCTTAATAGTCAAAGAAAAATCAAGGGAAGATGCAGAGGTGGGGAAGGAGAGAGCCGAAGACTGTGTTTAATCCTGTTTGTCTCCAGTGGTCTGCACAAAAATCCCAACTAGTCAATGTTCTGCAGCTGTCAGAATGAATATCTAGTTCATGGGAAGAGGAAAAAATACAAGCAGCTTTTCAATGGGGGAAAAAAAAAATCTTAAAAAATATGTGCTTCGTTTTGTAAAGAACTGGCAAAGCATTTTGAAAATGATGACATTTGAAAGAGCTCACTCTTTCTTGTTTGGTTCAAGCCTCATTTTGTTGGCATTGTAGCATGTCTTTTAATCCTGCCACCCCTCCTTTCCCTTCTCTCAAATGCCAAAAACGTAGCTCTGTGCTTACATCAGAGGATTAAACCCAGGCAGAGCTGGGGTTAGGTAGGTGTACGTCCTGCTGCTCTTCGCTGCACTGTGCTTTCCTTGCTTGTAAATACTCCAGCAGCCCTGCCTCCTTCTGCTTACACCACTACAGACTGTTCCACGTGATTGTTACTCAGCAAACCAGACCAAACCACTGCCCTCTCCTCCAGGCTTCCAACCAGGAACTGCCAGCACTATTGCACTTCAAAATGCCACCTGCACTGGGCTGTGAGGGCATTACAGGCCCGGTGAGCAGGCCTCGGCACAGGGATGTGGACCCAGCCATGCCTGCTGCCCCCAGGTGGTGGGCTAATGCCAGCACTGGTTCCTGTTGGGGTATGATGCCAGTTTCGAGTTTTGACACAGTGTTTTGAAGGTGCAAAAAACAAACAAAAAAAACCCCAACAGCAATAACAAAACAGTAGGGCAAGGGGCAATGGGCAGACGCTGGAACATCAGAAGTTTCGTACAGACATGAGAAAGAACTTCTTTACTATAAGGATGATGGAGCACTGGGATGGGCTGCCCAGAGAGGTGGTAGAGTTTCCTTCTGTGGAGGTATTCAAGACCCACTTGGATGCTTTCCAGGGCAATATACTCTACGAAACCTGCTGTGGCAGAGGGTTGGACTCAATCCCTGCCTACACCTACACTTCTGTGAGTTTCTCCTAAGATGAATGGGTCTTTTTTTGCTCTGTGCACTGCAAGAAAAACCTTCTGCACAGCAACAAGTGATCTAATCTTACAGAAAACTATTTTATTATAGTTTACAGCAGGTTGGAAGTGTTTGTTTTGGACAGACTTTTGGGCTTCCCCTTTTTCCGTCATTCCACCCGGGTGTGTAAGTTACTGTGAGTACAACCGTCCAAGGCAAAGGTAAAAACATATGCAACAAATTCTACACTATTTACTGTTCCTAATAATGCCGTAAGTTCTGTGATCTGAAATGATAGAGCCTTGTCAGGTTAGAAGCAATTACCAGTGATCCTGTCAAATGCTGCCACAGTTGCCTGAAAGTGCTGGGATGAGCATGGTGCTGACCTACTCCAGAGCACTCATGCATCCTCTGTCCAAAGAGCAGAGGAATACAAGGAGTGAAGAAGCAGACCTCTGGAGCTCTATCAAACAGCTGTGCAGATGACAGTGCAACCACTTGCAGTCAGCCATGCAAAACCAGCCCGCAGCTGGCACTGTATTTGGATACAAAGTACAATAGTTACAAGTTCTTAAGATGGTCATGGATGACTTTTAGCCAGTCTGCAGACTTAGCTTAGCAGGTGCTGTAGGAGATGAGGTAGCTCCAGGTAGTAATTCACACTGCAGAAAATTGGTCTCTTCTCTGCTTGTGTGGGTAAGAAAACTGAAATGGTCTTTTCTACTGGGGGAAGTGGGAGGACTGCAGGAACTGCAGCTTCCCTGTGAGTTTAAAACAAAGTCACTTGCTCATTTACCTGTTTAGCTACCTGCTGCTGAACTTCTGCCTTGAAAATGAGACTATACGTGTTTTGCACTTTAAACCTAGGTCTTCCTTACTTCAAAATTAATAAAGTCACAGTCTTATGTGGCTTCCACTCTGCTCTACAGGATGAAAATAATGGTAATTCCTGGGAAGTTTCCTTTCTGTGGTTATATTTTATTATACTTCAAGAACTGGCCTAAAATTGTCTTGAACTTTTATATCAGAGCTGAAGAAGGCAAGTAAGCTTTCCGTTATTTCCAATAAACTAAGAATGCTGTTTATATGTTGGGAGAGAAGTAGAGGGATATGAATAAAATTGCATGGTCCGCTTCTAACTTAGAAATAATGATACAGCTGTGCACCTGTAAACTAAGACTAAGTGGCTATAAATGCCTTCCTTTGGTAGCGGTGCATTTGTGCTGAGGAGCTGAGGTGGGAAACTGTTTTAAACCATGACTTTGACTTGTTATGTGTGATCTGGCTTTGGTTGCTGTTTTGTTGCAGGAAGATCCTGTGCTGTGCTTGGATGACGCCAAAGACCAAATGGGAGAGGTGAGGAAGGAGCAGAGCACGTGTCCATGCCACCAGCCTCCATCACATTGGATGGGGCAGTACAACTGCCACACTGGGAAGTGTACAGCCTTCATCCTTCCCTTTCTTAAATGTCCATGTGTGGATTTAGTATGCTAGCTGTTACTTAAGTAGACCGTTTAAAATAATTAGATTTCAGAGTCCATTACTCAGGCTTTTTACTTGTGTTTGCTTCCCATAACAGCTATCATCTGTTTGAAATTAAGACTTCATATGGAAATAATCTAGAGTGCAATGGCCGTGTTCTTATTGGATGTGGTTTTTTTTAAGGAGGATTTTGTTGTTGTTGTTATATGAAACAGCAACAAACCAACCAAAACCACAGTAGGGTCATGGGATTATTTGAGGGTATTTTGGTCCTGAGCCACTGCGAGTAGCTAACTTCACAGTTGAAATCTGACCACCAGCTACAACTGAGCTTATATCCTTGTTCCTTTGTTTATGGGCAGTGCTTTTGCTTAACTTCTCCTTCATCCATTTGCTTGATGCTCCCTGTGCACCATCTGAGCACTGTCAGGTAGTGTTTTCATCAGGCTATGGATGGTTTTGCGTGTGGGATTTGGTGAAGGAACCATAGAATCTTTCAGGAATGCCTTTTCCTAATAGGAAAGATGTACTTGTTCACCCTTCTTCCTTCCTTGTCCTGTTTCATGGATTTTCTTATAGGGAAGAACTTGCCTTATAATGCAAAGGGAAAGTGTGAGCTGAACTGTTATCTCAGGGAAGAAAATAGCCAGG
>JAOWBP010002052.1:27943614-27966169 GCA_028571105.1 Tragopan temminckii | reverse complement strand
AAGGCCAGGTTGGATGTGGCTCTGGACAGCCTGGTCTGGTGGTTGGTGACCCTGCACATAGCAGGGGGGTTGAAACTCAATGATCATTGTGGTCCTTTTCAACCCAGACCATTCTATGATTCTATGATTCTCCTGCTGCCACATCCATGGGACACCACATGAGGGCCAGCAGCCTTTGGTTGGCCAAATGTCCTTCTGACACCTGTGACCGGGCACTGGAGGCTCCCTGCCTCATCTCTGTATCTCACAGCTCCTGGAGTTGGCTGTGACATAAATCAATTGCACGGAGTACAGTGTAATGAGGAAGTTGTGCCAGCCACCCCATTCAGCCCCACTGCTGTACCGCCTGTGGCAACAATGGTGTGTGGTTGCAGGAGGCAGTGATGCTGAATGCAGGAAACCTGACAACGGGGTATATTTTACAGCATGGCAGCTGTAACACAGGATCATAAGAAATGTTTGCATTTTGAAATGCTTTATCTTCCATTTAAGGGATAGTGTTTCTGGCAGGGAAAGAATATATAAGGGTATTAAATGGCTTTCTTTGCAGGCAATTAAACAAGGAAGCCGATCAAAGACATTTAAATAATTGCAACAGATGTTTATTGCCTGATGCAGTTTACTGCATCCTATTATTTCTGTTTCATACAGGAGAGAACAACACATGGCAAACTGTACTGCAAAAGAAATTCTTTACTGCCTTGTGAGGAACACGGCTGCTTCTCTGACTTCTTAATTGTACCGTGTTGAGAACAAGTCAGTAATAAGTAGTGTTTGGAGGGTAGAGAAGTGGCTTACTGCCTGGAGGAGCAGGAGCAACTGGTGCACAAAGACATGGAGTTGGTGGTAAACACCTTTGAGACAACAGACTACTGTGGAATTGCTCCAAGAGTGATGCTCAGCTCACTCACATTAGGAATTTCAGTTTCTTCTGAAGTTATGCATATAGTAGTTAGAGGGACATCCTGGCTTTGGACAAAAATGTTAGTGGCACTGTAATCTGCAGTGACATTTGGGAATGGCCTCAGGTGGGCAACTAGGCATCAGTAAAAGGCAAGCATGTGACAGCTCCCCTAGATACTCTCCAAACATTTTTGTTGTAGGGCCAGATGCATTTTCTTTGTTGTTAATAGCATACTTTAGTACTGTGTATTTAATTCTGTGTATTTAAAAACAGATCTTTATTGGCTGAAGGCTTGGCCTGGGAGCAAATGAAACCAGCTTGATACAGGAGACTGGGAGATGATACCATTGTATCCTGTGAAGGCAAGGTACAAGCTGGCATCTCCCTGCTTCCTCTTATCTGCTGACTTAAATTTGCAAGGCCTGGAGGATGGAAACAAACGAGTTCCTACTGAGATCCCAAAGCCAGCAGCTGTCACTCCAGAAGAGCTGTCTCGGCCTCTTTGGACTGTAAGTAAGAGTTTGTACTGTTGTCACTAGCTGTTGTCAACTGAACAACACAACCTCTGTTGATCTGTCATTACTGAAGATCAGCAGCTGACACCAAGACATTGCTGGATATAGGAGTGGTGAACCTCTTTGCTTTGCTGTTTGTGTACCTGTCTGTCTCTCTCTCTTTCCCCATTTTCTTTATTTTCTCTTTCTTTTATTCTTTTACTCTATGTACTTGCCATTGCCCAATACTGTCTTACCTGTAACATTTATTAATCATTATCAGTACATTAGCCAGTTTTACCTTCAAGTAGTTGTTGTTGTTAGTTGTTGTTGTCAAGAAAGCTCTCAATAAATTAATGTGCATTATTCCTCTGCATCTTGGATGACTCCACTGTGGTGGCAACCACTTGCTGACTGGAGTAAGTGCAACTTGGGAGATAGAAAAAGATTACCTGTCTTGAAACCTGCTGAGTGGGACAAAAAACATGTCTTGGGAGCTGTTGCTTGGAGAAAATAAACCAACTTTTTTTCTGTTCATAGTACCCCACTGGGACTTCCCAGAACACAAACTTTCATCGTGCTATAATATTTGCTCTTTAGTATTACTATCAGAAAAATGCCAGGATTCCTGTCACATTGCTTTGTCACACTCATAGTCTTAGTTTAAATTGCTGTGATAGAGAATCAGGAGAAAGAGAGTCATACTGAATATGACTTCTAGTGAGATCTTAAGGTTTACATTAGATATGTTATTTGTATTTGTATTTAGACAAATCAATCCAAGCAACTTTCATGTCATTTGCCTTCAAATGATTCATTAGCTGAAAAATGAGACTCCATTCAGGCAAAGCTCTGTTGTGAATTTGGGTCAAATTTGGAATAAAATGAGGATTATTCAAAAGTCTAAAGCTGTTTCTTTTATATTTTTTTTCTTCCCGAAAATGTTTCAATGCTTTTAACTCAGAGCAGCATTTGGAGACCAAGTTTTTCTGCTGGTAAAACATAAACTACAGCACAGAAAGAAAAGTAAAACATTTGTTTGCTCAGCTCTAGTAACGTGGTGCCGAGGCATGCCCGCAGGTATGCTTGTACTGTAATTGCTGCAGCTGTTATTCTGAATTGAATACTTTTCCTTGCTTGTTTCTCTTCCTCTTCATGCACTGTAGTTTTATAAAGCTCAAGTTGCTGGTGATTTGCTGCACAGGATGGTTTTGATGTGTTGTCTGGGCAAGACTATCTTTCACAGCTACCTTTTACTCACTGGGAGAAACAGGTCTAGGACGTGACTACGGCTCCCTCTTGCTATTCTCTAAGTATTGTTGCAGGTGAAAAGGAAACACATCTTGTACATAAAGTCAATAATTTATTAGTAGCATAATAAAAATCTCAAGTCTAATCCAAGAATTATTATTGGTGCAGGTCTGGTTACAGAAAGAGGAGGAATTCGATAAAGAAAAGTCTCAGTAATAAGTTCAAGTTATGTGTTTGACATCCTAGTTTCTACACCTTCTTCTTGTGCAATGCTTACACTTCCAGTGGGCCCAAGTAATGTCAAAATTTACTGTTAATATTGCCTTTTGTTTGTACTAGCTACTATGTCTCTATTCTCTTCATTATCTACAAAACTGGTTTTGTCCAGCTCCAGCCTTGCATTTCTTTAAATGAACACTGGTGGGTTGTTTATAACCAATCACCAACGCCAGCCTGCGCCCCTTCTGTTACCTGTTCTCCTCACCATGTCCTGTGGCTCTCCCTCACAAGGTTCTCTATAATGTATCATTACGTTACATTAATAAATATCCCATCCTTTATACAATCACTGCTTGTTACTGCAATCTGTATAAAATCATGGTTGCATCCTGTAAAGATAAACAAAATTATAGCCACCTTGTCATCTGAAAAACTGCTATTACAGATGAACCAAGTAAAATAAACTGCAGATGGGTCATGAAAAAACTAAGCAGAGCCAGCTTGGAGAGCCTCTGTTGAGGTCTTGCAAGACTGGTACAAAGCTTGTGGCTTGTTCCTAGCATTGGCAATACTGATTTCCTGTGTTCACATGAGCTTCCTTATTTGTGTTGATACTTCTGAGTTGCCCTGATCTAATGGTACTAGCCCTTTCCTGGTTCAGTATTTCTTTCACTTTTTTTCTATTATGCAGGGTAAATACCACTGGGTGGGAGATGGGTAGGGAAAGGAGGAAGTTGAGCAATGGAGAATCAGTGGGATGAGGATCATCATCTCCACTTCTCTGTGCAAACAGATTTTACTAAACTTCCTGTAAGTTTGTCAAAAATCTTCTCAGTGGTCTTTGACCTTCTGCTTGTCCTGGCCATCTTAGAGTGTAGGAGCTCAACAAAATTTCCCTCCTCTGCCTCCTGACTATTCAAGGCAGCCTTCACTGGAAAGAATGAATCACCTCCCAAGTGTCATAGGAAAGACTATATGCTTTCCTTAAAGCTAAAGAAATTCCAGTGTAATTTCTCAGCTCCAGTGTGGGTCACTCCCTAGTGCACCAGTGGCTTTCTTCACAAACAGAAACCACCCTGCAAAAACTGCGATGGCAGAAACAGACCTGAGCAAACAAAGACAATATGAAATCGGCTAAATAATGTAGAGACATAAATTTAAGGACAAATGTAACTGAAAAGTCTCCCATCAGATGTTGTACGCACCTGCCCATGCCAGCTCCAAAGGGGACTCTGCTCTTGGTCAGCTTTTCAGCTACACCCAGCAAAAGCCTTACCATCCTCTGTACTTCTGGAGCCCACCAGAGCATCCCCACTTGCAACTCCTTATCAAGTGATGTGTGCAGATCACATCTTCGCCAAAGCCATAGCAAATGTTGAGACCCAGAGTCTCTCTTGAAGGCCCTGGGCCAGCTCTGGGGCCCACCTCCGTGACTCAGTGGGGTCACCCTGAGGACCAGCAGATGATATCTGGCTCTAAGCTTCCTTCAAATCCACCGTTGTTGTAACTTGAAAACTCAGCTAAAAACAGCTTTTCATAATTTCTTTCTTAGGCAAATCTCTTAGCAACAACCTTTTTGTGTGTTAGAAGGCAATAATCAAATCACTCTGGCCTTTTGCTGAAGCAGAACAAATCCATGGCTGTGTTCCCAGCTGTAAACAAAGGTAAGCAGATGTGGGACTGTGGTCATCTCCTTCCCAGCAGGAGGGATTATCAGCACAACTCCATAAATAATGAAAATGTAAATGGGGCATAAAATTCATTTTTAGAAGAAGCTGGAGGCACTTTGTGTTCCACTTCTCAAGTTCTGGTGGAGAGTTCTCTCTGTCTCACCTTATAAAAGTTGAGTGATTTTCTTCTTGGTGAATATTTAAAAACTCTCATGTGCTTACCTGATCCCCTTCCTCCCTTCCTTCCTTCCTTTTTTTTTCTTTTCAGTGTTATGCTTGCTTATTTCTTAAAATGATGAGGAATTATTTTACCATCCACTCCCATTTTCCATATCTATCTTTCCCCTTCTTTCTTTTTCCTCTCTCCCATTCAGACTGTTTTGTATCCTGCAGGATCTCTCAGCAGCACAATGACGCCTTCCCCAGATCCTATTGCAGCCTTTGGGCATCACCTCTTGTGCTTGGTTATGAGTTTTCGGAAGCAGTGTCAGAGTAGCTGTCAGGAGGGATGCTGAAAATATTAGAAATTCATGGAAACTACTGTTGTATTCTCAGTTCGGGTCTCATCACTGAGCGTAGAAGATGGTGTGTATTACTATTCTATATGTACATCTTCATTATTGTTGCCATCTGCAGATAATTTTAGAGACTCATTCTGTTCTTGAGAGGAAAAAAAAAAAAAAAGAAAAGCAGAACAATCCACCCTATTGCTAGGCTGCTAATCCTGACATAGTGTTGATGATGGTAGATTTCATATCAAAACAGCATCTGCCTTGCAAACAAGGAGCAGCTGGGCACTGGGTGCAACTAGGAGGAGACAGAGCTTCCCTTGGCATAGATTCCCTCCCTGCAAGTTGTGGGTCCCCTCCAGAGAAATAAAGCCCATCCCTGGGGGATGGGCTTCTCTCATCCGCACAAACTCTGTCTATTGCTTTTCTGGGATGAGGAAGCTGCTGAGCACCTGTTCTTGATCTTTATGTGAACATCATGCCAAATTAGGGATGCTCCTACCACAGGTGGCATGTACACAGCAGTGGATTTTGTTTTTTGTTGATTTTCTTTTTTTTTTTTTTTACATATGGGACTAGGGAGCTCCTGGTGACTGTAGATAGACCCCAGAAGATCTAAGGCTCGTCTCCATGAAGAACCTTGCTGGAAGACTGGTAAGGGATTAATGTATTTTAAGTCTTTGAGCAACTTTTAAGGCTGCATTCAGTGATTCTGACAGTGTGAGGTTCTAGCGTTTTGGGGAGGGGAAAGTATAACTGCACAGCCAACTTGGCAGAAGTGTCTGGAGCTGCTGCTGAATTCATTGAAACCTGTTAGGTTTTGGCATTTATTGAGGAAGGTAAAAGTAACAAACCCAGTGTATGGCTCTCTTTAAAAATAAGCCATGTAATGAGACTTCCTCTTACCCATGAGTGGCATGAGCTTTCAGAAGAATCACCATTTGCAAGAACTGTTTGGAGATCCCATGATGCATGAACTTTGCTTTGTGAAAGGTTGGCAGCAAGCACGGGATTTTGTAGAGGCTGTTTCCAGACATCCAGGAGACATGTTCTTGTCAGGGGGCGCGGGTTTGCACTGGCACAACACTCTGTCTTGGCCACAGGCAGTGTCCCTGGCACTGACTGCTCCCAAGAGCATACCCTGTCACTGGGCATTGTAACCCATGGGACAAAGAGCATCAGTGCCACGTCACTGTGAGAGCACTCGGGAGTGTGGCAATCCTGTCCCCTGAGAAATCAGTTTGACATTTCTCGTGGTTCAAACTGGGGGAAAAAGTAGTGACTTTTCCTGTGGAATGTAGATTAAAGAAAGATACATTAGGAAATGCTGCTGAGTCCTGATCATCTCAGGGTTGCTTCATCTTCCTTTTTTTCCTTTTTTTCCTTTGTCTTTGTAGGCATGTCAGAATATTAAACAGCATGAAGTTTTATAAAGTAGGTATGCAAAATTTTAAAACATGGTAGCAAGCAGAGATTTAGCCCAATAATATGATAAAGACAAAATGATGCATTTAAATATTATTCAAATGAAGTGAAGTAGTTAGAACCTCCCTGCCCAATTTCCTCTCTGTCAAACTTACTTGAATCTAACATGTTCCTATGAACGTATTTTCATTTTGACCAAAAAGGCTTTTTATTTTTATTTTTAATCTATCAGAGATTGTCTTGTTGATAATTTTTATCTGGTTTTACTTTTGCACCTGTGACATGTCATGTTCTACATCATATCTTTCCAAAAGCTGATGAGGATACCACATCTGCAGGAGACAATCCCTTTCCTGAGTGAACATTAGGACTTTTGCTCAAGAGTGGAGTTGGGAGAAAAAAACTGCTTTGATCCAATCCAGAATGACAACATTCTGTCGTCCTCCTGTTGAAATGAAAAACATTTTAAATTGGAAGCAAAAAAAACTGCTCTACTCAAATCATTTAATTTTATTTCCATTCTGAGCATCCCCTGGCCAAAGTGAGACAACTGCAGCAAATGCTGGGTTTAGGCACATCTCACAGGCTTCTGTGAATTCTGGTAGCCATTTAGCACATATAGATGAACATTAAGATATCTCCTTTGGTGCCTGCAGCACTCATTGCTGGGAGCCCTTGGAGAACCCAGTTTAACCTTGTCTTTCATTGGACGGCATTTACATCCACATGTCCCTGGAGATTTCCTTAATGCCATGAATTGGGCAGTATCCTGGGATGGAAAAATGCCATCTCTCACGCTGATGGTTTCCAGTAGCTATAAAGCACTCCAATGTTTATTGGAACAAAGGCTGGAACATAAGGGTTTTTCCTCTGAGCCCAGTGCCCTCACCAGATGAGAACTGAACTGGCTCATAAAATGTTTTAGTCTTTGTGGAAATTATATCAATTCCAGCAGGATAAAATGAGGAAAATTTACCTCTGAGTGCAGGTCCTGGTTACAGACCTCTCCTCTTGTCTGGCGGACCTGACGTCAGGTTTGATGTCATTCAGGCATCTTTGATTTCTTTTCTGTGCTCACAAGGGAATAGAGAGAAGGATGGCAAAGGGGTCCCCAGTGCGTTCAAGGGAGAAGCAGCAGATTTAACATATATTTGCAATACTAGCAAATGTTTGCTCTACATGCAGTCCCCCACAGTTTCTCCTGCCCTCGGAGGCAGACAGAGTGAAACTCTCAGTGTTTCCCCTGGTCTTTGCCTCTTTCCCTGTTTTTGCACTGGCTTATGCCCAGATGAGTCAACCTCTGCAGTCACATTAAGTAACCTGATGTAGAGGTCTGTAGAACAGGATTTGGTGTCAGGGAGGGAAACAGGGAGATGCTGATTTAAGGTCCCAGCAGCTCTCATTTCACATCATGGAAGTGAAAGCAGAGAACAGAGCTGCAGCTCAGGGACACAGAGCCATGGTGCATGTGCCAAGGGAGAGCTGCTTGCTGAAATGAATCTCGTGGTTAATGACTAGCACCAGCAGCTACAGCTGAAATTACCAGTTGGCAGTGCTTGGCACACAATGATAAAACTCCAGGGCGGTGACTTGCCTTGTCTGATGCCACTTTTTAGCTCATGTAATATGAGATCTGGGAGCAGAGGGGCAAATGATTTGTCTGCATTAATAAAAGCTTACAGAACTCTGTGGATTTACATGCCTCTTTGCAAACTTAGATATGTTCCTTACCTCAGGGAGTTTATATCTCCAAACCTTTCACAGGAAGCCCACTGAATAAATTCAGTTAGTTATTTGGACAGTGAGATGACAGTCATCTAGCTCTGACTTTAGAAGTGAACTGGAAGTCAAATTAACACCCGCATGAGGTAAATTTGAAGCATTATGCAAACTTACTTAAGCTCCTGACTAAGAAGCCTTTTTGTTTGCTTTCTTATTTTTGTCATGATTTCCTCTTTGTACCAGAAACATACAAAACGGCGCTGCTTTCTGCAGCTGGCCCCTGCTGTGCATGACCAGTAGTGCTGCAGGTAGGCAGACATCTGCTAAGCACCATGACATGTGATTGCTTGGGCTGAGCAGCAAGGAGGAGCCCACTCTAGCAGAACTGAATTTTTGCCATCCTCAAGAGCCTGGAAAAGCAAAGATCTGGCACTGACTGTGCTTAAGGCAGTGGCTTTGTAGTCTTCTTCAGGGTGCTGCCTGAGGCTAGCTTCTGCTTGGGTTACACCAAAGGGAGGGTCTGCATGAGTTCTTTAGAGACCGTTAATGAATATTAAGGGCTTTAGCAATATGCAACTTGCTTGATTTCTGGGTCTGAGTGCAGTGTTATTATGCTGTGGTGAACCTGAACTTTGCTTCCTTGGTCCAAAGACCTTTCAACAACTTAAAATAGAAAGGAGTTGTGCTCAGTTAAGTGAAAGGCACATTACCTTGGGCCCATCTTTGTAACAAGCTGCTCCCGAATTGCAGTCACAATCCGATCCAGAGGCTACAGTTGTAGCTGGAGTCCATCGACAGCATTAATGGAAGTGTTTCATTTAAAGCAGCAAGGAGCTGGCTGCTGTAGTTGTGAGAAGCAGCTCGTGCTGTTAGCAGGCATTGGTCCTGCTGGGAAGGGGTTAAATTAATTCTGTCGGCCCTGGGGGGTGAGGAGCTCATTATTTTCTTGGAGCAGGGAGGGAAGAGGGAGGAGAGCTGAAGCCAGAGACAGAGAAAAGCCTTGCAAGGAGGCCTCCCAGCTGCCCTTGGTGTAGGGTGCAGGACACAGGGGGGGACGGCACGCGGGGGGGGGGGCGGGGGCTGGCCCTGACCCCGAGCTGGGCACACACTGGCAAGCGGGCCCTGGCCGCTCATGGCTGGCATTTGGGCTACGTGCCCAGAGGTGATGTTGGACAGTAGTTTGAGTTCAGTTAGCTGAACCTGTTGTCTGCATGTGCTGAGTTCTGTGGGACTGCCGGCTGGACCAGTGCCTGCTCAGCCAGCGCACTCTGTTGCTTGACCTCCATGGCCATGTTGCTCAGGTGAGCTGTGGGGTGACTCAGTCAGTGGTGGCAGCGAGAGTTCCAGTCTTGTCTTCTGCTGGGCTGACCCTTTGCCTGAGCTTGAGTGCTGCATTAATTTGGATTTTTTTTTCACCTAAAAATTCTGTCACTTTAAAAGACTTCATTTCACTGGGATCTGTAGAAATTGGGAGGTACCGCTTCCTAGCATTCTTTCCTTTCTGACTTAACGGCTTTTAGAGCTGCATTACAGCCAAAAAGAAAGAAGACAAGAGACAAGTGTTAATGTAGGAGCAAAGAAGGTCACTGGGAAACCTGGCTGCACATTCAGAGAGAGCTTTTGCTGTGTCCCGGGAGTCTCCAGTCAGTGGTGAGTAGAGCAAGTTGCCTGTAGCTGCTGCTTGTATGTTTGGGAGAAGCAGAGCCTGACTTCAGGGCCATGTGGTGAGAGCTCCAGCATGTTGAGCATCTCTTTGGGGCAGGCTGTCTACCTGGGCACAAGCTACTTAGTGAATTTTCCTCTTTAAGCTCAGTGAGCATTAGCTCCCAGCCCTGCAGATACCCTTCCAAACCCTGCCACACGTGCCTGGGATGCTGACTGGGGTGCAGCTCCCCGTGGGCACCAGATGATGACCTCTGAACTTGCACTGATGGCTGTGTCCATCACTGACCTTTTTCTTAGAAGTTATAGAATCATAGAATGGCTTGGTTTGGAAGGAACCTCAAAGACCATTCAGTTCCAACCCCCTGCCATGGGCAGGGCTGCCACCCACCAGCTCAGGCTGCCCAGAGCCCCATCCAGCCTGGCCTTGAACATCTCCAGTGATGGGGCATCCACAGCTTCTCTGGGCAGCCCATTCCAGCACCTCACCACCCTCTCAGTGAAAAACTTCCCCTTGACATCTAATCTAAATCTCCCTGCCTTTAGTTTAAAACCATCCCCCCTTGTCCTATCACTATCTACCTGTGTAAAAAGTTGATTTCCCTCCTTTCCTAACATCTGGACGTGTGAGAGCAAAGAGATCCTCTGAAACAACTCAAGAAGCTTCCTGTGGGCCTTGGTCTCTCTTGCACACTGCTCTTGTGGAGGGTACCATTGCTATGTGGTCGAAAAGTATACCCAGGGAAGTATTTATTGCTCTTTGACTGTTCAGTATTTGGTCCCTAGAAGATACAATTGATATACAGCGTGCTGTATATTTTATTAGGTGAAAAAGTACCCACTGAGGCATAGTATCATTTCCAAAGTTGACCTTGTGACAGCGGGCGATGGCAGTACACATAAAAATGATAAAAGCCTTGCTAAAATCCCTGGCTGCACAGGTTGAAGAGATAGCTTGGAAACTGATGACAGATGGGCTAGATTTGCAGATAGACGCAGGCTCAGAGGTAAATTTTTTAAAAAGGGAAATATGGGAAATAAATGAATCCAGACGAACACAGAGAAAATCAAGAGAAAGGTAAATGCGGCAGAAGAGTGGAGAAAACTTTGTTTTTGTTTTTTACTTAGAAAGCACACTTCATGAGGAAATATGGCCAGATTGGGTTGTTGGCATGCTGGTTTGAGCTGCAGAGGAGAATGGGAATGTAAACTACTAAATAAATGACGCCATGGATCTCTCTGTTGCTGCAAAGTTCTCTCCCTGTCTTTGCTTTACTTGGTTATTTGTGGTGTGTGTTTGTAGTGAATTTTCTAGCAACACGGTTAAATTGTCACGTTGATTTTTCTTTCTCACTTTTTTTTAGGCAGTAGTATAGGGTTTTTGTTGTTGTTGTTGTGTTTATTATTATTATTATTATTATTACTTAGAAAACTGTGATCTTTAACAACGCATTGGGTTTAGTATTTCATGGTACACGAGAGATGCCCAAGACAGAACTTGGAAACAAAACCTCTTCAAGTGCAGAGATTTTGGTAGTCAGCACCTGAATTTGCCATTCAGGACCATTTCTAGTACCCAACATAGAAATAACATGTTGAATATTTGCTGCTAGGGAGTATATATATATATCCCAGCTCAGGACTAGGAATACCATAAATTGAAATCAGTGATTGATGTGAACATCATTGATGTAACAGAACTGTTTGTTTTTTGAGCTGTCATTGCTGTGGGAGTACAAAAATAATACTTTCTGTGCAGCACTGTTTGTTTTTTCCTGCCCTACTCTGTCAAGACAGAGATATTAAAGGTGATCAACTGAGAAAGGGGCTTGAAGCAGTCAAAGGAAGAGAACACAGATTAATGTTTCTGCCCAGAAGCTGGAGCTGAAAGGGGTGAGATATGTCTGTGACAAAACATTACCTTCAGTCACTCACCATTAACAAATGGGTTTGCTGACCAGAGTATGTGATTTCTCACCAGGGAAGTATGGCTCAGGCAGGAAACTGATGACTAAGAATGTGATAGCCTAATTTCCCTGAGTTGCCTTTAGAGATATTGGGATCTGCTAACTGCTTGGGAAACACAAGTTTACCCTTTACTTCCTCAGTCTGTATAATGTCCCTAAGAGGGTGCAGAGAGTAGCAGGAGAGAGGTGATCCTCACTGAATGTGGTTATTTATTATCAGCTTTTGTTCCCCTTCCATATCTAGCTGTTCTCTATGATGTCATTGCTAGCAATGATAGGATTCCTACACAGCCTTGGTTACCTTTCCATACGCTAGTGGTCTCTTGCTAATCTAAAAAGTGGTACCTATGCATTGTCACTTGTGCTGTGCTGCTCATTGCATCTCCCTGTGGTTGTGCTATGTGCTTGTTCGTCACAGCTCTAGAGACTTCATCTTGCATTATGTTCCTGCCTCATTTTTTTACTTATCTGCTCTGGGGTGTTGGATAGCCATATTCTCTTATAAACATGGGGAGTTTGTCAGTGTGTAGGACATATGCCAGTGTTTAGGGTCAATGTTGATATTGTCCTCTGCCGCTATGAAGCACATGTTCTGAGGCCCCTTTGGGGATTGCATGCTTTTGTGAGCAGTGAAATGATGATGCAAAAGGGTGCGAGTGTGAAGGGTGGGAGGATGGCAATGGTGAGCAGAGGTTGCTTCTGCAGAAACTCAGGCCTTCCAGCCCTGCTGGTCAGGAGGCTGTTCCAGCTGCAGTGCATGAAGTGGGAATAATGTTGGGTTTCCGCTGGGCAGGGAAAAGGAGGAGAAAAGTCTGGTAATGGCGTAGCAGTCAGTCCCAGTTTGTCAGGATAGCTAGAGTAATGATATGAACCTATGAATATTTACTTCCAACTATTTATAGAGCCACATGTTAGATGTTCTTTATGGTTATTTTAGTAGAATTGATGTTTAGAGGATATTCTCAGTGAAAAATGTTCCCCATGAGTGAGTCAAATCAAATAAATACGTATTCTGCTCACTATAAAATAGCAAAAGCACAGTGCATTCCCCTGCTAGGATGACATCATTTCCATGCAGGTACTGGCAAAATATCTCAAGTACATACAGTGCTTTGAAATGAAAATTACTAAAGTATAAGGTATTCGAGTGCAACACAAAAATGACTGTGAAGGCAGAAAAGAAACATACATTTGGACTTTTTTACTTCAACTTTGGAATTACCTGGTTTACACACATCCATAATTAACATTTCTATGTATGTATGCCAGAGAGGTTGGGGAAAATAAGAATTGACAATACTGAAATGAAAGACATCCCTTAAGAAAACATAGGTTCATTACTTGGTGTAGTTGGAAATATTTAACTGTTCATTTCATTAAATGAAGTTAAATGAATTCTCATTATGGATATGGAAAAGTGCTAGATGGTCCATTTGGAAGTCACACTGATATACTGATTATTTTTGTCCCATTTTGAAAACAAGGAGAATGCTAGAAAGTGATCATGAGATACCTTAAAATTTACAAGACCAAACAGCTCACACTCAGTTTAGAAAAGTTAGGAAAGATTAAACCAAGAGGAGCACATTGTGATTGTGAGCAAAATGTGAAGGACCTCGAAGAGGAAATTGTGTGTGTTTGCATGTGATGATGCCATTTTTTCAGTAGTAGCTTTGAAACCTCTAGGAAATGAAGGCTGGTTTGCCTAGCTTCCCATTTCATCTTAAAAAAAAAAAAAAAAAAAAAAAAAAAAAAAAAAAAAAAAAAAAGGGAAACATAACTACTGCCTTTAACATTGTTCTGTGAAGAAGGTGTTTTGTAAAATTTACTGTTTTTTGAAAGCATTATATTGCATTTTGATAGCATTTGGTTCCTGATTGTAACCATTTACATGACATACTTCTCTAGAGTATTGGACTTGATGCCATGAAAGATTCTCATTAAAGGTTAGCAGTGTATAAACTGAATGTAGAACATATTAAATGGCTTAAAACTGGCTCACCAATAAATCTCAGGTAGTAATTGCAAACAAAGAATCATCTTGCAAAAGAAGTGCGTTCAGCAGGGACTCCTCATGGATCTCCTGGCTCAATTCCTTCCATGATTTTCAGTCTTTCATAAGAACGTATAAAATCACTGCTAATAAAGTTTATGGATGACATAAAGGTAAGAAAAAAAATAAGGACAGCTTAGTCCTGCAGACTGAACAGAATTTTTAGGTAAGGTTGGCCTTTTCTAATCATAGCCTCTTTTGATGCAGCCAGATTCAAGGTCATACACCCAGAAGAGGAGAATTTAGGTCACACTTAGAAAATTTAGGGGCTACTTCCTAGTAGGCAGCAACTGTGAAGAAGTCATATGGGTAGATAACTCATGGATCACAGGGCCGTGGTGGGTTTTTCTCACTGAAAGGCTGACAGCTATTTTTGAAAATGTCTTCAGAAGTTTCTGGGACCTGCTCCATATATCTATCGCCACGTGCCAGAGATGTGAGACAGTCTGTGGAAGCCTGTGAGCAATGTCACCAGGAAAACTCTGAGGAAACAGGTATTGTTTGCAAAGACAAAAGTGAACAACCAGCTTAAAACTTGAATTAGACCTGGTTATTGTTTTTCCTTTTTTTTCAGTTCATACGTTTGTTCTGGATATGTAATGTAAAACTTGTGCAGAGGAAGGGGATGGAAACTAATCCATTTTTGACATTGCTTGGTCTTATATTGTTCAGCAGTAGATAAACACAATCTCCATCTCTAATGCTAACTAAGCCTGCATGACCCTATGTACCATTATTCCTTCTGTCTGTGAGCTCTGTAATACCTGCTTTCCTCCTCTTTCCTATGAATGTTCCCAACCCCACTGTCTAGCAGCTGCACACAAGTGGGAAGTCCAAAACCTTGAGACAAACTGGCAGGATCTTCAAAGTCTGTCACAACCTTCTGCAGTCTCAGGACGGTGAGAGGATGCTAAAACCAGCAGAGCAGTTGAGATCTCCATGGATATAGCTGTCTTCTGAGCACTGTGGCTGTGCAGTGGAAGTTGCACAGTGACCATCACTTCTTTACTTTTATTAGATATAATCTAAGCCCAGGCTAGAAATTGTTCAGTTAGAGTTGAGTGTCCTCGCAACTTATAGATGTGTGGTGCTGCCTGGATAAGGAGAGGTCTGGTATAGCAGCGGTGTATCTGGTGATATTAAATAAAATATTTATGTTTAATAAATAATATAATTTAATAAATAATATTTATATTTAATAAAAGCATAATAAAAAATGGTCCAAGTATAAGATAGGGTAGCAGTTCTGTTTTTACTGTCTCATGAGGTAGGTAAGAATGATGAGAATAAGAAGGGGGAATTCAGCACTGAAAAAAGAAAACAACTTTTTTCCTCTGTCTCCCATAATTAAACTGTGGAACAGATTGCTACAGGTTGATACTGCAGTAATTTCTTTAGAATGCATGTTTGAATTATACTATATTGTGTTAGCTTCTGTAGTTAATGCTCTGTTTTCCTGGTGTCCTTATGTCTACATAATTGGGTATGTTCAGAGTGCTTGTACTGACCATTGTTGAAAATATTATGGGAGGACAGATCTCTTATGCTTCGTGCTTCAGAGCTTGGCCTAATCTCCAGCCACTGGAGGGGAAGGAGGTGGCTGAGAAGAAAGCTGCTGTGGGGTAAGGTACAGGCTATGGCCAAGGCATGGCATTGGGCCGCTGGACTTTGGTTCTAGTGCAGCATCCTCATTTCTAAGTTCTGGACTTCCAGTCAGGCTCCCCTTACCATTCTCAGTTTCTTTGTGTGGCGGAAAATAGCACAGTGCTTTTGATTTCAACATTGTGCTACTGATTTATACCATATTTTGCCTAGTCATAAATGTACTGACATGGTGACTATCCCTGCTTATTCCTGCTCCATCGGTCAAATGTATTAGTTCATTTTCCTGAGATCCTGGGCCAGTTTGCACTGAGGATATCTTTAATCTTTTCTGTCTTAAAAATATTCTTCACTCGATATTCAGGAAAATGTTTTTTTGTTGTTTCTTCTTTTTTTTCTTCCAGTGGAGATTGAATAGCCATCCTGTGAGCAGCAAAGCGGTGAATTTTGCTCTTGCTGAGTGAGTTTCATTCTTCAGGTGCTCACTTGCAATTTGCAAGCACTTCTGAAATATGTTCTGGCATGTGAGCTCTCCCTCTCTGGAAGGCATTTCTTTGATTCCTTGTATTGTGCAAATGTTCTTGCAGGTGGCAAGCATGCTGAAGATAACTCTTTTGATCCTTCAGAATCAGCAACCTTTTGCAATCTTGTTTTCTAGATTTGTAAATATTACCCACACACCTACAACTTATTGTTGCTTTCACGTCTTCACTTTTACTACTTCATTTCAAGTAGCAACTTCTCCCCTATCTCTCCAGGTGCTGCCTCACATTTCCCCAAGAAAAGAAGCAACTTCTGCAAACGATCACTAGATGGCTACACTACCGCGCAGGATTTCACAGCTCTGTTTTTCCAGACCTTCAAACCATCTCTCACAGCCCTCGTTGTTTGTAATATCTTTGGTCTGAATTGCATTTCAGCCACAAAATGCGATTTCCATATCTTCAATTTTCTTCTCAGCATGTTGCAATATAATTCTCCACCATTCAAATTTATTGTACAAAAAAGTCACTAGGGCTTAAATGGCGTCTAACCTCTGAAGTGTCAGGTATTGTCCGCCACTGGAAACACCATCCTGGGCTGCATGCCTCATTGGTTTGATCCAATAGAGCAGCTCCTGTCTTTCTGGAGTCTCTGCAGAAAGTGTTTGGATTAAATTGGGCACAACCTGGCTTGTCTATTTACCTGGCTCTGGCTGAGCAGCTCTGAAAGCTCTGAGATGGGAGGCAGGTGTCAGGCTGTGATCCAAACCTTTGCTGGTCATCTGGGCTGGTTTTACGGCACTCAGAGGGAATTTCTGAAGGAAGAAAAAATCTGCCTCTTTATTTGTTGCAAACTATAGCAGACTTCAGGAACAGAAGTGGCAAAAATATCAGAGAGCTACATGCCTTTGCTTTTTTGTTTCTGTCTCTCATTCAAGTCAAAGATGAATGTAAATGTTAAACTATCCGACAGAAATAGTGTCTCAATAGTTGGCAGGAGGGATCTAAAAAAGGCACACCAGTATCAATTTTTGTCATGTATGTTTTGTTTGGATGCAGGGGAGAAACACATTCCCCATCCACCAAAAGTCACCATTTGTGCCCTTACACAAATCCTCCTACATTCTAGGAGTAGTTACAATCATGACATTTATGTAATATCACCGGGTGTTTATAGCTGCCTAGTCTGAATGTGAAACTGGGTATAAATAATATGATCATCATCTTCTGTGAGCTGGGGAAATGTTATCCGTGCTTTACAGATGAGAGGACTGAGGTGAATGGTGGGAGTGTGGGATATGGGATGCTCAGGAGCCAGCCTCAGACATGGGGTGGGAGCAAGGTAGGGAGCACTTCATAGGGAGAGTTAGGGGATGAAAAGTGTTGTGTGTGAAAGAAATGACATGGCTGAGGAGTAAGGGACGGGGTGTGCAGTGGCTCCATTCCAAGGGGAAGGGGATGGCATATTTTAATGTCAGCTGGGCACTGGCAGTTCTGGAGATGTGTGTGGAAAGAAGGACTGCCCTGAGGTCTGTCAGTGTGTTATCAGTGGGCATCCACACAGGAGGCAAGGCATCAGGAAAGGAGAACTAGCGTCGTGTGGACACATGCACACCACATTGTGTACAGCTAATGAAGCCAACCTGCACAGTTTGTCTGTGAATCCTCCGCTGGAAATAAAGCTCCTCATTTGGCAAGCATTCGACCTGCCATAAAAAAAAAAGGAAAATTGAAAAAGCAAAATCCCTCCCTAAGTGCAGATGAGCTCTGAACTGTGGATTCAAAAGGAGCATCCCAGTTGTTTGCTCCAGGCAGGCTGGAGCCAGGAACAAGCTTTTGTTGGCTCTGAAAGAGATTTCAGCTGTCCTAGAGGCAAGACGATTTGGAAGAACAGCTTTAAGCTGGCAAGGGCTTGATGTGCTCGCAGAGCTTCGGAAAACAATTAAAAATGGTGTAATTGTATCAGATATACAGATGTGTGCATGAGAGTTCCTAGGAGGCGTTGCGAGCTTACCTGCCAGGCAAAAATGGTATTAATTTCAGATAGTGATCTGTAGTGACAACAGCCTGCTTTCAGGGAGCTGCCTTGCAGCCTGTTCCGTTGAAACTTAGAAGCAAAGAGGGCATCGACGGGAGCCAATATCCACAGTGTGGCCATCAGCAAAACTCTGTGACGATCAACACTGAAGTGATCGTTTAATTTTGTCAGCACAGAGCTGCGAATCAGCAGCAGCTAATGAGAGACACCAGTTAATGACAAGACTGCAGCAGAAATGTACAGCAGTGATAGGCAGGGCCATGTGATTTGGTAATTTGGGATGGCACTGGTTTGGAGGGAGAGAGATGAAAGGCGAGGTGGTTCCTTCTGAATCTTCTGCTGACTGTCATAGAAATACTGATGCGTTGGCGGCAAGGACGGATGCTCAGCTTCCACCTTCTCTTTAAGCTTCTGCTGCAATCACATATCGTCTGTCTGGATGCTCGGCGAATGGGTTACACTAAATCCCTGAGCACCGTTCTGCCAGTCACGAGAATCCCTAATGACTGGGGAAGCGAAGCCCTGGGACTGCTTAGGCAGCTCATGCAGCTTCCCAGGGATGACTTCCTCACAAGCTGATGGGGAGTTTTGGCTTTATTTTATTTTCTCATCCACTCTTGGATGGAGGACAGTGAGAGCCTTTGCCCCTGAGATGTGGCAGGTCCTGGCCTGGCTCAGGGGGGCAGTGTGCCAAAATGCTTCAGGATAAACTAAACAATAAATAGTGCGCATATATCGGTTCCATCCCAGATCTGCCTGTGGATTTATTGCAGCAATGACATGGCCTCAAAAACTGCTAGAGCATAGCACAGCATTTCGTGTACCGCACGCAGGACAATTACTGGGAGAAGAGCGTTTGAGATTAGAGAAGTTACAGAAACGTTGCCTCAGCAGTCATCTTTCTGGCTGGAAAGAACTGGCTGCCTGGTCCCACTGCTGAACCTTTCCTGCCAAATCCCAGGGACTTCATTCACTGGGGACTGATTTTATTTGGTTTCCATTTTGAGATTAACAAGGAAGTTATTAATTAAATACTTCCGTTTCTTTTTTTTTCTTTTTTTTTCTTTTTTTTCTTTTTTTTTTTTTTTAACTCAGCATTGAAGCAGGCAATGAGTGAATTCTGTAGTCATAAACTTAAGACACAGACTTTCCCATCAGTGTGCTTAAAGCCCACTTGAAAGGGAGATTTTCGGAACTATAAAATACTTTTATCTGCAGGATTGAAATTGAGTTAGCAATTTCCTCAAAGAACAGAAGAAAACTGACTGCTCTGGGTCATGCAGCCTGCTTGCATGCCTTTGAAGTAGTCTTTAAAATTAATGTCCCAGTGCAAAGTTTATTTTTTTTATTTGACACCAAAAGGTCTTTAGAGCCAATGATGTTATTTTTTTTATCTCATCAGATGACCACAGAACAGCACAGACCTTTACCATCACAGGGCTGTGGGTTTCAAATTGGAACGAGCACAGGGGTTCACGCAAACTTAGGCCCAGCGTGAGCTGTTCCTGATTCTAGCCACAATCACTGTCACCTCAATAGATTAATGTTCTAATGCTTTCTCTACTCATTACAAATTTTTCAAGAGAAAAATGCATTCATCAGCTCTGACATCAGGCAAAAACTAATGAGTTGTGTTACCCAAGCCTGTTCACCAATGGGAGTCTTGGGAAAAGTGTCTTGGCTCACTCTGCCTGTGTGGACTGTGATAATGTGTATGGAAGCGTGAGGCTTAGAGTAATGACAAGCAGAAAATAATTACTGAGCCCCAGCCTTGAAGAGGGAGTGTGGACATAGAATCATAGAATCATAGAATTGCTCAGGTTGGAAAAGACCTTAAAGATCATTGAGTCCAACCACGACCTAACCATACTACCCTAACTCTAACAACCCTCTGCTAAATCATGTCCCTGAGCACCACATCCAAATGGTTTTTAAACACATCCAGGGATGGTGACTCAACCACCTCCCTGGGGAGCCTATTCCAGTGCTTAACCACCCTGTCTGTAAAGAAGTTTTTCCTGTTATCCAACCTAAACCTCCCCTGGCACAACTTGAGGCCATTTCCCCTCGTTCTTCACCTGTCACCAGTGAGAAGAGACCAACCCCACTCTCACTGCAATCACTTTTCAGATATTTGAAGAGAGCAATAATGTCTCCCCTCAGCCTCCTCTTCCCCAGACTAAACAGCTCCAGGTCAAATTGTCTTAACTCAAGACTGGTGGGCAGGACTCGCGGATCAGTGCTTGGCCCCACTAATGGCAGCGGGCAGGTAATTTAAACCCATTCTTTGATTTCTTTACAAATGGCATGTGACAGTTATGCTTTTCGGAGAGGATGGGTGATATATAAGCACATGCTCACCTGAGGTGTGCTGTAGGTAAAGGCAGCAAAGGATGAGTCTGAGTATTTCAAACAATTCACAAGGCAGAGCTGAAGTGAGAAATACCAAAAACCAAACGGGATTAGTAAATTTGGAGATTTTTAGTAGCAGAGCTACATGATTTTGACTAGAGTAACTTTTTTTCAGTGCTACTGCTTTCCTCTTTCACTTTCTTTAGGACTCTCCTTAAAACTTGCTTTGATGCCTTTGATGTTCAGGAATCCCCCGAGCGGCAGGTGTGCTGCTCTGTGCTTAGGTCCACGCTGCTTTGCTGCTACATTGCACTCCACCATCTTTTTTATGTTCACCTGTTGTTTGTCCTCTAGAATTTGTATTTCAAACCCTGTGGGTCAAAGTCTGCTTGCGTTATGCACATATGTAGCACCTACTGCTGTGAATTGAGGTCATGCTGTCTGTCACCTAGTTCGTAATTGGTTTTCTGGTCCATGCTCTGAAGATGACTCTACTCTGCTCAGTCCTATCCGGGCTGCTGATTTGCTGATATGGCATTCCTTTGCTTTTCTCATTTTCACCTGCACGGCAGTCCAAGTAAGCTGTTAAGTACAAGTGGGAGAGAGCAGGGTATTATTGTCTTTGTCTGAATACACAGATGCATTCTGTCACCTCCTAATCCTCAAGGCCAAGATGTCAATAAAAATTGGAAATGCTGTGGCATCATCATATCTCACCTTCAGTATAATCCTAATGCAGGGTCTGTGGCCTTGGATATGTGATGGATGAGTTTTTATCACTCCGTTCAGTTGCTTTATAATGGCATACAATGATTGTGCTGTCAATAAGTAGCTATAACCTCTGTCTGCTCTACAGGTCATTCTGCTCCTTTAACTGCCTCTCTACAGCCCTCAGCCCTAAATTTTAAATCTGTGCAAGAAATAATGCGTGCCTGTGAAATTAAGGCTTATATTCCTCTTGTTATTAATCAGCTCTTCCCTAGCAGCCTCTGATTATGCTCCACGCTGTATTAGCATGACTGCAATGCACGAGATCCATCCCCCCATCACGTCCTTTTCTTTCTCTGATTCCTTTTCTAACTTCTAGCAGAAGAAGGGCCATTCATTCGGAAGGTGGCAGGTGTGAAGTGCTGGAGTTTAACAGAAAAGAAAGAATAGGTGAACAATGCATTTATTAGACTATTTCATGTGAAGTGGAAAGGAAGGGGTTTCAAAGAATGGGAAAGAAAAATTAGAGGGCAGTGTGACTAGATCTGAATTTAGATTAAGTTTAGGTAACTTCTGAAAGTTTATTTTCTTTTTTTTCCCCTCCAACTAAGGATAGCCCTTGAAGATAAGTCAACAGACAAAAGAGAAATAGGCCTAAATCTAAATCCTGGTCTTAATATACTGAAACCTCTGGGAATCCAGATCTAGCTCCATGCTGGTGCATTGCATTTCATAGCCAGGGCAGAGGCAGAGTTTTGTTTTACTTTTTTCCCCTCCTTTTCTTGAGGAAAGGAAACAAAAGGGAACACTTTGGATCACCCTAATGAACCAGATTATGGCATTGTTTTAGCACTGTTTTACCATCTCAGGTGTTAGGCAGCCTGAGGCGCTTGTAGGTCATGGTGGCCCCAAGCACCACCCAGAGTATCCACCTCTGCCCACAGGCCAGGGTCTCCAGCCCAGAACTGGCTGTGTCACCCCACCTACCCCCGCCCAAGCTGTGCCCCTCCTCCTCGTCAGACCTTGTGCCCACATTACAGCCTGGGTTTCTGCAACATCTGTTGCTAATCCTGGCTGAAACCATCTAAACCCTAGTCCTGACTCGCCCCAGTCATGTCACCCTGGAGCCTTCAGGATGGTGTCCCAACAGTGATGGAGTGTGTAGCAGGGTCACTTCTGCTTCCAGATTGGTCCCCAAACCCAGAGCAACTCTACCTGCACTGCATCCTGGTACAGAAGTAAAAGCAAGCAGGTATGAGTAGTTCTATGAACATAAACTTGGTTTGGGCTCTCTCATAGTTTAAAAATTATAAATTCTGTTAGTAGAAATAGGAAAAATTGGGGAAAAAAAATTATAAACGTCTTAATGGATGTCATTCAGTCTTCAAGTTCAAAAATAATGTAACTGTTTCACAGTTATATTTATTACAGATTTTTAAGTGAAAACTTCAAGTACAACTTTTTCCAACTTGATTGTTCTGACTTGTTTCTGCCAGA
>JAOWBP010002052.1:27891473-27911205 GCA_028571105.1 Tragopan temminckii | reverse complement strand
CCTCCCCCCCACCCTCTGTTCTTATCCTCCAGGATATACCACTGTATGTGGACCGCATGTAGTGCTCACAATGTCTGTCAATTAGCAGTTCACAGCACCTGAAAAAAAAACAAAAAAAACCAAAAAAACACAGAACCACACTTTCTGGAAGGAAAGGTCTCCAGTTCACCTTCCTGATCCAAGCAATCACAACTGAGCCCAGGTAATTTAAACCTACGGGGATAGAAACTGCAGAACATTTTTGGGGATCTGCTCCCCAAAGGAGGAAATTTTTCACACAGGGTGGTGACGCACTGGAACAGGTTGCCCCGGGAGGTTGTGGATGCCCCGTCTCTGGAGGCATTCAAGGCCAGGCTGGATGTGGCCCTGGGCAGCCTGGTCTGGTTGTTGGTGACCCTGCACATAGCAAAGGGGTTGAAACTAGATGATCGTTATGGTCCTTTTCAGTGCAGGCCATTCTATGATTCTATGAAAATCTATAAGTCCTCATGATGCAAAGCTTTTCCTTATATCCTATCTGAACATCACCTGTTTCAACTCATGACCATTACATTGTTCTGCTGCTACACAGCCTGGCTTCATCTTCCTGGTAACCTCCTCTAGGTACTGATAGATCCTCCAAAGCCTTCTTTTCTCTTCCCAAGGCTGAACATGCCTTGTTCCCTCAACCTTTACCCACAAGGCAGGTGCTGCTGCCTAAATGACTCAGTGGCTCCTTTCTCAGTTCACTGTGTTGGTCAGTGCTCTTCTTCATTGTGTTGGTCAGTGTCCTTGTAGATGGGGACACAAAACCAGACGCATTATTCTCCATGCAGCCTGACAAGCACCAAGTAAAGAGGGAGGAAAGGACACTGTTATTCACCATCCCCAATATAAGGAAGCACTGGCAGGAAATATTTTTAGTCCTTCGTGATACAACACATTGGCCAACCCTAAAATCAGAGCAAAGCCCAAAGGAATCCATGAACTACTTTTTTTTCAAGTGTTCCTTACTAATAAAATATGTCTGCAGGATTCAAAACTGTAATATCTCATTGAATGCAATTAAGAATTTCTCGTCCTTCATTTTGAGTCTGCTGGTTTGCTCACCCATCTTGTCTGGGTTGAGTATGTGTCATGGGCATGGATGTCAGCCCCAAGCTCTTTCATGAAACTGGTGTGCTTGCCTCAGAGCTGCCATTTTGGACAGGCACAATAAAAGAGGATGGCCTAGGGATTCCCTTGGACTCTGAAGGTGATCCTGAGTGTTACACTGCTAACAGAAGCACTCATTCCCAGTGGGGAAGTAAAACACCATGCTGCTGGACTTTGGAAGTCTGAAGCCAGAGATGGCTTCTTCAAGAATGACACTGAGGCAGAATCAGTAGTGCCTCAAGGACCCGTAGAAATATTAAAACATTAAAATATATATGTGTTTGAAAAATGCCCCGGACAAAGAGCCAAAGCTGAAAGACTCTGACTTTATTACTCAGGCTTTTGGTGAGATTTTTTCTTATAATCCTTCAGGCAATGCTTTCCTCATCTTTTGCTCCTCAAATCAGATTTCACTTCCTCAGATTTTAATTTTTTTTGAGAATAAACTGCCGTGAATCTTTGGAGAGTTCTCAGAAATGTGATGGCTGCTGTGTCAGGCATTTAGGTTGAAGAAACACTGCAGCAGAGATGGTGGAAAATAACCTCTGCTTGCTTTTATTAACTAATGCCTGATTGTTTTTCTCTAAAATCACAGAACTATAACTGGTCACAAGCTTGCGCTTCATCTCAGCAGAGAATAAGTCAAAAAGTGTCAGATGTAAATAGCTATCCCACTGGGATAATACTACCTTAAAAGTGTGGAGGGATTTGAATATATTCTGTGAGATGGCATTTTTGGACTTCTTCCCATTTTCACTCCTTTGTTTTGAATACGGATAGGTTGCATGAGCATCATTTCTGCTCACAAAAGCCTTCTGAATGCAAAATGAAGCATTTCAAAATTAAAAAGACAAGGTCAGGAAGATGGAGAGAACCAGCAGCCCTCTCTCAGAGGCAGTGGCATCACTTGAGAGCCATCGCTGAGGCAGCAGAGCTTCTGTGCAAAATGCCCCGCATCACTAAATACCATTTTCAAAACCTCTCACAATATCTGCCATACCTACTACCGTCCTGTCAAATGTTTTTGCCATTGCTCTCCTTTCTGCTGGAACTATAAAGAAAGCTCAAACAAAGTTGCAACTCTTTTTTGCTATTAAAATATGCATCACCTTTTTCTTTTAGCCTCTTTGTTCTAAAAACGTGGCTGTTTGATCAAATACTACCCTTTCAAAAAAAAAAAACAGAACCCAAAATTCTCCCTCAGGCATAGAGCAGTCTTGGGAAATTTTGGCTTAAGACACAGTATTTGTAAGAAAATGAAAACAAGCTCTCAGAAACAGAATTCTGCAGCAGCCATAACTGCACATTACTGCTGTGGCTTTAATTATTACATGGGAAAAGGCAGTTGGATGTTTAGGAAAGCTGGGGATTGACAATGCTGCTGAAAGAGGGAAATGGGGCTGGCAGCCTTGATAAGGACGGGGCAGCCTGCAGAAGCACAGTGCTGAGCTGCATGTCCAGATGTGGCCATGCAGCGGCAGGCAGGCAAAGAATTGCTTTTCTGTTTTTTGTAGCCTCCCTGGGAAGTCCTTTTCCAAAGAGAAATGCAGGAGCCATCATGCTCTTTCTCCTCATCATTCAGATGCAGGTCTCGGTCCTGGATTGGCAGACGATTAGCCATCAAAAGGGTATCTCGTATCTGACTTGACCTGTTTAGGAGCCGCTGATCAGACAGTCTGCTGCTCTGTGCATGTCTGTGAGCACACATCTCTTCTGGATGGTTACCCACTAATATTCAGAGCTGCACTTGTAGAATAGAGGTTGTTAGCAGGTGTTAAGATTTCAGTCAACTCTGACCTGTGTCTGATTTAAATCAGGGGGTTAGAAATGACAGCTGACCGCCTCCATGACCTGCCCAGTAGTTATATCAGTGTTTAATATATCAGATATTTCCAGATCTGTATCTTCCCTCACTTCTGTGTTATTCTGTGATTATTTCCTCACCTTTATCTGCCTATAATTTTCTTCAATATCCTGGCAAGATTACTTTCTCGCTCGTTTTCATGGCTGGAGTAAGCATTCTTTAAACAGATGTTAAGCATTAAAAATAGCAGAGTAATGATGAATAATTGGGATGATCTGAAAGAGACATGACATGAAATGAAAGAAATAATTTAAGGAGAAAAAAAATCATTACCGCGAGTAAGAGAAAGTAAAGCAAGAATATAATTGCAGTGGTTTCTGACCAACCTGTTGTAGCATGGCTGGGCTTTGCACACTTCAGGTCATGCTAGGAGTGTCAGCTCCAGCTACTTGGAGGTCAGTCCCTTGGGCAGTCCACCTTGAGCCTTGATACCAGATATACATCTGAGGTGTCTTGTGCCTGACTTAAATTTGTGTTACTCTCCTTTTCTCTAACCTGTGAAGTCTGTTTTACTTTTTCAGGAAGCATAGCACAGTCTCGCTGCCTAACTTTTTTGATTTTCAAAGAATGTATTTGGGCTGTAGTAAAATCATAATTTCTGCCTGAGAGTTGTCTCCGTGCCAGTAATGGAGCTACAGCATCACAAAAAAATGTGTATTCCACCAGTCTCCAGCCTCCATTCCACAGTTTTCTCCCTGTAGGACTCACAACGGATGGCAGGATTGAAGTCTTATCGTAACACAGCCAAGTGTATAATAAAACTTTAATGTCAAACTCTCTTCAAATACAGTACCTCGACACCTTAATCATTTTTGCCTTTTGTTCTTTGAACCCTCTCCAATTTTTCTAATTAGGTTGTCTGGCAACCAACACACATTTTCAGTCTAGGCCCCTCCCCAGCACTAAGCAGGCAACAAAGTCCATCACCCCACTTCACTATGATCTGCTGGCTTCACACTGGGTTCTTATCTGTCATTTACAAGCAGTAAACAGTTCACTGTTCAGTTTTGTCCTTCCTAAACGTCTGACATTTATTCTGGGTCTCTCCTTCTCCTTGGATGACTCCAGTTTGGGCTATTTTCCCTAGGATGTCCTAGTAGAATGCAGTGTCTGTGTTACAGTGCTCTTCCTTTTGTTATGTGTTGCCTCTAATTCTCTGGATACATGTTTTGCTTTGCTTTTGCCCTTTCTCTTCTGTGCCTCATAGTGCAATTATTACTCAGTGCCAAAACAAAGGGAACCTTCCAAACCTTTTGGTCTTTCTTTCTCACTGCTCTCTTTCTCTTTGAAGATCTACACAGGGTCATTTATCAGCCTCCACTCTGCTGTTGCTCTTCATGTAGGTCCCGATTAAGCAAATAATTTCTGCTTATTGTTGAACTTTGAGATTGCAAATGGGTCTGTCCTTTTACTCACTGGTTGCTCAAAACTAATTTGGAGGGATTTAAGCATGTGCTTAAGTACTCTGCTGAAGGGAGGCTTCTGTTTCGATTTCATTACTTTTATCCTGTACCTTTTGATTCTAGTCTTATACATATAAAACATCAATAATTCCCTCTAGAAAGGATTCTTTCTTTATCCCATGTCACCTGTTGCTCTTGTTTCCAATGCCCTCTTGCAGTTTTCTAATGGCTCTTTTAGTACTGCTTGGCCCATTATTTCACTGGAGATTGAAGATAAAAGTGCTGGGCAGTAATTGCCAAGATCGTTCTTCCTTCTGTGTAAATCAATACTATATTTGCTTTATTCCCAGCCTTTGAGATTTCCACAGTTCTCCATGACTTTCAAAAATAATTGCCAATGGTTCAGTAAATTAACTGACTAATTCCCTCATCACATTAGGATGAGTGCAGCCAGACCACCTGACTGATCTGTACGGTGGATATTCAAAATTTCCTTTAAGCTGCACTACATTAATAGTTATTTATATAGGATTTTCATTATTTCCCCATTGCCACTTTTTTTCCTTCTTTTTTTTCTTTCTTTTTTTTTTTTTTTTCATGAAAACATTGTAAAGGTGGTAATTTAGACTTTGAAGAAATACCAATTGGTTTATCTTCCTCTTGCTTATGAATGAAAAAGCTTTCTGGTCGGCTTTCTTTTCGTCTAGAATACATTTATGAAAGCCATTCTTACTCTCCCCTGCTGCTTGGGTTAGGTTAAATTCAGCTAGGATTCTACCATTCTTGCCCAATCTCTGTTTTCCAGTTACTCTTCCATTTCCTACTGCTCATTCTTGATTTCTCTTACCTCTAAATGAAGCAGCTTGCACCACTGTCTTTAACCTATTCCTACAAATCATTAGAAGTGTAGTGCCAGAAGGATCCAGTACATTGCCAAGCTCTGTCCCACATCTCCCACATGGATATGTTGTCCTCTCACATCTAGAGTTTTTCACTTTTATTTATTCATCAATGGTGAAAAAGGAATAGCTGTAATGTCGATATTTATAACCGACTTTCGAACATATTTTTCTCTTTCTGAGGCACAATGGGGAGGAGCCAAGATAAAGAAAGCCCTGTGCTGCCTGTTCTCTTGAGGTCAAGCAGACACCCTGTCTGGAAGTGGCTGCTGTTTTCTCTTTAATTTGTAACTGTGACCTTGGCCAATGTACGATGTTAGAACCCAGGGCTCTTTTGTTGTTGTCTTTCTCTCTTACCCTCCTAAGGGCACTGACCTACATGACCTAGCAGGACCTTTCCATCTTTAACATCTTTGAAATAGTTTTCCTTTTACAGAAGCTCTCCTTGACTCTTCCATTTCTTGGTCATTTCTTTCTGCCAGAGGCTCAGTTTTGTACTTTCCAGCTCTCAGAATGCCCTCACATTAATAAACGATGGCAGTTCACAAGTTGTACTTTGGTTGCTCTTCTTGTTGTGCTTGATGTATTTCTGAATAGATAATTGCTGCAAACTCCTTCCAGATTTATCAGCTGAAGGCTGGAGAGATCTCTTGGCTACTTTCGGTCACTCCAAGGCACTTTTTTCTATCCCAGTTGTCATGGTACTGTGACTCAGACTGGCCTGTGCAGCTCGTAGAGTTGGTCACCACATTGCCCTTAGAGTAGTCTAATGTAGTGTGCTGGGCAGATGACACAACTTGTTTGGAGCCACTGCTGTCCTAAATCTGTGAGTATAAGGAGGAACTTTTTATAAGGGTGGATAGCAACAGGACAAGGGGAAATGGTTTTAAAGCGGCAGAGGGTAGATGTAGACTAGATATTAGGAAGAAATGCTTTACTATGAGGGTGGTGAGACACTGGAACAGGTTGCCCAGAGAGGTTGTGAATGCCCTCTCTCTGGAAGCATTGAAGGCCAAGCTGGATGGGGCTGTGAGCAACCTGGCCTAGAGGGAGGTGTCCTTGCCTTATCTAAAAAAAAAAATAAATTGAGAACGATAAAGAAAAACCTTCTATTTTGTGTATTGTCTTCATTCTTTCGGGTAGCTTCTTTCACCACACTGCTCTAGAAGTCTCATGCTCCCCTCATCGTGGTTCTGTTTAATGCACATTGGGCATTTTCCCCTGACAAAAGCAGTTCATATCCTCAGAGAAACCTGCTTATTCTCTGAGACATTTCATCTCGCGTTGCTCAAATTCCAGTATTACCCAAAACAAGAAGCTTGTCAATACACTGATAGAGGGTTCCTGTGACAGTTCCTAGTCATACTGCTCAGCTTTTGCTGGTCAGGGCTTTTTTTGTGTGAGCAGGGCATCATTCACAGCAGGCAGGCATCTGCATGGCCTTGCAAAATAGTGGATGAACTTGGAATCTTCTTTCTTGTATGACTGAAAATATTTTTTACACGTGGAAGAAATTCCCAATGAACCCTAAAAAAAGAAAGAAACAACAAAATAAAAATCCAGCATGTTAACACAGTAGGTAGTTTGCTGTAGTCAGTGGTAGTATCTTTTGCTTCTAGGCAATTTGCCCATTCTGACTTTGTTCTTTATTCCCTGCTGTCTCATATGCTCGGGAAAAGACTCCCGATTAATATTTGCCAAGTTGCTTCATACTCAGCCATCAGCTGTGTTTGAAAAATTACCTGTTTGCTAGGCACTGCTACCTGAAATGAATGAGATGCTGTGAAGGATAACCAAGGGAAGAGAAGGTCCCAAGAAACTAATGGGGCTAACAAGCAAACACGGTCTTTGGGTGAATACTCAGGAGGATGTACAGCAGACCGGGAGGCTGGGATTTACCTCTTTCTGCATTGCTGCTGAAGACAGCCCACGACATTTGTTTCCAGTTCTTGTATCCTTGCTGCTGAAGGGATGATGAAAAGCTGTAATTAAATAAATAATAATTAAAAAAAAAAAAAAAAAAAACCTTCAAAGAAAAAGAGAACAATATCAATATGAAAGACATAATTCTCCTGGAGAATAGCTATCAGAGAGAAGGTTAAGGGGTCACTTGAACATGATCTGTTAATACCTACTTGAGGAGAAGACTGCTAATAGCAGAGGGCTCTTAAATCCAGTAGTCCGAATCACTCAGTGGCTTCTGTCTGCTGGAACTCCAGCACTGGGACAGTGAAATTATGTGAGTTTGCATTCTAAATAAATACATTGCTAGCAGCGGGGACAGTAAACCAACTGAACACCCTTCCTGTGTGATTAGTTCCCTGTTGCTTGCACTCTTACATCTGGATTAAAGCACTTATAATTCGTCCTCTAGCACTGCTGGTTTCACTACATACGACATGGTTGTATTTCTAGGCTGTAATTTACCTCCACCTTTGCTGTGTCACAGGAGCTCAGTGGTCTCCTCAGGCACAGGCAGTGTTTGACTGAATCCTGTGTTCTAGTCCCAGCAAGGCTGGTTGTTTCACAGTGATATGAGGGCCACAGGGAGAAATACATTGTCTCAGAGACCGCTTGTGTTTAAATGGGATCTGATGGAGAGGTGCACCCTTCTGTAGGTCCCGGCAGCTCAGGGTGGGTGACTGACTGACACAGTAGTGCTAAATTAGTCTTTGGCTGTTCTCCTTTTATGAACTGCCCCGTTTGGGAGTTCCTGCACAACCAAATCTGCAGCTGAGATGTGTTGCATGCACACAATGGGTCCTCCTCATCCTCTGTGTACAACCTTTGTGCGTGTAACACACAGACATATATTTTTCTTATATTTTTCTTATATTTTGTACTGTTGCACAGTTGCCTACCTTACTCATCCTATTTGTAGCAGTGCTCTGCCTGAAACATAACAACTCCATGCCAAAAACAGATGGTGTTGCCAAGATGAAGGCTGAGGCAAAGTGTCTAAAGGTGCAGAAAGGCGGGCAAACTCACTGCAAACTTTTCTCTAATCCTCTCATTTAATGAGAACGTTCCTCTTTATTGTGTCCAAAATTGTTCTCTGTTGTACCACTGCTCAGAAAATAATTTCTAATCCCTTCTGTCTCACAGCAGGTTATACTGCCACATTTGTTTTCAGTCTTGGTCTGATTTCAAAATCTTCTATAATTTGATTCTTTAATCTTTTAAACAAATTAAAAAAAAATACAACCTGAATCTGAATAAAATGAACTGTCTTCTTTTTAAAGATAGTTTTGAAAGATTTTAAAGTACTCGAGCTATATAGATATATTATGAGTGTAAACTTCCTTTTGTACTGACCTTGGCAGGAGATTGGGGCTCCTATTATTCTAGGAAATGAGCAATAATAATAATGATAATGACACTTTTGGATGTCGAAAAGAGATTTGGTGAGAAAGCTTTGGTCCAATGTGAGATAATCTCAAGTCTAATATGACTGTGAATCACAAGCTACACAAAAATCCAGTTTTGAGATGACATGCCATTTTAAAACAATCTTCCCTGCATAATAAGTCAGGGTATTTAGGCCTTTCTAAATACCAGCTACTGAACATAGGATTTTATCCCAGAATTTGGGCACGTCAGAAGAGTAATGAACAAAAATGCTGCGAAGATCCCAGTACCTGCTGGCATGCGATTCAAGGTGCTAGTTTCACCAGCTGTTACAGACACAGAATCACATATCTGAATATTAGTATTCTTTTTAATCTCCTCAAATTTCTTGAGCTAGGGCTGGGATCATCCGTAAACAACCAAAACGTGTACAGCTCAGCAGAGAACTGTCTTGCAGGCTGCATATTTTGTTTTTAAAAAGCTCAACCTCTTCTAGCTTGGGATTGAAAAGGATCCTGATGACTTAGAAGTGCCAGTTATGCCGTTTCTCAACCTAGGAGTTTCAGACATGCCCAGCAGAGAGCTCTTTGTCTCAAAAACTTCCTGTTTCTAAGGAGTATGTGCCAGACACACATCTGGAAAGGCAAATTATGCTATAGTGATGTCACAGGTCTGATTTAGGGCAGCAAAAAGAAACGCTGAGTTTACAGTCTAATCACCATTCTGATGGCAATTAGGAATTTGGACAAGCAAGGGTCACCAGGTAGGACAAGATTTTGAACCACACCAGCCACACACAGCACTGAGGAAAACAGCCAACCAGTGACACTTCAAGTCACTGCTGTATTTCTCTCTTCCTTTCCTCTTCAGAACAACTACATTCTCCCTCCGGAGCAGGCATAAGCACATCTCTCTCTTCTGCCTGGCGCCTATTGCTTGGAGTCTGCAAGGGGCTGCTGCTATCCCCAGCAGTGCCACTGCAAGTGGCTTGGGCAGTGCTGGGACCCCAGGCATGGAGATGCCCTCCCCATGCGTAGCCAAGGCAGTGAGTGTTGCACAGTGTAGATTAAGGGATAATACATACAGTCAGCCAAAATCAGTGTGTGCCAAATGCTTTCCTAGTCTTAATAGCTTTTGCTTTTTTTTTTTTTTTAAAAAAAAAAAGACTCCTGTGGGACCCAGGCTTTGCTAACTCACATTTATAAGTAAACCCTCATCTTATTTAGAGGAACACATTCTGAGGAAGCCTTTGGATGTGCTCTGCAGGGATTCTCTACCAGCTGCCAATAGAAAGCTGCAGGTAATGAAAAGATTGTAGCCAAATTTTCTATAAAAATGAAATGAAAGGAAAATATTTAAGTTCTAGAATTTTATATGTAAGATACAGTGCTAATCTGAAAACTATTTTCTCTTCCATGCCACCCTGGCTTCTGCATTTATAATTTCTCCATAATTCCTGGATTTAATTTGCTCAGTTTTCAAGGAAAAAAAAAAAGAGGTTTCCCTCTCCCTGCAGGACTGCATCAGGTTTGTTTAAATATTTATGGAAATAATGATGCATTATTCACTTCTCTTTTTTTGTGTGTGTGTGAGTTATGCACAGAACTATTATTATGAATTCATTTCTAGTCTTTCGCTGTCTCTAATCTCTCCTTGCTGGGAAGCCTGATGGAGTCTCCCAACCAGTTCTCATCAGACTTCATTGATTCACTTCTGTCCATGCTGTGACTGGTCAACTGAGCTTCAGCGTCTGGTTTCAGATTGATAAATGGATGGTATCTGGTTTTGGTTGTGAGATAAGTCCCAGTGCTGTAATGAATGATATTTCCCATACACAAATATTCTGGCTTCTGCATGAACGCAGGTTTTGCAGAGACCAGCCCAAACCTCTTTTGATATCCTCATGGCCAAACTGCAGTCAGCTGAAAGCTGTTGTGGAAGAGATCGAATGTGTGCGAAGGTGGGAAAGAAGAAGACTGCTCTGACACCAAGTGTAACCTTCTGAGTGGACATCTGCTCTCCCACATTGTTCCAGTCGTTCACATCTGACCTCTCTGTAACGAAAGCTTAATCTTAGCCATAGTCTTGTGTTGAAAGCTGCGGTTCTATCTAAGATCTACCAGTGTGGTTCTGTGGTTAACTGTGATAGTTCATAAGCTGTTTTCAGATAGCTCATAAGCTGTTTTCAGCTTTTTGGTGCTTGTACCTTTCTCTGGGATGGAGAAGCATCCATATTTCAGAAGCCTTGGTGACAACATGAGCACTGCAGCATTACTGGCTGTCCCTGCCGTTATGCTTCTCCGCATACATGAGTTGACTGCTGAAAACATTAGTTTTATCATTACCCCTTCTTGATTGCACCCAACCTTCGAAGCTCCTGGAGACTCTGGCAAAAGCTTCTCTGCATATAGGGGAATGCTGAGCTCCCCATACCCATCCCTGTAGCTCTCTGGTGCCAAGAACTGCACGCCCCCATGGCAGGCAGGTGTGGGCTGTGAGTCTGATATGAAGGTCCCATGCATGGCTGAAGAGCAGCATGAAGTGCACATGCTCACTGCAGCTGCAGGCTGCTGACAGGTATCAGTGCATTTGTGGTATAACTGAGAACAACCTGTAGTTAGCAAGGTCTTTTCAAGCGTGCAAATTTGCTCAGTAACCAAGTTTGATCCCTGCCAGCAAAGACAAAATCCGTCTAGCATTAGTGTGGGATACCATTAATGCCTGTGAAGTCCCTAATAATACCAGAACATATTCATAAACTGATCCTCAGTGATTTTTGTGTGCGTATCTCAATCTATCTAACTCATCCTTCTGTAGTCCTCTCTTAGGCAGACTTTTCCCCCGCAATTGGTGACTGTATCTTGCAGAGGGCCACAGCCCCCTTTACAGTGGAGCAGCTACAGTGGGTAATGAAGGTACCCAGGAGGGAAAATAACATTTGGAAAGGTGTATATTCCAATTTCTGATTTCGTGGTCTGATCTGAAAGTTGTATTATCTATTCTGCCTGAGTGGCAGCTGTTTGTAAGCCCTTGAGGGAAAAAAAATGAATATCACTTTCTCTTTCACAAGGAAGAAGATCTTATTTACTTGAACTGAGTTTTATGCTGTTCTTTTTACATGCCCTAAAGCATCAAGCGTTATTTTGGCACTGCAGAAGTGCTCTGCCTGTTGTCTTTGTGTCAGCCAGCCTTGCCTAACTTGGCATGTGGGTTCAACATTTCAATAATATTTGGTACTTAAATGGTAATTTAGAACTCCAAAATTCCATATGGAACGTGGCCTAACTTCATCCCCTGTAAAAATGATTGACTGTCCCAGGTGATCCCCTTGATACTTCTTCATTATATTCCTGTGAGAGACATAATATTCCTATGGAGCGGGTCAGAAAATATTTAACGTAGAAAACTTCAATATGTTTTTGTTTCATGCATTCAAACTGACCCCAATTTTTCATTGTTTCAAAAATATTTCATGAGTTCTTTCCATTTTTCTCAAAAAAAAAAAAAAAAAGATTGAGGTGAGAAATAAAACAATATCACTGCTTTATTCACCATGATGCACTTACTTGGGTAAAACTTGCAATGAAAACAGTTTTCCAGAAAATGGCATTGTCCAGAAAGGAACTGGAACATAAAGTTTTGGATCTGTGTTCTAAAGGTGTCTACTTTGATGACTATCCTTACTGTTCAAATACATTTGGTTTGTTCTGATTCCCGATCCTGTCACCAGCTGAGAGAACTTAGAATAAGAGGTGTCAGCAAGCCCTGGGCCATCCAGCAGATCAATAAATGAGTTAAGATGAGAATATAGTTCTTACCTCCCAGGCTGCAGTTGGACATGACTGCTTCTTCTGTATTATCAGAAAAGTCCATTAAGAGCAACCCATTTATCCCAAGAAAAACAGATTTAATTTCTTTCTTTCTTTCCTTCTTTTTTTTTTTTTTAAGTTTTAGTTCTCTGTTACCAAACGTTGATGTAAAAGCGGACATTTATTTTCCTTGGACAGCACACATTCAGATATTTGCAGTCCTCTGAACTTGCTCTCTAACGCTGGAAGTGATAGCACTAGGGAACTGAAGCCCGCAATACACTTTTTATAGGCAAATAATAGCACCAGATTTACCTGCTGAAAATGGATATGATGTTAATGGAAGAGAGGGTATGACCTAAGGGAACTTCAGGGTCTTTTAATGCTAAAAGCCTGCAGCATGTAGATTTCTAATTTACAAGCTCCACTTACCACCTACTTGTTGTCAGGAGCCTGAGGCTTGCAAGTGGGTAAAAATGGATAAAGCAGTTAAAGAGATGCTGAGGTATTACTAGATATGGAGTGCTGAGTCCAAATACTTAGTGCAGTTGCCCCAGTAGCTGCTCATGGAGATGCAGGCTTCAGATCACTGCCAACCGTGCCAATACATTTTGTGGGGCACCTGCATCTATTGGAGTGTATCATAGAATCATGGAATCATTAAGGTTGAAAGGGCCACAATGATCACCTATTCCAACCATCAACCCCCCCTCACCATGCCCACTGACCATGTCCCTCAGTGCCACATCCACATGGTTCTTGAACGCTTCTAGTGATGGTGACTCCAAGCCCTCTCTCGGCAGCCTGTGCCACTGACTCACCACTCTTTCTGAGAAGAAATTTCTTCTAATATCCAACCTGAACCTTTCATGGCACAACTTGAGTCCATTCCCTCTTATCCTGTCGCTGTTACCTGTGAGAGGAGACCAGTCCCCAACTCACCACAAGCCCCTTTCAGGTCATTGTACAGAGCAATGAGGTCTCCCCCGAGCCTCCTCTTCTCCAGACTGAACCACCCCAGTTCGCTCAGATGCTCCCTGTAAGACTTGTGCTCCAGACCCCTCACAGCTTTGTTGCCCTTCTCTGAGCACACTACAGGGCCTCGATGTCTTTCTTGTAGTGAGGTGCTCAGAACAGAACACAGTATTTGAGCTGCAGTCTCACCAGTGCAGAGTGCAGTGTTAATGGGGAATAGAGAAAGGAAGCCTTAGCTTAGTTACATGGCAAGAGAAACAGGTAGCAATCAGCAAGTCATTATTAAAAAGAGATGTGAAAGGAAAGGGGAGGAGAGATCATAGTAAGTATTTAAATTAACAAGAAATATTGGGTTCCTTTTATGAAGGACACGTCCTCAAACAGGCATGTCAAAGCAACAGGGAAGGCAATTTGGTGAGAGGGAGGCACTTAAAATAATGGGATTGCTTCATGGCGAACAATGAGGTCAGGGTTATGAAGAAGTCCAAACTGGGTCAGAGCTCCTCATTTCAAACTAATGAACCCCTTGATGACAGCAGCTGGACTTTGTTGACAAAGGGGTTGTGCTGTTTGCAGCAAAGTGGTGATGTCAGTGTCAGTAACAGCACCAAGAGGTTAAAGACGGTAATTTAATTCATTTGGGCAAGCATCTGTCACCTTTCTCGTGAGGAGGGCTGCACAGATTCCTTTTCTGGGTTCAAGTTCAGCACTTTATCTTCAAAATATCAAGGCCAAACAGAGTTCAGTTTTCCATGCTCATATAGAAGCTCACCTTTAACTCACCAGAAACATCTTGTTTCATAGCTCATAAATATTAAACTAATATAAATGTAACCTCTTTGCTCTCAGAGATTATGATGAGTGAGTGAATTTAGGAACTCAAATTTCTCAGCTGCAGCCTCTTTCTCTGTTAGCAATCTCTGCTAGAAGCTGACAGAAAGCACAAGCACTTGTGCTCATCTCTCACTCTGATGGTTTCCACCTTCCCTCCCCTGACTCCCCAGTTCAAAATCATGAATGTCCCAGCCTGACTTGTGAGCTTTAAAAACAATTTTAAAAGCCCATCCCCCAGATCTGTGTTCCATACAGTGCAAGGACAGCACAGGTTTCTGTGGCACTGTGGCTTCAGAGCAGCCCACGCCAGCTCTGCCTTAACCTTCCTCAGTAACTTCTTGGTGTATTGCTGAAAAGCAGCACAGCCTACGACTCACTTGTAACAGAAATGCCCAAGTGATTTTTGTGCTGCAACATCTGACATGAAAAGTTTGGCTTGGAAAAAAAAACAGAAGTCGTAAGTCTATTTGCCTCACCTACTTAGCGTGTGCTTATCTGTAACAGCTTGTGAAATTCTTTGGAAACATAATGTTTTTAGTGGATATGGGCCAAGACTCTCTGTGAGCTCACTAAAACCAAACTTTAATTCACAGCCTTGATATCATGGGAGAGTTCCACTTCAAGTGGTCTGATGTAGAGTTTTCTGACATTTATATGGCGAAATACAACTCACTTCCAGCACATACAGGGAAAGAAAGAAGTAAATTGAAAAAGAAAACCTTTCAGGTAAGTTTTGTTGCTGTTTAATAGCATTTAAAAGTTGCTGTCGTTTCTCCTACAGGTATCTTAGAGAACTTCCTGGATTTCCCTTTGGTGCACAGAAAGATATACACAGTCTTTGAAATTCAGGAATAAATTTTTTTCCAGATTCTGAATGCCATCAGCTATTTCAATTTCTGTTTATCAAATATGGTACAGCATCTAAGGAGCAGTAGATGAACCTGCTTGCATCTGAAACCAAACATGCCATCCTATGTATTCAAACCAGAAAGCCTATACTAACTCTAAGGCAATTCTTACTTTTCCTGTGTTCTTACTCTTTGCGTGTCGAAAGAAGGGCTGGTGAAAGTTCTGGAACACAACACTTAGATGATGAGCAGCTGAGGGAACTGGGATTGTTTAGCCTGGAGAAGAGGAGGCTTAAGGGAGACCTAATCGCTCTCTACAACAACCTGAAAGGAGGTTGTGGTGAGGTGGGGGTCAGCCTCTTCTCCCAGGTAACAGTGATGGGATGAGGGGGAATGGCCTTACATTGTGCCAGGTGAGGTTCAGGTTAGGTATTAGAAAAAAATTCTTCTTCAAAAAGATACTGAGGTATTGGAACAGGCTGCCCAAGGAGGTGGTAGGGTCACTGTACCTGGAACTGTTCAAGAGAAGGGAAGATGTGGCACTGAGGGACAGGATTTAGTGGGCCTCCTGGTTAATAGTTGGACTAGACGATCTGAACGATCTTTTGAACCTTAGTGATTCTATGATTGTGTATTCTGCTTTGTCCCTCTTGCTGTAGCCCTTTCTCAGCCTCACCTGCTATTGATGGAGGTGGGACCTGTACCCTGCTACCTGCTTTAGGTTTCTAAAGTCTGCTCATCTCATACCACAGTGACAACTGAATAGATAAGCAGGGTGATGGAAAGTGAAATTAGCAACTAAAAAAGAAAAAATAAGAGTAATAGGCCCTCCTGTTAATCTGTTGTGGTAAAAAGGCCTGACAGGGGCTGATGATATCCTTCACTGCAGATGATGCCTAGGATGTTGTTGCTCTCATGGTGATGATGACAGGTGTAGCAAACCAGAAAGTAATGAGAGTTCAGTCCTTCAGCTGAGCCACTGAACCTCAGTGGTTGGCAGAGATCTTGCATTATAGTTATGACTCATATAGAATATGTCCAGTGAAACTTGTTATCTCCTCTCAGAGAAGGTAAGTGGGGTTGAGTATCTCTCCTGAGTGGGTTGGCTTGATGAGGGTAGCACAGAAATGGGCTCAAAGGGAAAAGCTGGTGTCCCAGAGAACACATAGGTGGGTATTTTGCTACATGAGTCACCAGCGATTTGATCTTTACGTAGGGGGTAATCTTGAGCTTTATGCGGAGTACCTACGCTATCAAAAGCAGATTAGAGCTTCTCCCTGTGCTCCCTTGACAAGCATTTCAGTCTGCTTGGATGAGCATGGCATTAGGAGGCTGACGCTGCTGGAGGGTCTGTTTTTCTGATGAGGCAGGAGATGAAGTCCTGACTACCTGTTGTTATTCAAGAGCTGATAGCACTTTCTGTGCAGAGAAAGCCAATGATTCTTGCCCTGTGTGAATGCATTATGTTCCACTTCAGTTTCCATGGCATTTTGCTGTTCTTGGCCCAAATAATTGTTTAGTCCTTGTGAGTGCCACAGTACTGAATAGGGAAGCATTTCAGCCCATACATAACATTGTGGCAGGACTGGTGATGAGACTTAGTGCTGATTTTACAGAGTACTTCTGTCTGTGAAAAGTCACAGAGGCTGTCGTTTGTATTCAAAGCCTCTCAGTGCGCTGAGAAAAGCTTCATCAGGCCAGACCCAAAAAAGCACCCATGTCCCTAAAATTTAGTGGCCTCAGTACACGATGCTCAGATGAGAAATCTGAGTCCTGGAGGCCTGTGTTTGACACGTGTGCGAGAGAAATCCTCTGCCTTTGCCTGGGGCTCCAAGGCCAGAGGGCTGAGCAGATGGCCTACACCACCAAGGGTAGCTGAACTTAGGGGTGAGCCTTGGGGAACAGGGACACACCTCCATCCCCCAGGAGTGGTGGTGTTCATATGGGCCAGAAGCCACTTCTCTGGCTTTTCCTCCAAACAAAATGAACATCTGAAGAAATCAAACCTCTGAAGTCAGCTGAGTGCCTCCTGGCCAAATAAGGGTTCTTCTAAAGACAGTTTTGGATCTGGTGTCATGCAGAAAGCTCATGCTTATCCAGACCTACAAGATTATTTTGGACACACTAAGAAAAGTTCTGGTATACTTGGGACTGTTCAGCTTAGAGGAGACTTGGGGAATTCAATCAATGTCTATAAATATTTGAAGGGAGGATGCACAGCAAACATGGCCAGGCTTCTTTTTTTTTTTTTTTTTGGTGCTGAATACCAAGATAAGAGGGGATGTGCACAAACTGAAATGCAGGAGGTTGCACCTGAACATCAAGGAGCACCCTGACCTATGTGGGTGACAGAGCAGTAGCACAGGCTACTTGGAGTCTCCTCCTTGGAGATCTTCAGAAGCTGCTTAGACATGAGCCTGTGCACCCTGAACTGGGTGTTCCTGCTGGAGCACAGCTGAGACCAGATGGACCCAGAGGGCTCTGCCAGTCTCATGCTGTGAGTCTCTAGTTCTGTGTTTCTTTCTTTTAAAATATTCACCTCTTCTTTGCCATAGAAAGTGATATTTGATGGAAGTGACAACCCAAACGCTCTTTTCAATCAAAGCAGCGTGCATTACTGTTTAACAAAGCTTGTGACTCAAAGTTCTATAAAATATGCTTAGATTCTGCAATAATAGATCCATTAATAGAGGAATTACCTTACTGTGTACACAGGAGAAAAGCTTCACTTTGGGACAATTGATAGAGGTTCTGGGAGATGACTGGATAGAATTTTGCTCTGAAATGAGGCAGCTGCTTGTAGAGCAATTTTTAGTGGCAAATACATCCCCAAATGTGTTGTTTTATCATTATTTTCCTATTATTCACACTGAAAAAATATCATCATAAAAATATTGCTTGTTCCAGTATGTTACTCGGTTACTAAGGTTACTAGATGAGATCTGTTTGGAATGATTTACAGCTCCTAAATACACTTTTCTCCCTCAACAAGCTGAGAAGAAGAATCTGCCCTAATAAATTAACCATGGTAAATGTGGACTGACCTACAAATTAGGAAATGCAAGGTTAAATACAAACATCGATCAAAAGCAATAGCTATAAATAGATAATGAACTGAAGAAACAATGCCTGCAAAGCAAAAGGCTCCTGGAGCATGTGTATTTGCTGGCAAATGCTACTTAAGTATCCTGCTCACCAAAGAAGAGGATACCTCTTGCATGCACTCAGAGGAAATGTTTCTGTGTGGCAGACAGCCTTGCCACTTTTACCTAGCATAAGTCAAAAAGAAATAACTTCCTCCATGAAACTTAGACACAGATTGTCCAGAGCCAGTGCTGTGGTCTGACACATTGTCACTGTACACCCACAGATGAGAAATTGCTGCTTTGGTTGTGCATTTTCTATTACCAGGGACCATGGCTGTTCTGTGGTGTGATGGAAAGGGTGCTGTGTCCAGAAAGAGCATGCAACGTTTTGGGAAAAAAACAGGCAGTCAAATCGGGGCTTCCTCCTGCTCCATGAGGAGAAGGTCCTTATAACCAGTTACTAGTACCAGTACCAGTTTTGTACAGTTCTTTATTATTTTGCCCTTATGTTGTTGGGTAAGTCAGAAGCTCTGTTTTGCAACGGGGCATCATCTTAGCCTTCAGCTTGCAGGTGAAATGGAAGTTTCTAAAAATGGATGCAGACATTTATGCTGAAACAAATTATATGGGCAAACCAGCAGATCTTAGTGTACCATCACAAGTCTGTTGTCTGCAGGGCAACCACACTAAAGCGTACTGAGTGAGGATCTACTCTCACAGGAATGGAACCTTCCAGACACAGGTTTTCTTTTTGCAAGGTTGGCATCTCTGTTTTGAAAGGCAGGCACTAAAGCTCTCAAGTGGCCTGAAGTGTGATCCTTTCTTTGGAGCCTTGTAATGTGCATCAAAGGTTTTGGGAACACCCTTTACTGAAAGCATGATCTTTGCTGGAGGTCTCTGAGCCTGCATGGTTGTAAATAATGGATAGAGAAAGCAAAGCCCCTTAGAGATGCAGGACAAGCGCTAGGGAAATGAGGAGCCTAGAAAACTTTCTCTACTAATTAAAATCCTATTTTCAAGTAGCTGCCTCTGGCAACAGGGAATATAGTATACAGCACTGGAAGGGATTTAGGAGCAGGTTTAGAACTGGAATGGTGCTACTTGGATGAAAGCACTGTCTTTTTTTACTACAAAGGAAGAAAAACAAGAAGGTTGTGGTTTAATTAGCCCACCAGTGTAATAACCCAGCTGGGAATGCTACTATTTTCCTTAAGCCTCTCTCCTCTTTGGAGGACTGTATCAACTTTCCCTCTGCTAGGGCCCTGAGGATACATGATCAGAGTGGCTGAGGTTGGAAGGAGCCCCAGGAGACCATCCGGTACAACTCCCCACTCAAAGCAGCATCCACTAGAGCAGATATCACAGGAGCAGGACTGTGAGCAGGTTAATCAAGACTGTGTACAACTGGGTTTTGAATATCTCCATAGAAGATGACTCAAGAAACTCTTGGCAACTTGTCCCAGTGTTTGACCAGTCTCACAGAAAAAATGTTGTTGTTGTGTCTTTATTCTTATGCTTAAATGGAATTTTCT
>JAOWBP010002052.1:27841020-27882423 GCA_028571105.1 Tragopan temminckii | reverse complement strand
TCCCATGGCTGACTCATTGCTCGCCCCAGGTGATCAATCAGAGGTTCAGGCCGTGACTCAGCAGTTCCCATACAACTTCTTATAATCTCTCCTTTGCTGAGAGATATCTCTGTACTGTTCACTTCCCCTGCAAATAACTACATAAACACTTTTTTTTCTTTTTTTTCTCTCTGGGACCTTTAGTGCCCAGCAGAGAGGCACAAGCTTCTCAAAGGCGTGCTCTTGATAAGTGTTAGCAGTGTTGTGTTTGGCTCTCATGTACTGTGGTTTTTCAGGATAGGTGTAAAATATAGCTTTGGTGTAACATCCTGTGAAGTCTTTCTACCCAGAACAGAGTTGAGTTTCTTCCTTTCGCTATAATGAACTTCATAACCACTCCTAGTCAGAGGGTTGTGAAGTCACTGTGAAGTGGGAAAAAAATAGGAGTGGTGCTTTATTTTACTCGGAGAACTCTGGAAGCTCTGCCAGTGCTGGACCTACCCCCACCCTGCCTCATTCCAACTTGAAAGTTGCCATCTACGCTGTTGCTCTTGGGGGCATGCTCCCAGAGCTCATCTTTGTGCTCCCCCATCCTTGTTCTCATTTACAGGAGAGTCGCATCCTTTCATGGCACCTTCTCTTTCCATCATGTCTTACCTCTCTTCTAGCATATCTTCAGATCTTCCCACGCTCTCCTTCCCTGTGCTATTTATCCACATCTGTGAATACTCATGCGTCCAGTGCTGCATCCTTCCTTTATATGTTTTAATTAGGATGTCCAGCACAGCTTTAGTTCCTTTAATTTAATCATTCTTTATCTTGCTCTTCATTTCTCTTTCTCAGAACCTCATTTCTTGCTGTATTAAGTTCATTTCTCTTGTTGCTTCTTCAGCTGTTAAGAAAATGAGGTATAATGAGCATCTATCAAGATCCATTTTCCATTTACCCATGAAACTGTTATGATCCTTTTTGATTAAAATACAGATGGGCCTGAATAGAGTAAAAGAATAATTAAAATGAAAGAAAACTCACCTCAGGAGTTGTTTAAAAATTCATACAACTCCAAAATTGTACTTTACCCTATGTCTACATTCTATGTTCTTCTGTCATCCACAAATCTCTTTTGCATTAGGAATTCACAGACCATTGGTCTTACATTACCTGTAGTGCTGGGATGAAGCCAAAATATCTAAGTCTTAATTTACCTCCCTTGAACTGAAAGATTAGTCATCCGCAACCAGTCAATTGTGCTGGTTATAGTGATCACTAAAGCAGACGCATCCTCATCTTCCTTGGTTAGTTTCAGAATGGGAAATGATTGCATCAGCATCATTTCTGCTGCATATTTCAGTCTCTGTCTCTCCCTCTCCTTTTTTTCTTCTAATTTCTGCTTATTTTGAACAGAAAACATAGAATCATAGATTGTCTATAAAATAGTTACTGAACATGAGGTACAATCCTTAGAGAAACGACAGCTTGACTGAAATGGTGAGTTTCTCCTCTCCTTTACAGTAACCAAACCAAAGAGACTCATTTTATCTCATGATTGGTAGCATCATCTATTTGCCCTTTTTTCCTGATTATTCTCCCCACTTCATATGCACCACTAATCATCCAGTGCATCCCAGGCAGACACCAGACCATCAGGTTTCAAGGATGACTTTCCCATCACACTTAGTGACAGTTGAAGCTGTTTTCTTGCACCTATGCATCCAGGAAGTGAAGGAGCAGGAAGGGATCCAGGTGTTTCAAATTGCAGAGATTTCTTTTTATGTCAGAGGTAAGGATGCAGTGCATTTGCTGACTGCTGATGTTAGTGCCAGCATGGATCCTCTTTGGAAATTCCTTATTAAATTGCCTTTCAAAGGTGTAATGAGGAGCTGGATGCTGTTTCTGAAAAAGGGCAAGGTTTCTTTTTCTCTTGTAGCATCCATATAACACCATTGCAAATTACTCTAAAATATGAACAAAAAAAGAGCTAGACATGCTTAACACCTTCTTCCTTCACTTACTCTCAATTTTCACACACAAAAAAGTATCTATTTTTCCTATTTAAACTGCAAATACATATCAGATTCTGGAACAAGCATTTCCATTTCCCAGTGCACCTCTGGCTGTCAAAGCTGCAAATCATGAACTATGGTTGAACCTTCCAAACTTTTCTTCTGACTTTCCTCATTGAGACTGCCAGCTTTCTTTGCTTAAAGCCCTATGCTGCAAGGATTCTGATCCGTAACCTGCCCCAGATGGAACACTCATTTTCTCTCCTACATAGCATTATGGAGAATAGCTCTTCAAAAGACATTTTTTAATATTTTTCCCTACGTTATACTTAACTGTTAAGTGATTGTTCTCTAAAAATTCACTGTGCTGACAAGAACAGTGGATAACAGGACCATGTCCCCATGCTGCTGCACAGTGGGGGCGGGGCACTTTGTGTCTGAGGAACCATGTATCTTGCCTTTGGCTTCCTGCTGCAGTTGATTTTCATCTGGCTGATGGTATTTGTGAGAAGGCTGTGGATGCACTCAACAGACAATCCTAGAGCTGGTATGTTTGGATATTCCCATAGCAAAGAAAGAGCTTGGCATTGTAGGCTATGGAGAAATGTTTATTGGGAGTGTCACTATCCTGGGTAGAGGAGCAAGACTCAGGAGCTGTTAAAGCTGTAGGACTGAAGGTCCAAGATATGCTTTGATGCTATAATGGCACAGACCTGTCCAGTCCTGGCACGAAGCGTGACCATCTCCCTCTTGACTCCTGCAGTTCATAAAGCACTAGACGGGCTATCGGCACGGATGGAGAACACTCCTTCAAATGCTGCAGGAGTCATTCTGCCCTTCAGCTGCTTCAACACATGTGCAGGATGAGAGCAGGCAGCCTGGGTTTGCCTGTGTTGAATATTACTACAAGATACAGGCAATGCATGGCACCTTGCTGGTGTGTGGGCAGGCAGCCCTGTTCCCTCCCCTGTGGGACAGAGAGCACCATCACCACCGACTGACAAAAAGCTGATGCTGCAGGGTCCTTCTGCACCTGTACCTTCTGGTAGTGTGGGACAGAGCAGGGCAGGAATAGTGACAGCACTGCTGATGGGACACATTGGTGTGGTATGCAATTTTTCTGCACTCATCAGGCATGGCTTAAGACTTAAGGCCTTCACTGTTAAGGAAGAAAGGAAGGAGAAGAGAAAGCTTTGGGGAGACCTACTTGTGGCCTTCCTGTATTGAAAATAAGCTCATAAACAGGAGGGAAACCTACATTTTACATGGTCTGATAATGATAGCAAAAGGGGGAATGACTTTAAACTAAAAGAGGGGAGATTTCAGCGAGACATTAGGTAGGAAGAAATTTTATTTTCAGAGAGTGGTGAGACGCTGGAATGGGCTGCCCAGAGAAGCTGTGGATGCCCCTCCCTGAAGGTGTACAGGGCCAGACTGGAAGGGGCTCTGGGCAGCTTGAGCTGGTGGGGGCAACCCTGCCCACAGCAGGCTGTTGGGGCTCAATTAACTTGAAGGTTCCTTCCAACCGAAGCCATTCTATGATTCTGTGAAAAGGCTGCAGTGACAAAGCCAAACTAACATCATCACTTTGCAGGTACAGGCAAAACCAGCTATACCACTGTGCTGGCATTCAACTAAGCAGGGTCCTTTCAAATGATTGCCGTGTGGCTGAGCAGCAAGTTCAGTATTTAAAATGAAAATCAACACTTCCCAGCAGCAAGGTAGTTCATTAAATATTTTGTTGCATGAGCCAGCATCACTTTTCTGAAAAAAGGTGTCAGAATGTTCAGCCAAATGAGCAATTCAGTTGGCTTAACTTTCCTGACCGTTTTCTAATTTGGTTTTAATGAAGATATAATTAAGAGGTAATGTCAGTAGAGCAGAACATTGTTACAGGATAATGGTCTCCTGCTGACGCATAAATGATAAATGCAGTAAATACAGAAGGAAAGATGGACTGTTTATTTTCAAAGCAGGAGGCACTGATCATGGGACACTCTTCTGTGTAGATATCTCTATTTCCATTTTGTCGTGAGAATGAGAGGCAGCACATCCAAGGGTTTGGGCCCGCTCCCGCTTTGTAGGAGGCAGAGGAAAGCTCTTGGCGTGGCTCTGCTGTGACTGGAACACACCATCACTAATGGCAGTTCGTGGGTTTGACTCACAATTGCTCACTTTAACCTGATTGTCCAACGGCACTCGTGCTGCTGTAGCAAACATGGCAATTGAGCATCTCAGCGTATCAGTGCTATGGCATAACTTAGCCACGACAGCACTGCTTATGAAAGCAAACCTCCTGTCAGAAATCAGCCTTTTTACTTTTTGACTTGCTGGAGCTTACTTTGTTCATCTTTTCTGGTGAACTTCCAGCATTGTGATAGCAGTAATCAGGATTTTATGTTCCAGCAAATATTGTTCACCTCCACTGCAATTCAGGCTGAAAAAATATTTCCATTCTAAACTTCACTTTCCATTTTTAAGTTTTACAAAACTTATCTGGGGAGAAATTCTCTTCCCAGGCTCTTAAGCCAAGTAATAACTTTAACTGTTTTTTGCATTATGAAGGATGACAAGATATAGTATCTCCTAAAGCTAAGACTGTTTTTTCAAACAGAAAAGTGCATGAAATAACTGCAAATGAGACTTTTGCTAAAATATGGAGAAATCCGAGAAGTTAAAGCTTCCTGTGAAATTAGTACTTACTAAAGAGAACTGTCTTTGTTCTGTCTGAAACACTTTGGGATTTGAATTTGCAAACTAATGACAATTTAGAGCCCACAGTGTAAGACTTAAATCTTCCAGGATGCCCAAGGAATAATAGTACCTCTCTCTCATGTGGTGATCTTCATCAATGACTTGCAAAGCATTTTATGCTGATCAGCATGAGGGCCTGCCAGACATGGCTTCATTAAAAAAATAAAATAAAATAAATTTTAAAAAATCCAGGCTTTTACCTTTCTGTTCTGGAGTGGAAGCAAATCCAGCCTTCAAAAATGCTAATAAAACCCGAGAGACTGTTAGCACACCATATGTTAAACTCATCCAAGCTGAGGGGGATTTGCCTTCAAGCCCAAAACAGGTCTGTTTAAACATGCCCTAACTACTGCGCTGCATGCAGTCTTTTTGCTCTTGTCTGGGAGGTGCATATGCTGAGAGGGACGAGTGAGTCGTTGCCCGTGACATGAGAGCTGCACTTCTGAATGTCCCTTTTGGATCATGCAGGTTTGGGCACAGTTAGTCATCTTCTGCAAGAGGCTGTACCGCCTCGCTGTCAGTGCCAGTGATGCTGCAGAGTTTAGATGATCTTTCACCTTTGTTCTCCTTTGTGAATTACAGTGTTTACCAACAGCCTCTCTTCTTGTGTGGAGCACCAAGCTGTTCTCCGCTTACACCTCCACAGATGAGGTGGAACACCCTCTGATGAAAAAGGACATCTCCTTCCAGACCAGAGAAATGTGCCTGCTGCACAGAAGTTGCTGTGTCAGGTGCATTGACAAGAAAGGCACAATTTTGTTAAATTACCATCTTACAGCCAGAGGAAATTGTTTTACCAGCCAGCCCATAAGTCAGCATTTTAGCAGCATCTTAGACAGGAAAGCCAAGACACCATAAGCTCAAGCGGTGTGCCCGTTGTTAGAAACCAGTGGCTGAGGTTGGCACGGGACACAAGTGCTCAGTCTCTCAGCACATTGACTATGGAGAGAAATTAGAGTATTAGAAGCTGTGATTGTTTTCAGAGATAATTCTGTGGACTCAGTGGACTCCAAAACTCCATGACCTCCATAGAGTCAGGGGGCTGCATTTATATAATCAGCACCCTGTTAGAACTTGGCTTACGGCATATGGTGCAGTTTTGCACCTCCATTTCCCTTGGAGCCCTTGTCATTTAGCTGTTGATATGATCAAAGGAAGCTGGAGAAGCACATGCAGGAGCTGTGTTTTTGTGAAGATGTACTCACACAGCCAAAAGAAATTACAGAAATCAGATGGGACCCAGAATAACAGCATGGCTTCATCCTAAGCTGGCTCCTGCTGAGGCACAGTGTTCCCCCAAACTGAACCACTCCTCCAACAGGTCAATTTTAAAGTTCCTGGGCACAGCAGGAGGCTGTCATCCAACTGGAAGCTGCTGGTAGTGGCCACCTTTTTCCTTCAAAAAAAAAAAAATCCTCTGTGCAGCTTACCAATGGCGTCAGAGGCTGAATGAAATAACATAGGACCTTCCTGTGCTTGCTGGAGTGAGAGCACCATGCTTTCAGGTTGAAGAAGTCTCGCTAAGTTTGCAGATTACACCAAGTTGAGAGGAAGTGTCAATCTGCTGGAGGATAGGAAGACTCTTCAGAAGGATCTGGACAGGCTGGATCAATGGGTTGAGGCCAGTTGTATGAGATTTGACAAGATCAAGCTGCAGCTCCTGCACTTCGGTCACAACAACCCCTTGCATCACTACAGGATTGGGGCAGAACGCCTGGCAAGCTGTGCAGAGGAAAAGGATCTGGAGGTGTTAGTTGACAGCTGGCTGAAAATGACAATGGCATCCTGGCTTGTATCAGGATATCAGAAATAATGTTGCCAGCAGGAGCAGAGAGGTAATCATCCCTCTGTACTCAGCACTGGGGAGCCCGCACCTCGAGTACTGTGCTCAGTTTTGAGCCCCTCACTAAAAGAAAGACATTGAGGCCCTGGAGTGTGTTCAGAGAAGGGCAACAAAGCTGATGAGGGCTCTAGAGCTCAAGTCTTATGAAGGGAATTGGAATTATTTGGTCTGAGGAAGAGGAGAGTTAGAGAAGACCTTATCGCTTTCTACAATGACCTGATAAGAGGTTGTTGTGAGGTGGAAGTTGGTCTCCTCTCCTAGGTAACAATGATAGAATGAGGGATAATGGCCTCAAGTTGTGCCAGGAGAGAGAGATTCAGGTTGGGTAGTAGAAAAATTGCTTCTCAGAAGGAATGGTGAGGTGAGGCAGTGGCACAGGCTGCCACTGGGGAGGTGATGGAGTCACCGTCACTGGAGGTATTCAAGAAACATGTGAATGTTTCTGAGGGCATGGTTAGTAGGCATGGTGGGGGTGGGCTGGTGGTTGGACTAGATGATCATAGTGGTCTTTTACAACCTTACTGATTCTATGATCCTATTCTATGATTCTAAGTCATCCTCCTCCCCAGAACAGTCACTGACAGGGGGACTGAGGTGGACAAGGCTCCAGGTCAGTCCCTTTGAGGAGGCCACATGTACTCTTGCTCTGCTGGACACTCACTATTGGCTGTAGGACAGGAAGAGGGTAGTGGATCCAGAGGTCCAACAACTCTCAGATATTTGGAAATGGCTGGAGGGCCACCTGGGTAATTCTCGGCCTCTTATAAAACTCTGAGGCTCTGGCAGGGACAGGAGCAGCCCTGCAGCACTGATCATATCATGAGCAGCAAGGAACAAGCTTCCCTGCTTCACCCCTGAATCCTCCCTGTGGGATGTGCTCTGGGCTTCAGCGCATCACCAAAGGGCTGCCACCCAGACAGATTTATGGGGCTGCCTGCTGCAAAATAAAGCTAGGGAGGGAAGAAGAGTAAGGAGCAATACAGTTCCCTTTAAATGAATAGGAACCTCTCCAGAATTCCCCTCACCCTGTGGGAGCATTTTACTTTCCATTGAGCAGCACCATAAATTTCACCTATTGGTAGAAGTAAAGGTATTTTATGGCTATCTGGACTGCACTATGATTGACTTACAGTCCCACAAATCATTCTTTTGCTCTCCTCCTGCTGGCATTCTAACCATGAAATGACTGGAGTGGGAGGGGACCGCTGTCATAGGCCCCAGATGAACAAGAAGAAAACCATCCCATGCTTTTCCTCTTCTTGGCTGTGAGGAGGCAAAAGGAACCTGGGGCTGTGCTTTGCCTCTAAGCTCTGCTCCCACTCAAGGAAATCCTGGAGGGGCAGTTCCCTAGACAGAGGGAGACTGGGAGAAGGAGCCAGCAGGAGCTGTGCCATGGAGGGTCTGCTCATGACAAGGTGTCATGGTGCAATGCTTCCCAGTCTGGAGATAGAACATTTGTAACAAATCACGCACACCGCTGGCTCTGTTGGAGTATTGTTGTCGTCCTTTATTACATTAAAGGGGAACATCTTTACCTCACGGTGATTTGGATGGGGTGTGACACTGCCTGATGTAAAAGGGGCCTGTAATATTGAGGAGACAGCCATGAAATAATGCGTTACACACTGAATTGAACAGCAGGCTCATTTGCACTGGTTTAATTTGGAAATATGAACATTCAGAAATTCTCTTCTCCACTCGCATTCCCTTACTTGGGAAACATGTAAATTACATTTATGATAATCTAGTATTTAACTGGTACAAGCATTACAAATTCCAGAAGCAAATGTTTCAAAATGGGCAGAAGCTGTGCCAGCTTCTTTGAAAATGCACATGGCTATAACCCACCTCTGCAGCATCTTCAGCTCCTGGGCCCACTCCTGTGAATGCCTGTAGAGCAGATGGGATACAGGGGTGAGGCTTGTAGGGCTGCACCTCTTGTCCCAGTCACCGCGTAGTCTTACTGAGCGTGGCAGATGGATTTCATTAAAAAACTGGACATATCGTCTCTTTTATTGTGTACAGACTTTGAGATCCCAGAAGTGTCGATGAAAATGACAGCAAAGGACCTTTGTGTTAGCCATGCTCATGCTGAGAAGCCTCTTCTGCTGTAGTCCCACTGGCACTTTTTCCAGTCTCACCCCAGAAACCTTCCACTGACAGTGCCTTGTTCAGCTGCTCACCAGACAGCTTACTCCATTGCCCGTGTAACAGCCCTTAGTATTAAGTCATTTCTCTTGTATCTAAATGGAGTTGTTCCATTTTTAATTTGAGACCCTTTTACCACTGCTGCTGCAGGGAAAGTCCATTCGTGCGGCACGCAGACAGGAGGGCTGGCGCTGCTCCCTCCTGCCGAATGAATTACTTTCCGTTGCGCCTTCACACGCAATGCCCGCAGCTCTCTTTGTCATTTCTGCTACCCGTCTTTTACTTCTCTTCCACTTTCCTGTGTCTTCTTAAAAAAAGGAGGCTGAAAAATTCATACCCCACTCCAGCTCCAGTCTTACCCAGACTGAGTGATGCCGCACTTATCCCTCACTTTGCTGCATGGCAGATCTCTTTTGACGCTGCGCACTCTGGAACACCAATTGCTTGTTTTGCAATGTGAGCTCTTATGCACTTCATTATCCGCTTCAACCCCAAGGTCTTTTTCTATATTAATGTCTCCTAAATATCTGTGTTGATTGCTGTTATTTCTCCCTAGGTGCATTACTGTCCCATTCATCAATATTAAATAAATTTCACTTTGTTGATATCTTCCCATGACTCAGAAACTGCCAGATAATTTCTCAGAAGGGATTTACAATCCCTTTCCACCTATTCATTTTATATTTTATTGCTTTCAGTACAAGCAAGGTTAAACAGAGCATTACCTCACATAGATCAAATGTTCAGAATACAGTGGGGAATAGGAATATTTGGATAAACAACTGAAAGTTGAAAGTATGATATTTTTAGAAAAGCAAGTGAAATATGTTCATTTCCCGAGAAATATAAAACTTGTGCTCAAAATTTGCCCCTTACCAACACTTGAACGATCATGGAAAAGGAAAAGAAACAAATACCATTACCTCCTTTAAAAAACAGACAGAAGTCGTTGACAAGCCTGAACTTTCAAGTAAGCATTTTTATTTGAGCCATACAAACTTCAGGGAGCAAAAGTATGCAGAGCGTTTCAGTTAGAGGTGGTAGGAAGACAATACCTGCCCATTTTCTGCTCGTTTCACAGAAGGAACAGTGAGAAAGTGGTTGCTCTGAGTAACAACTCATCCTTTTTCGGGAGAGCTCTGAAACATGTGCCTGAAGTTAATCATGTGCCACGGTTCAGTGGGCTCCCATGTGCTTTTGCTGTGCAGAGCAAGGGCTGAAGGAAACATATGCTGCAGTCTTGGTGAACAGCAGTCCCTTGAGCAAAATTTTCAGGCTATGGAATTTAGGCACCTGGGTACCTGGCCACACTGTGCTGAAAGCACAGCGAAGGAATGGAGCAGAGGTTGAAACTGAATCCAGAATTCCAGCTGTAACTCTCATCTCATAGAAATCAAAGGGAATCGTGCAGCTGACTTCACTTGACCTCATGTTCCAGTGCCTGGCTTCGAACTGCTAGATTCTGCTGTCAATCTGCTGTCAATCTTACTAAAACAAAACAAAACATGGAACACACAAAAAAACAAAACAAACAACAACCAAATCCATGTATGATTAAACAAGAATATTAGCATACCCATTTCTTGGCATTGTCAATAGCCTTTGATATATTAATGTGTAATTGCCTACAGAAATATGCGCAGATCAAAGAGAAAGGGTGAATTGTGGGGGATAAGTTCTCTATTATGAGAAGAAAGGCACAATTGCAGAGAGGTCTAGTTAGTGGCAGACAGATCTTGTTGCTCTGAAACCCAGTGCACTGGGCTGGGCTCAGAGGAGCCCACTGTCAGGCCACACTCACCTTACAAATCACCTGTGATGCATTGTGCACTGAAACGCTGTCAACCCCCTGTCAAAATAAACACCCATGAGTGCATCAAGGTGCAGAAGTACTGGGAGTTTGTTGTCCGTCAGAGGCTGCTGGTGTTCTGAAATGACACCCAAATAAAATTATCCTGACATTTTTTTGTGAAGAGCCAAAAATAACTCTGTTTGATGTTCCCTGTGGATGGCTGGCTCCCAGGTACCAATTACCAGCTCATGGCTAACACTTTGAAGTTTTACTAACCTTCTTAGTCAGTCTGCCTTGTGCCTGCGCTGCTTGTTCCCACTGGGTTTGTGAAGCATTGGCTTAGGTTATCCCTGAGGCAAAGATGGCTTCAGGAGGAGAGCCCAAACAGAACTCCTTGTTTACGTGATATTTCTCTGACAGATTCATTTTCAGTAATTGCATCTGCACAGTCAAGTTCGGGCTCTTCAGCAGACTGCAGTGGAAGCTGACTTCTTTGAAAGTAAATATCCAGCAGTCAAGACTTAAACAGATTTTACAGAAGGGACTAGTAATTCATTTCACTGTGTCTCAAAAAGAAGTGCATTCTCTACGTTTCTCCTCAACTTCTCTTGGGAAGTCACCAGACCTGCTAAATTTGTGGTTCTCATTTAATTCTGTGACATGTTCTTATTTTTTAAAGCTCTATTTTCATCTGTTGAGATACCAGAGATTGCTTTTGGCCTCAAGCCTCGATTTGCAGAGAGGCAGTGTGAGCCTCCATTCCTGGTTAACTTAAAGGGAATGCCTCCTACCTTGTCAGGAGCAGCTTGGAGACTGTTTCTGAGCCCATCTGTGCTTTTCCATGCCAAACCATGCTACTTGTGGATGCAAACCTTTTCCTAGCTCATCCAGTGGAGGACAGGGCAAAGACCAGGCCCTTGCCACGAAGTGGCAGCTTCCTATGAGAGATGTGAAGCTGTTGGAACACGTCCAGTGAAGGGCCAGAAAAATGATCCAAGAGATGGAACACCTCCCCAGTGAGGACAGGCTGAGAGAGCTGGGGCCGTTCAGCTTGGAGAAGACTCTGGGGAGAGCTGATATCCAGCCAGCAGTTAGGCACAGCATGGATAAACACCCTGCTAGAAAGGAGGGGAACCCACCCAGGAACCCATCTCCCCTGGTCACAAGCAGAGCAGGATCTGTGCCAACAACAAACCCCCAGAACATCTGTTAGCTGCTCCTAGGGAGCCACAATGGTGAGGGGTGCGTAGGCAGTGGGTAACACTCCATCAAGTGATTACCCCATGCTACAGCACCATGTTGACACGTCCTGTGGGCTGTCACCTGACTGTTGGTCATATAGGACTTCTCTCCAGGTTTTGGAACTGCTTCTCCATTTGTCCTTGGGTCTTACAGCAGGGGCTCCCATTGGTCAGGGCATCGAGCTGCAACATCAGGGAAAGGACAGCCCTGGCAGAGGTGACCCAGCCAAGCAGACTGTGGCTAGGCAGCTCTCAGCATTGCTCTGGTTGAAATCCAAATGTATCTCTTGGTGGGGGGATATGTACACTTGTGGAGAAGCATGCACAAGTAGTCATTGCTTCTCATGGCATTACCTCAGAAATGTTACTGAAATCATTACAAATTATGTCTGCTGTATAATCTTTTTTCTTTACCTAGTCTATAATTACAGCACCACCAAAAAAAAAAAAAAGGTATATTGGATTTGTCTGTCATGATCTATGTTTAGGGCTTGGCAGGATTCAATTTTAATCTCAACTTCAATGATAACATTTTATTACCTGTGTTCTTTATTTATAGTTACACACTGCTTATTTATATTGATGTAAATATTTTTCGACCTGCATCCAGGAAAGTGCTATCATCATTGCCTGAAAGAAAAGCAGCCTTCCTGTTCTGAGCAGCTAATGTGATTTCAGAGAGATGGGGTCTACAAATTCATCAACCATCACAGGATTTTGTCTTTAATATAGATACAAGAGAAATGACACATCCATTACAAAACCCTTCCTGACAGAGCCTGTCCATGGTCTGTTTTCCTGGAGTATTGCACAAGGTAACAGCATGAATCACAAGTAACATTCGACAGTGTGAAGTCTGGAGAAGCTAGGAAAATGTTCTTCTTTTTGGGGGGTAAGGGGGAGGACAGAGGGGAGAAGGTACTGTGCTATTAAAAACAGAGTTGAGCTGAGAAAAAAAAAAAAAGAAAGAAAGAAAAGAAAAGAAACAAAAAGTTGTTTTTAGTATTTTGTGCATTTAGATAACCCAAGAAGATCCCATATGGCATATGAGCAAGTGTTAACAGAAAGATCATTAATCAAGTAATACGCCTACTGGAAACAAAACCCACAGCAGCTTAGAGAAAACAGACAAAAAGTCAGCCCGTGGTTATATAAATAAGTGAATGTCAGAGCTGGAACATTATTTCAGAGATGATGCAGCACGAGGTTGTGGACAGAGTTTGGGCATTTCATCTTTCACATCTCCAGTGCCACCATTAGCAGTGGTCTGTCGCCTAACCGGTGGAAAAGGCTTCCTGAATTCTGTCTGTTTGCTGGAGAAAGAGAACATGAAAATGCCCAACAGGAGGAAACCTCCATATTTTTCCAGGAGAATTAAACTGTAAGCCTATCTTGTGATCTGTGTGGACAGAGACCATTGACTCCTCTCAAAATGAGGGATTTACCTGCATGGGAAAGTGGGGGAACATTGGGCAGGTCTTCTCCATTCTCCTCCCTCCCCATGGCTCCTTCACCACGTTCTGCCCATGTGTGTGGATGTCCAAAGCGATGTTGCTGGGAGCTCCTGTTCTTACTTAAAAGTGCTGAAAACTGAGAAATACCTTGCTAAGACTTTCATACACAAGAGGTATAGATGTGTTTGGAGGCTTGTTTTTGTTTTGCTTTAGGGCTTAATTTTGAAAGAATGTATAATAACATAAAATAATTGGCCCCAACTTGCAGGCAACAGAGGGATTATTGGTTCAGAAATGCAAAGCAGTGAAATGGGAGACGACTGCTTCCATGTCAATGCAGATACTTTTTGCTAAATCATTTTTAGAGAGCAAATCAGAAAAGCTGTGGCTGTGACTACATTCTGTTGCCACCCTAATGATCCTAAGTGCTCTGAGTAAATTGCCACTAAGCATTTTACCCTAAATATTTGTATAGCAGGCCTTAAGAATTATTGATAGTAAGAAAATAACAGATATTAATGAGCATTTTCCACAAGCTAGTGTATCACCAGAGAATTTATAAGTCCTACATGCACTACATTTGAAAAGTACAATTTTAATTCCATCCTGGAGAGTACTTAAATCTTTAAGAATATTATCAACTTACTAAGTAGGGAGTCTAACGCACAGTTATCAGCACTGAAACATCCTTTACCTCCGCACAAAAAACCAACCTCATCCATCAATCTCAAAGTTTTTGTTCAATACTCCATTGCCAGGAACTGTTTTCAAATTCAGATGAGGGGGAAAAACAACAACCATACTAAATAAATGATTCAGTACTTTACTTCATAAATAAGAAAGATATTCAATCAGCGTAGGGTCCTTGATTTGTGCCAGAAATGCAGCTGTACAGCAGTACAGAGGGCAGAGTGCATCGGGATCTCTCTGGCAGGGTGTTGTGTTCCTCCGCGTGCACTGAGTAGTCAGATATCAGAGCAGAGGAGATCATTATGACAGTAAAGGTTTGACTGGGGTGGCTTTTTGGTCAAGCTAGGACAGGTGCAAAACAGCTTTATTTGGTCTGCCAAATAAATAATGGTGGCTCTTTCAGAGTAGTGAATGCGGTTGAATAGATGCAGATGTGTGTGATGGTCCAGGGCAACAAACTGTGGTTTTCCTATCAGCTCAGTACGTACTCAGTAGTGTCTTGACATCATTTCACCCTTGGTGATGCAACATTGGCAGCAATCCCCAGGAGAGCAGCTGGTAACCCTGGTAGGTAAATGAGTAGCAGCTGGGAAAAAAATGGAGTTCATGCAGGGATAGAGACATTGAAGGGTTTTCTGAGCTATTGATTTTCACATGTGTTCAAGGGCGCACAACAGCGGAAGAGATTTTGGGTCAGCTCAGGTTACCCAGAAATTTCAGTAATGTGCTATCCAGCCCAGCTGCTAGATTGACTGAACCTGGTTAACACCGCTTAATAACCAGCACAAACAATCTGCAAAGCCAGTGATTACATGTTCAAAGAAAACAGTTCCAAACCCTCATTAAAGGGGTTTTTATCTAAACTGGCCACATGAAGCATTTCCTGTGAATGCTGTCATGTGTGTATCAAGGTGCATAGCAAGAGGAATCCAGCAGTGGACATCATGTGCCAGTGGGGTGCTGCAGTTACTCTCAGCCAGCTTTCCTCCTTGATGCCTGTGAATCAAAGATCCTCTTGCAATGCTTAAAGCGGAGGTGGTGGCACAAGTTGGCAGCCTTTTTCACACAAGTCTCCAAGAAGCATCTGCATCCAGGGCCAGTTCAGAACCTGGCTCTGCCTCTCCTTGAGTAACTCTCTCTGCTGCTCACTCAGCTCTGATCATCAGGATCTGATAGCTGTAGGAAAGATGAATGCATTAATGGTTGTTTTTTTGTTGTTTTTTGTTTGGTTTTGGTTTTGGTTTGTTGTTGTTGTTGTTTGTTGTTTGCTGGTTTTTGGTGTCCCGTTGTTCTTGAATCATTGTTCTTGTCCCACAATAACTGTAATATCATTAATTTTCTGGACCTTCAGCTGATTGTCTTAGCAGCAGAAAAAAACAGGCAGCAGGAGAGGAAAGTGCAAAATCAGATCTATCTAGGAAGTAGAAATAAACTCTTGCCTCTTTCTATCGGAATTGGTTCCTTTGGGTCAGAGCCCATATGCATGCACACATGCATGCTCTGCTTCCTCTGCTCTGTGGAGCCTGGGGTAGTGTGTCTGGTTTTAAATTGGCTAAAGTAGATGAAGGATGGCAGAAGGTTATTTTTAATCTGCTAATGTGTTATGGGAGACTGTTGCTGCAATGGAGCATAGAAGGTGGGGGAAAGCGGAGGAAAAATGTACAATAAGTTTGTTTGAGCTAAAAGAACACGATGTGAGAATTTCCAAGCTTCAGGTACCAGATTGACACAGCAGTGAAAAAGAATCATGTAAATTGTGTTTGCTTTCCTTTATTTATTCCCTGAAAGGACATTTCCCAACATAGATCACTGGAGTCTTGGCTTGACTGGGTCTGTGGTAAAGGCATATGGGAAATCCTTATTACTGGACCTTTCTGGTTACATAGCCCAACACAACAAGAAGTGTCACCAGTGGTACTCTCAAGAGCTATGAGTTTTGCTCCACAACATCAGCTTGACTGGCCCTGAAAGATGATGTGATTTGAGCAGGGGGAACTTAGAGGACATCCCCAAAGTATCAGTTTCTGTTTCTCATGCTTTCAATATCTATTTTTCCCTTTTTCTTCACTTTACGTAAGAGCATTCTTAGCAATTCCAGACAGGTCCAGCTGTGGTTAATTTGTCATGAAGAAAATAATATCAAACAGCGCAGCACCGGGGAAACAAACAGTGCAGTGCAGAGCCTGCCCCTAATTGACTGATGAAAGGAAAATTAGGGTTGCCTCAAGAAACAATTTCCATAGCAGTGGCAATAGAGAGGAAGCTGTGCCACAAAGCACGGATGACCCACCAGAACACTCTGGCGTATGAATCGCAGGGCCCACCAATTTGGGGCACAACGTGGGCTGGGGTCAAGCCCAGCACTGTGCTGTGGGATGGAGGCAAGCTTCCTTCTCCCCTAAAGAGATGCAAAATTTGATTCTGTAATTTGTAGCATTTTCTACAAATTACCCTTGCATGGCTTTTCTTTTAGTTATGAAACAAGATCACACGTCAGCCTAAGGATTGATTTAACTTCAGACTGGTCTACTTTTTAAAATATTTCCTTAGCAAAATCATACAGAAGACTTCCATGAAAGAGTTTCTGCCCTACAGAAAAACTTCTGTGGGTGCTATGGGTAATACAGGCATGGTGGCAGTTACTAAGATCACGTTTTTCCTTTTTGAAGTGTAAGGCTGCTGGTTTCAAAAGTGACTAATGTTGTGGTGTGTGTGTTTAAATTTTTATATGATTGATTAGAGATGCCTTAAGGAAAGCTTGTTTTTGTCAAAAGAAGCCCACTACAGGAGTCTTGGGGTGGGAGACTACGCACTCTCAAGCTGCTAGCTGCTTTTGACAGCCTTGTTCACGTATGTGAGTGTATGGCAGATCTCTGTGTACCTTTCGTCTGCTTGTTAGGAAGGCCACAAAAAAACAAAACCAAATTCCTGGCAGCTAAATCATGAACAAATGTTACTCTTAATTTGGCGTAGTACAAAATTAACAGTTTACAGATTTTAATAGCTCTTAGAGGAAAGAAAAAAAAAAAGAAGAAGAAAACAGCTCAAGGAAGAAAAACATACACACACACACACACGCAAAAACTCACAAAAACAAACAAAAAAACCTCCAAACCCCTGATTCTGGACTTGAAGCAAGACACAAAAGCCATCCATTTTCATAGCTATCAGTTGGGCACGCATTTCCCAAGCTGCACTGCCGCTATGGCTTAACTATCGCTCCGTGATGGCCTGGTGCTAATGGGAATTCAGCACCCAGATAGGAGCCCGTTCTCTCACAGTACACAGGACTGTGGCTGCCTTCATTTCTGTGTTTTAGACTGATAGCTCTTTTCAAAGGCAGAGCACACATCCCTGCTTTTGGCAAAGTTTTGATCACCAGCTATGAACAAGTCTGACTCAGAAGAAAGGCAGGACTGACAAGATTTCCTCCACACTGCCTGTCTTACTCACCTTTTTCAGCAGCCATTCCTGAAACAAGTGGAAAGACCGGTCCCTAAGCAGCCTATATCATAATGAGTGGCCTCTTCATCATTTTCCCTGGTTTATTTTACCAGCAGTCTGGAGAACTGGAATATAGAAGTTGCCTTAAGGGTAAAGAGAAATACAGTCGTGACACGTAAGACGCCAATTGACCCCGAGATGGATGTGTCTCAAGGCAACATGGCATATTTTTATATGCCTGAACTTTTGGAAATAAATTTTACAGCACTAGTTTTGGGGAGGACAAAAGTTAGGAGGCTCTGTGGAGCGGACATATTTCAGGAATTTGGAAGTTAAAAAGACAGTGTATCAGAGACATGACAAGGGACAAAATAAACTGGAAGGAAAAGCAATGCATGAAAAACGTGGCGCTGAGCATAAAGTTGGTCACTCTGCTGCTTGGCAAAAATATTATTCTTCCTTTTCTGTCTTTCTTTCTGGGGAAGTCTGGAGCTTTCTATTGAAACCTACTGAAGCGTTGCTATGTTTGGAGCATTTTCTGATATTCAGCTTTCTACTGTAGAAATTAAAATTTGCCAAGGAGGGAAAACATCCTCTGTTATTGTTGCTGTTGTTGACAGGTTTTGGTAGGAAATCTCTCTTTCCCTCCCTTCACTGGGGAATGAAAAGCCTGCACTTCGCATACAACTAGAGCAAAAGACAAACAAGGAGAATGACAAAATCAGACAAGTCAAAGTATCCTGATTTGTTTATTTTCTACTCTTTGGTGCTTCTTCTTAGCCTTTTGTCATTTATTTTAATACTTGTCAGGGCTCTTTTTTCAGGATATCAGCTTTTCACCCAGGAATTCCTATTGCATGATGTGGGCTTGATTGGCAGAAGGTTAAGTGTTACAGCATATGCCAGTCACTGCAGACAGACAAACGGAAAGCAGGGTCATGTGGGCAACTCTTTGCTGACAGGAGAGCCCAAGCAAGAAGGATCAAGTATTCAGTGTAAAAGCAAAGCCCATGATGAAAGACACGGGTACACAACCATCTTGAAAATCCTTGTAGTTAGCACTCCTACTACCAGACTGAAGCCAGGGACTTCTTGTAGGCCCTGACTAGTGTTGTTGCTGAAGGCTGGTAGTTTTGCTCTGTGCTGACTTACAATTGTATGTGCCACCAGCCTAGACAAGACTACATAACTGCAAGATAAACCTGGGCTGTCCTCCCCAGCTTAACCTCAAGGATGTGCTTTATGGCCTGACTAGGTCTGGATTGGCAAAGCCTCGTGCCCAGGCACACGTAGTCATGGAGAAGGCAGTGCACTTTGATGTAAGCAGCATTGTTTCTTAAGAAAACAGCTGGGCTCAATCGGATAAGGACAGATCTGATGTGACAGTGTCAGAGAGACAGGGACTGACGCCACCAGGGTGACATTTTAAATATACTCTTAGATGGTTTATTTGCAAAGAATGAACATAGTAGTGCTCCCAGAGACGAAGAACTCCACCTGCTCCAGAGATGTAGCTATAGCAACCTCCACAAGATTACATTGCTAATCTGCAGGTGTTGAAGAGGCATAGATAGATGTTGTTGAGTAATTTGGCTCCAAATAGATACTTTGATCTGCATAACAGCTTGCATTTATATTCCAAATATGGATCATTTCCAGGTCTACAGTTCTTTCTTATAAAAGCAACATTCCCATTCTTTACTTTTTAAACCTTGCCTGTGCTATCTAATAAGCCTGACAGCTCCATTACTTTTGGGTGGGGAAGGAGTGGGAGAAAAGGAAAACCATTTCATTGCCAAAAATTCCCAAAATATTTCTTGTATGTTTTATCCATGTGACTCGTCAATGGCAACAAAACCAAACAGAAAAGAATAGATGTTCCAATTTCCTATATGCATAGTGCACTTGATGAATCAATTGCAGAGACAGCAAAGACTCTCTATTCTACCACACATCAGTGACAGTCTCAAAACGTACCAAATCAGATTGTGCTTCATTAGCAGCTGCAACACTGTTAAAGACATCAAGCTAACATCTGCCTTGCTTTATTCTCCACAAGATGTCATTGAACTTGGTGGGGATGCCTGGGATGGAAGTCAAGGCAGAATATGGCTCATCATCAAACAGCACTAAAGGACTTTTGATAAGCAAAATCTGCAATGTACTGATTCAATGAAAGGAAGGAATTCAATAGCTCCAAGAGAAAAAAAATGACCCTTCATTGTATTCCTGTTAATCTGCTGGAACACTCCTTTAGGAGGGGAGTTCAGTCACACACTCAGCTTTTCATGAAAGCTGGTTAAGGACATTTTATGTAGCTTCTAAAACCTGTATTGCTTGCCCCTTTCCCTCTCTTCTCTTTATCCTCTATTTCTTTGCCAACTGAACATCCCACAGCCTCATTGCTCCCCTTGCTTCCAGCAACAGCCTATCCTGCCTTGTTTCCTGCTGCTGCTTCATTTATATCTTTGCAGATTGCTTTATAATCACATAATTTATTTACCTGAATGATTTTTCTGTATTAAAGAACTGCAAGTCAAAAGTCAGAAGCTTGCCTTTCACACAAACTGCATGCATGTGACAGTGCAGTTGCCTGTGGAACAGTCACCTGCTGCTTTTCCCATGGGACTCTGCCTTGCTTCTCTGCTTGGATTCCAGCCCTTACAGCAGCCTCACCTCATCACCAAATTCAGAAGTTCCTCCTTCTACCCCCAGTTTTGAACAGATTGCTCCTGGTTACTCCCTGTCAACTATGCATCCCAGTCTGAAATTGCAAACCCCTTGTCAGTAAGATTGCATTAATTACAGTCTTATCTTTAAATGCTTCATTAATTAGATCTTCCACCAATTTCTCCATTACTTTGCCTGATATTGGTACCAAGTAGGACTGTACTTACCTGGATGATTTCATTTGCCTTGGAATTTTTACTCAGTACTGACAATGACCTTTTCAGGTTTCCACACTATTTTGTTATCTATTAAAAATGTACATAAGGAAGCTAAAAACATCCTATATCAACTCTTCCATGACTCTCGGGGGTTGCTTTTTTGGACGTTATGTTTAACCTTGGTACAAGTTGTTCAGTGTCTTTCCTAATTATTAATATGTCCAAAAATACATTATTCTAACAGAATACAGAAATAATTGTTGAACTATTTTGCCTCTTTCTTCATTGTTACTAATGACTTGCTGTCTCCAGTTAGTAATGAGTCTATGACACTGATAGTTTTTTCTGCTATTACTAATAAGCTTTCAAGAAACACTTCTTCCAAAACATAGCCAGATCAGCCATGGATTTTATTCTGATGTCTTTAGTATCCTTTATCAATTTTCTACACTTCATAAGCTCTTATTTATATGGATCTTTATTACCTCTTTCTTTTTCCCATATGTTGCATATTGCTTTTTAATTTGTTATTCCTGCCTTCATTCTTCCGCTGAAAGAGAATAGGCTTTTCTCCAATACCGTTCAACTCCTTCACGGCGAAGTAATGTCTTTTTGGCCACTTAATGTGCACTCCTTCCTCATATTATTTTTCCCACTCATTTACATTTCTATGTTTGCTTCTGTCATTATGCTTCTCCTGTCTTTGTAACGTTCTCCAGTTTAGAAGATCAGTGCTTTTAACTACCAAGTGCGTATGGTCTTTTAAGTCACATTTCTTGTCAGGCAATGACAACTGTCCCCAAGCAGCCTATGTTTTCTGTACCAGCAGTTTTCCTTGCTGTACATCCCACTGCCTAAGGAAGATACTGATCTGCACCTGGGCTGGGGCAGCAAAGCATCTAAGGACCATTGGTTTGGATTCAGTAGGCCATTTACATCAGATTTCTTACCGCGAGTGAATATCTTCAACTCCTCCTGCTTGCTACCATGTTGATCTGTATCTTGCTGTCATGTTGGTCCCATGGAAAACAAGGACTCTTGGCAGCCTGTGTCACAGTGGTTCTTGGTTGTAGTGCACTCTGAGGTTGGAGAAGGCCTCTGGTCAAGGAAACCCCTGGTCCACCTCACCCCATGGGACCCTAGGGGGAAGAGGCTGGCTCAGAGGGCAGGACAATCAGAACCGCAATGAACACTCAGTCTTTTGCCACAAAACCTACCTTTCCTCTCAAATTGCTTTTGGGTTGTATTGCCTGCAGACATGCAAAAGTGCTTTTCGTGAAGCAAAATAGCATCTTCAGTTATCTAGTTGAGTGGGAGATATCACATATTGCTGAAGGAAAATCTTAACTTTCTCTCTGTATGTGCATGCCAACCCATAGCAGAAATAGTTCTAGCTAGAAAAATATTACTTTAGGAATCAAAATCAGCAATTTTTCATGTTTGGATATGTTTTTTTTCACCTTGCTTAGCACTTCAAGTGCAAGGTCATGTGGCAAATCATTATACCAGCAATGTTTATCCCCCTTTGAAGAACTCCATCAAGAATTGATTTGAAAAAGATCTGGGTAGTGCCTATTTCTTTTTCTTGACAACAACTCCATTATTCAGAATCTATTTATGCAAAATCATTTGCTGCGAGAAATCTTCATTTTAATTGTAGGCAGCAACCATTTAGAGGAAAAAGCCAATATTCTTAAAGGAGGAACAATCTTTTAAAATGATAATATTAGCACCCCCACTCCTATGAATTTGTATCAGGGAAATATTGTATAGAAGAGGCCTCTGGAGACACCCCGGCAAAGCTCCCTCTTGAAAGTGGAACAACATCAGTACCAGCTCAGGCCGTGCTGTGCGCTCACACACAGACTTCTGTCTATCTTTCTGGATGTGTGCACACATAGAGCACATTACAACTTCTATTAGCCTTCACTATTTTTAGCAGTTTTTAAAACCTTATGCAGGTGCTGTATCTTAAAAATACAGCTTTTAACACCAGCTGTTTTCACTCAGCAAAGTGTTTTATCTAGAAGATTAGATTACAAACCCTGGGGAAGAAAGCGACTTAAATACATTGTACAGCAGGTAAAGTGCTTTGGGCTCTGCATTGTGTCATTAGGACCAATATGAGAAAGCAGCAAGACTTATCTTAATCTTGCTGATTGTCTCAATTAACACAGTCCCCACAGTGTCCTCCTTAATATCTAATCCCCATGGTTTCTTGTTCTATGTATTTTGCACTGATAATGTTCTTTATCAGATCATTGCTGAGGGTACAGAAGTATGTATTAAGCGAGTAAGGATGTGGCAGTTATTGAAAGGAGTCATGTGCCTAATTAACATGGAAATTAGGTGATGGACTATTAAGTCTTTCATGCAAAGGAAAGCAATGTACTAGATACAGACTCTAACAATAATAATAAAAAAAAAAGAAAATAAATAAATAAAGGAAAAAGGGAAAAGCACACAGCAAAGGAGTCTAATTATAAACAGAATTCAAAAGGAATGCCATTCAAAACAACTCGTCTACTCCTGGCAAACGCTTTCATCATACAGAAATAACTTTCCATACACAGCAACATAAGTAATGAAAAAGAGGGGGGCTGTCTTCCCACAGCTCACACATCCAAGAAGTAGTGAAATTATCTCTGTACTTGTGGGACTTTTCCTTATCCAGGAAGGCAATCTTGACTCCCAAGTGCATTCCTCAGTCACATGAGGACAAATAAAGACAAAGATTCAGATCCAAGGATCCTAATGAAATGATGATCTTTATCTTTCCAGCCAATTCCACAAATTCTGCCTAGAATAAAGACTGCTGTAATTAAAAAATAAAATAAAATTGCCAAGGGAGAAAGTATCAGAGTTTAGGATGTTGACAGCCTTCAAATACTGATGAACAGTGCCAGCAGAAGTAATCTCCCATCCGTAATTTCTTCCTGTTCTCTGACGTGCCATCTGAAGCTCTGGGTGCCCTTTGACAGGTGTCCCAGAGCCAGGCTGCTGTTGTCAGCGAATGCAGCTGTCACAGGCGAGAGCAGTGGCTGGCCACGCTGCCTCCTCAATGCACACGCTGCCACCAAACTTCATCTCAAGGATCTCATCCCTGTCGGTATGGATTTTCTCTTCTTTTAAGTGTCATGATGAGAGTTGACAACTTGGTGACTGCTGCGGTTTGGGGGTTTTCCTTCTTCCTTTCATTGCTGTTTCTACCACCCCAGCCTACCTCTAACATACAACGTTTGGGATTGTGTTTTGGAGAAGAAGGGTGGAGAGTGAAATGCTCATTTTGAATGGATTTTAATTAATGACTCACACGAGTCCTTAAACGTTTTGTCTGGATCTGTTTTTCAAACCAGTTGAGCACTTGCACTTCTCTGGTAACTGCTATGAGGCAGAGCAGCTGAGGCTTTGATAGTGAATGGCTGCCACAAAGAGTTTTTCCTCTCCTCTATCCTCTGCCAAAATTTTAAGTGATGTACATTTGTTTCTGAGCTGGGAAACTTTTATATTACCTTTCCTGACTGACTTCCTGACTATATGTTACAGTAACACATCAGAACAGTACAAGAAGGAAATATTCCTGGAGGATGAACGTCCTTTACTAGTGAAAATGCAAATGTATGTAGTAATATCCCAACCCTACTACTTACTATGCAAAGGAAGCTTCATTTGCATTGCTGTGGTTAAAATGTAGATGGTCTAAGATAAGTCATTGTCTGATGTCCGTAAATGTTGATGAGCACTTGGGGATCCTCTATAGAACCATCTGTTTCTTTTCTGTCATCATCTGAGCTGTGTATTAGCAGAGATGTCAGTGGAGTTTCTTGGAGGAAAACACATACCTTTGCTTAGCAAGTGATAGCAAAAGGAATGAAGAAAGTTAGGAAAGAGAATTTCAAGATGAATAATGAATCAAGCCGGATTGGAGGCTTATGACTTATGGGCAGCCTCCCATCCTTGTGCTCCCTGAGCTCAAAGGATGTTTTGCAGCAGCCACATCTCTGTGCAGTGCCTGCCTGCTGGTGCCCACTCCAGCCATGGAGTCCCCTGGTGGAGCAGGGTGGGCAGCAGCTACCTAGGTTGGGGAGCTGCTCCTCTCCTGCAGGTCATTGGGCAGAGAATGTACCAGCAAAAATGATGGGGAAGAGTGGATTAATGGCCACTTCCTGCCTCCAGAAAACATCAGCAAATCTAGAGAATTGTGTTCATCTCATCTATTGTGAAAAGATCTTGTCACTTCTCTCTACTTTTATTTTTTTTTCCCTTAATGGGAGTTTCAGCACTCCTATTTTAGATGCTTCAGTGAAGTGCCTGAAGTCACAAGGAAGGGAGCTAGAACATCAGCCTGCATCTGTTGTCTTCTGCAAAGAGTTGTCATCAGTCATCTTGTCTGCAGTAGCAGGTAGGGGACAGTACCACCCAAAATGCAACCCCAGAACGAGGGATGAGGAGAAGGTGTCCCCAACTGCACTATGACAAGGTCACCTCCTTGAGACCCAGTTTCTCTAACTCTAAAATGAGAAAAACATTTATTGTTCCAATTTATTTTCTGTTTTAAAGTATTCCATAAGTGCAATGGTTTATTATTCTAATGTGACTGTAAAATCATGATGTCTTTATTGCAAAATGATCTTTAAAACATGAAGCATTAGGATGGTGACTGAAATCATTAGTATCAAATTGTTCTGCTTTTGCCCTGTCACACTGATACTTCAAAGCAAAATTGTCTCGTGGGCGTTTATAAGATTTCGTAAGGATAACTTGTCTTTTCAAACCTTCTTTAGGGGAGGGGGGAAGAAGCCCCCAGACACTTTCTTAATGAATCAGGACTAGAGGGTTCTGCCTATTTCATTCTGAGGCCCTCTTTTAATATTTAGATTCTGAACCTGCTAACAATCAGCTTGATGAAAATGAGCCTCTGGTTGTTTGGAAGTGGTGCAGGCAGATGTCCCCGGTCCTCAAACCCACCCCAGGCTGTTTCAGTCACTGAGATGCTGTGAGATGGTGTCTGTGGGGTCCCACCACTCCCACTGCCTACAGAAGCAGAGCAGAGGCCTCCCTATCTATCCTATCTTCTCTGATTTACAGACTATATTCCTACTAGGTTAACAGGGGTTGGAATTCTCCTCCTCCACCCTCTTTCAGATTGGGAAGCATCTCAAAATCGTGTTTCCTCTTCTGGCAGAAAATTCAGGTGAAACTTTAGCAGATACGGTGAGTGCATTTTACTATGTGGAGGCACAGCATGAGCAGCTTTCCTCCATCTACAGCTCCATAGGGGCAGCCTTGTCACTCTCCTTCAACTTGTTATTCATGGATCTTCCCTTCCCTCTTGTACAATTTTGCAGTTCATGCACATGCTTATGTTGCCTTGTTTTGACCCAACGAATGTGCAAGGAGGAAAGCTTTCTGTTCCTGCTCACTGCATCCTGGTTTCAGGAAAGTATCTTTTTACTATAATGCGGTATGTAGGTCTGGGAGACACAAGAACATTTGTGAATTTATGTATATAATGTCACAAGTGAAGGCCGACAAAGCAAAAACTAATACTGTTTCTCTTTTACTCTGATTGAGTGTAACTACTTGCTAGTTTTATGACAAACCAGTTCATTAGCATTTAAATCGATTCTTAAATATTTTCCTTGAAATTTGGAGCAATATAAGCCTTAAATCCAGGACTGGTAATGTTGTGATTTTTATGTCTAATTTTAGATTTAATTTTTGGTCTGATAAATTGCGATTATATAGCCATGCAATTTCAGAGTGCTGCTTTTAAACGCACGAATTTGTGTTTAGCCTTTAATGAGTAAAATAATAAAATAAAAATGAAGAAGGCATTACCTTATGTCCATATGCAAAATGACAGTGAACCCTGAAATTCTTGGTGATAAAACCCTCATACATTCCAGTTACACAGCTTACAAATTAAAAGCCTAGACAGAATATGTAACTGTGTACAGGACATAAAATAGCAATAGAAAAATGGTCTACGTAATCCTGTAAATTCAGTGCCATAGGCTTCAGTCTGCAAATACTTACATTGTTCCTAACTTTACAAATGCAAGGGCTTGGATGGATGGCCTCCAACCAGTCTCTGCCCACATCTTATGACATTCAGTGGTCACAACAATCTCTCTCTGACAGTACCTGCCCTACCAGTGCCTCTGGCTGGAGAGGAGCATAGGTGGGAACTCTAGGGAATAAGTCACATGCAATTACAGTGTATAGACATTAGAAAATGCACCTTGTCTATCTCCGCTGTATACTTTGAGCCATTACTTTCTCTGCTAAATTTGACCACCTACCCCTCAGCACATAAAAGAAAAAAAGTTTCATACTGCTACAAAAATGCAAAACTCACCATAAGGCAAATTTATTTGGCTTTTAAGTGACGTGTGAATGGAGCACATTTTCACTTCATTTGTATTATTCTGTTAGTTAATCTCACCCCATGGATTGTAAAATCCTCATGAGTTTTGTGGTTGCAATAGTCTGGCATTTTTTTCATCTGTGGTTTCTACAGCTGAGTAATCTGGTGCCTCTTCAATCACAACTAGAACTGGAAATCCTTCAGAGACTGACAAGTTAACAAATGGACACTAGCAATATTGTATTGCTCATCTGCCTGATGTTGTGTTTTAATTAGATTGAGGAAGATAAAAAGGCTGCTTCTTCAGGTATAAGTTACTACAAGACCCTTGGGGGATAAAAAGAAACTGCTTAAGGGAAGGGACTGCTTATGCTATTAGTCACAGAAGGCTGACTTCTTTCAGTCCTGCCCTGTTGACAGATATTGCTAATGTTGTAAAAGAATCACCCCTTCACTCTGAAGTGTGCACTGTTTTAGATGATGGAGTTCCAAAACATTGAGAATTGCACATCTTCTGTATTGCGTTAAAAATGAAAAGTTGCTTGAGAACATCTTTGTTGAGTATTAGTCCATGAAGACACTGGTCTTTGGTGTGAGAAGGGCTATCTCAAGGTCTGCATGTTTCCTATCTCTTTTAACAAGTACTGCTGCAGGAAATCTAGAGATAGAGAGAAATTACTGTCACTGAATTTTATTTTATTAAACTAAATTTTCAATATGAAGAGTGTGACCGCAATTTCTTTTTAGCAATAAAAGCTTGACTATGAACCTAATGTCACCAGTTCAGTAAAGCACATTTCACTAAGTGCTAAATTCACTTCTTCGCCAGGAATATATTTCTGTTCATTAAAACATTAGGCTACTTACACTGTTTTTGTACTGTATCAAAGGGGACACTGAGCAGCCTAGGGATTCACATTTGCTCTTCCATATTTCTTTTACAAGGCTCATTGTATTTGTAAAAATCACATTTCAAAAACTCAGAAAGTTGTGTGAAGAAACGAGGTTAAATCAAAAGCTTACAACTAAATCCTTTTGATGCCATTTGAATTCAAGGTTACATCCAGATGTCCCAGATCATTCAAATCTAATCTATGAGTCTGAACCTTTGAAAAAGATCTGCTCCCAGTGGGACTGTGAACTTTGCATCTTTGACCTACCTGTTATTTATTATGAAAGATCTTCATGAACCAATCCCAAACCTTAGTACAGTCAACAAGAACAACACCAAAATAAATAAATAAATAAATAAATAAATAAATAAATAATGGGATGTTCAGCCTCCAGAGAGTACAAAGTGGCTTCTATTTTATGCTCACAGTTCTATCTTTCCTCCTAAAACGTCTTTTAAGAATATTTTCCTTAGTCTGTCTGTTCCTTCAGTGACTACAAGACCGGTGAAACTTGACTGGGCTTCAGGTTGTGTGAACTGTGTGGAATGTCATAGTTTTCTTTTCTTTTTTTTTAAATTTTTTAAAAAGGGTGCTGTCTGAATAAGGTTAAAAAGAACCCTGCAAAGACACAACTGTGCATTAACACTAACACCATAATTCTGGGTGATACTGACTGTTGCGGGGGCCAAGAGGATTGTTCCTTCCTTGGTTTTAACCAGATGGCATCAGGCTCTTCAAATATCTTTGTCAAATGGTTCTCAGATACGAGCAAATTAATTTTTTTAGTGCTAATGTTCCCCTCATCCAGAAATGTCTGACACTGCTTGAGGGGTGCTTCCTTTGCTGACAGCCCCAGGCAGAGAGCTGGGAAACAATTAAATAGGTCAAAGGAAAACTTGCCTAAGTGCCCTGCACATCTCAATCTGAGACAAAGCAGATCCCTCACTGAATGTAGCCCGAGGATTAGGCTGTAAAAGGACTGTTACTACCTACCTAGATGATCTTGCTAATATCTCTTTATCTCAGTGACTACATCCTTTTTTATCTTATACAGCTGGTGTCCCAAATGCATAAAACTTTTCTCCTGATAGCATATTAGATATGCACGTGAGGTACAACATCAGTAATGACTTTCTTCCAATATAATTATGTTTTAATTACGCATTTAAGACCAAATTTTTTCACAGTCTATCCCAGCTTACACTCTTTGAAACCTTAATAATTTTAATTAAGTAGTAGTTAGTGTAAAATTTCTAGCTGTTGAATTTTGCATTAAAAACTTTCAATCCCCTTAAACACGGATTTAATCTTCACAAGCACTCCAGTTAGCAGCGCGCTCCCTCATTTAGTCTTTCAGAGCAATAACATGGACTTTATGGAACATCGAGTCCTTTCCAACAGACAATATTAGGACAGAGCCCACCTTTAAAAGCTTCCCATTTGCCATCAGTAAGTGAGGGATGTGTGCTGCAGGCCCTCGCAGAATTTCCCTCTCATTAACATCAGTACCATTAGTGCTCCATTAGGATGGCTAAATTTGCTTTTAAGCGGTTTAACCCAAGTGTTTCTGTGCTGTATGCTCTATTCCAGGCAGACAAGACTCAGGCTGGTGGGGCTCTGGCAGCTGGTTCCGTGTCTCCATGTAAGCGTGGCTTTGCAGAGGAAAGCAGACAATCAATAGGTAGGCAGTGAGGAAAAGAGGAATTAAAACTTGTTACTGTCTAAACAAGGAGTAGGCTGCACAAGGAGGGCAAAAAGTGACCTGAGGGAGATTATTTTCAAAATAGTGCTTGGAACAATTGAACCATTGAGAAAGTTACTGGAAGATTGACCTGGACAGAATAAGACTGTAAAGGGGCGCAGTAATTGTGCTCCAAACCAAGAAGAAAAATAAGGGGTAATAGAGCCTTATGCTTCAGATGTAAGATCTCTGACAAAACGTGCATCTTAGGAGATATTACAGAGCCCCTAATTAAAAACAGTGCTGCCTGTGGGACTCCAGCTTGCAAGTGAAACTGTTGAGAGAAACAGATCCAGCCTTGGAGAAATCAGGCAGTGCCATGAGGAAGCCCCTGCTGAGTGCTTGCAGGTAATCAAACACCTGGCACAGGGACCTGTGTGTCCCCAGCAAGGAGCAGGCCCTGCCTGGCCCTGGTGGCATGCTCGGCAGGCCCTGTATCAAGCAATGCATTTGGCAGGCCCCTTGGGCAGCAGTCGGCAGCCCATGTTTTGAGCAGCATGATCTAAAGGCCATAAAGCACCACTCCAGTGCCTGCCTGCGAAGACTTTATGGCCCAGAAGGGAGGCTCCATTGGTTCCTGTAAGTTGCTGCACATGATGAGCACTGCAAGAGATTCCTGTCCTCTCTTCCAGCATTTTTCTTTAATGGACAACTAGTGTTTGCAGCAAAGACCTGCTGTTATTTATCCAACACAGGTTGAACAAGTGGCAGACAGGCTTGCCAGAGCAGAGCTGCAGAGCACATCTTTAAGCCAAGCTAAAGTGCCCATGGCAAGCTGTGAGACCAGAAAAAAAAAAAAAAAGAAAAAAAAAAATGGGCTGGCAGTGCAGCAGCCCAGACCCACTTGATTTGCTCTTACCAACAGGACAGTGCACAGGCACAGCATCTCACTGCCCCAGCTGCACAGAGATGCGCAGAGCTGCAACAGGAGCAGCTCTCTAGCTTTTTAGGGAGCCGGATGTGCAATGAGAAAGATGATGCAGGTTTGATCTGAGGCAGAACAGTGAGGAAACATGGTAGGAGCTTGAGTAGTGAATCAGACGTCTGTCTGACAGACACTCCTGGGAGAGGAGTGCTGGATCAGAGGGAGACAGAAGACAGATTACAGACATGTTAGACCTGATACACTGCATGAAACATTATGTGCAAACAGTTTAGAAGGCAACAGCTTTAGCAGCACGACTCGAAGTTTAGGGCTAAGTTTGTGATTACCAGCTGTGCACAAAGATACATGACACAAAGATGAAGGCAAGATTATATGTGTGTCTGCCTGACCTTTCTAAAACCTCTCAATTTTCTGTCCAAATACAGACAGGACATGATGGTCCTAAGCCCTACAAGATCAGAGCAGCTTCTCATCAGGACCTGCACCAGCCTCACAGGAATCCTCCACACCAGTATCACCAGGATGGTCATTTATTTATAAGGTATCATAGACAGACTCAGAAAGTCTAAAAATCATATAGCGGTCAAAAAGTCCGAGAACAACCCTGGAGGTATGTGTTATGAGAAGTGTCCTTTACCCTTATCACCCATGGCTTTGGGTGTGAAGAAGCCTGATCAACTTATGCAACCTCCAAGTCCCAGAGGAGAATGGGGTGAAGAGATTCAACTGGGAAGGTCCTGAGCAGACAGGAGCCTCTTCCATATGAGACATTATAGCTGAGATAATATAGCAATTACTTATAATACCAGCTCACCACAACCTTGAAAAATCCATACTTTTCCTCATGAGAGGTTAGTCAGCTGCAGCCCAAGCAGGAGATAACAGCATGGAAAAAAAAAAGATAAACCAGCAGAAAACAACAGAGTGGCTGGGGAGCAAATGGAGAACTGTAGGTCAAAACTGCACAGGAATGACCCAGAGGCTGCATTTTGATAAAGCTTGTTTCATGTCAGTGCTTGTTGTTTGGGTAACTGAGATGCAAGGCAAGGAAGCCCCAGGGAGCTCTGGCACAAGGTGACTGGAGCTGCCTCTTCAGGACTGCAGAGGTCCATGTTTCGCACATACTGACTGATAATGCTTAAAGCTGGCCTCTGGAAGTGTGCCTACAGTTTCCTGCAGAGCTTCTGAAAACTACTTTTCTCAATAGAGCTTGTTTCATTTCCACAGGAAACAGAGTAGTTTTTGGTTATTGCTCAGCATTTGGTGCACATCATAGCAGGTGCTCCTGACAGCCCAGAGGGGAGAGCGGCGGTAAGGAGTTGCACTGGGCACAGAACTGAGCTCACCTTATTGTTTTGCCAAGTGTCAACAGACTGGCAAATTTTAAAAGGTGATACTTGCCTTTAAATGCAACATGTAACTCATTTTGTTGCAGTCCATCCATCTAGCATGATGTGCTTACAGGAAAAAAGGATCATCGTTTCACTAAAATCTGAGAATTAGCAAAGAAATTTGGTTTTCTATCAGAAAAAAGAGGGGCCCAAGGTATTCCAAGGAATTGAGCAGTTTTGTAGAAGTTTGAAGTTGTGTATTTCTCACCTGCTTGAATGATGCTAATGGTATGTTCTTGCATAACTGAAAATAGACAGAGAGAGAGAGACAGCTATTTGGAAGCAGTTTTCCAATATGTGCAAGTCACTTGAGCTTGGAAGGCAGAACTCACCATTTTGAGCCATTCAGGCACTTTGGAAAATGTGTTCTGGTAATTAAGCGTGGGCAGCCATGAGCCTGGTCAATATTCTGTGCTGCAGCCTCCTCCAGGGAGGCCTCAAGCCCCCACCTCCTTCCAGCTGCACACAGAAGCATGGCAAGGTACAGAGGCCTGGTGCCTGTGCCCAAAGGCTAGTGCTGCGAGGAGCATAGGGGGAGTCAATATGAGCAGTATTTCTCCTCTCCTCTGTGCAGCCATTTGTGGCTCAGATGAGCCCCAGGTTGGGCTGGCTCACGGTGTATTTGGCAGCTCTCAGTGGATTTCCTCTTCCAGACTCTCCCAGTCAATCAATGCTTTCTGAGCAGCCAGCTACAATGTGGAGGCAGGGAATCAATGCACACTTTGGTCCTGCTTGCCATGGGTCCCTCTGCTAACAACCCCAAGCAAGATACAGGGCTCTGATCTGCTGAGTTCAGCACCTGTCAGCAGGGCCCAGCACCAGAGAGATTTCCAAATAATATTTGTTCTGTATCTCTTAAAGACGCAGGGTACAGCCAAGGCTCTTGTCCTGTTATGGCACCTTTTTCTGAGCATGCAGTGTGTTTAGCAAGTAGATGCTAAAGTAAACACTAAAAGAAAAACTCGAAATCAAAGTCCACAGAATAAATCAAAAAGGCAAATAAATACTAAAAGTACATTTCTGAGGTTTTATTTCATATGCATACATATATTAATGTTAGTAATTTATAGAAGTTGTGATGTGACTTAATCCTTCTGCAACTTCGTGTCCCCTTTCAACAAATAAAATCATCAGTGGAGGGAGAATGATATAAAAGAACTAAGACTCATAATGTGAAGAAAGTATTATTGGCATTTTCACTTTCATATTTTAATTTGACAGAATTAGATAAACACTTTTCCTAAAAGAATGAACCCATATTGGATTTAGTTGAGTTACTGAGTGAAAGAATGTATTATTTTCTTAATTTCCCCCAGGAAAGAAAGGTTTCCTCATTACATGTATGTGCCATCAAACTCAAATGGTATGAAGAAGTACTGAGTCATTTAGCAATGGCACTACTGTGCAGTAAGTGGGAGGTGATCATTAAATCCCTCACCTGAGCAGGGAAGGAGAAAATTCCTTCATGATACACATAGGTGACGTGGTGCTGGGAACAATCTACTGGTAGGTGTGGGTTTTCTTTGCAGGTAGTTCCCGGGAGAAGTCTGCACATCATTTGCCAGCATAGCTGTAGGCATTTGTCTTTATTTTCATAGAAACGTGAAAAAAGTCTATATTCATTGATTTTCAAGCAAGAATTAAACATTATAAACATGCTGCAAGTCAGACTTGCCACAGACATGTAAGTTCCTTCCTCATCCTCACGTTTGCTAGCTAAATAATGTTTTCTGAACAAAAATAATAATAAATATATCCAGCCTCGATTTTAAGGCATCAGGTGTTAGAAGATTACTAGGCAGGATCTGCCTCTTGGTCTGAATCATCTCATGGTTTTCATCATGCGCTGCATGGGTCCCTGGGCATCTACAGACTGTCTCTAATATGGTAATGAAATGTGATGGAAGAAATAAGTTTTTGGTCTCTACATTGCAAGTGACCTGTGTAAAATGTCCTTAACAGCTACTGAAAGAAATCGAAGGATCTATAAATTAAAAAAAAAATTAAAAAAATCACTTACCTAGTATTTAAAGGTGACAGCATTAGACCCGTCAGAGAAAGATACGAGCAGTTCCATAATCTGTAATTATAAAGTAATGTGTCAGAAGGGGATATTATTCCTATCACAGCCTTTTACAAAGCCTGTTGATGCCTTGAAGCACAAGTTGATTTCATCTGTTTTTTTAAAGCAACTTTTATTCCATCTTGTAACTCAAGGTAGCTTTGTTGAGTAACAGCACTGGGTGATGGGCCAGTTTTCTAAGCAACAACAAGTATATGACATCCCTTTCTTTCAGCATTATCTTTCAAAAAACTACTCATTCCAGCTCAGAGACCTGTATAGTATGAAAACACTACCCTACGTAGTTTTACCATAGACATTTGAATGTCATAGAATCATAGAATGGCCTGGGTTGAAAAGAACGTCAAAGACCATCTAGTTTCAACCCCCCTCCTGTGGGCAGGGTCACCAACCACTGCACCAGGCTGCCCAAAGTCACATCCAGCCTGGCCTTGAATGCCTCCAGGGAATGTGATGGCTTTCACGGAAAAAAAAGAAGAAAAACTAAACTTAAAATAAAAGCCAGAATGGCAAGAATAGCTAACAATTTGTGGAAAGTAAATAAAAATCAGCCAGTTCTCACAATGACATCCCAGCCTTACCTCGATAATCAAAGATGGGATGTGTTGTGGTTAAAGCTGCATCCTCAGCAATGAAGGAGAGGAATCTGAGCAATGAGACAGTTTCATGTCTACCTTGATGGGACTGGTGTTGGATGCCTGTGGAGATTCAGCAGTTTTCCCTACTTTGTCTGAAATCTGACCTGTTTTGCTTTTGAGCCTTGCACCACCATCTTTTCACTGTTGGACATTTGAGGCCCCATCCTTCTCACACCCTTAGTTCTGATGATTTTAATAAGTATGTGGATGAGGGAGGCAGAAAAGCCTGGATCTAAGTTTTGGGAAAAGAAAAAAAAAATAGAAACAAAACAGATTTTGAAGTAGGCAGTACTTTTCCTGTGACGAAGATTCACAACTGTTCCAAACTAAAAAAGCATATTTTAGTGATTAGTTGCAGTCAATCTTAACAATGCTTTAGGCTTGATAACGCACCAAACACAATATCCTCTTCTCCACAGAAGAGTAAAATATGGAGTTTCTGAGTGGAAGAGCAGAAGTGTTACAAATGGTGATATTTGCAATAGTTCTTCCCCAACAGCCATTCACACAACATAATGTTTCTCCCAACACAGAAATCTGCCTTTAATAAGTGGAAGAAGCATATCATGTGAGAGAGAAGTCATATCTACTATCTACTTGTAAATCAGAAGTTTGTTAGGGAAGAATGCAAAGAAGCCTTTTGGAAGGTAATTTTGCTACAAACTAGTTTTCATGGGAATAAAGTAAAGCTTTCAAAAGCATGATTGCTCTAAGTAATTCACATTATCTCCTCTCCCTGATACTAAGTCTTCCCATCGAGACTACAAAGCACTTAAATTTTTTACCCACATTGTTCAGAAATCCCTGAGGAAGGTTTCAATCCATTTGCAAGTGCTGCTGTGAAAGAGAAAGAAAAGATTCAAGAAGTTTTCTAAACTACCCCCAGCACAGCTAGAGTTAAATGCTTTTTATAGAATTGCCACTATATCATAAAGGTCTTTGTTCAGACATTTACTACTGAGTCACACAAAAAATCCGCTCTGGACTGAAACTTCATCTACAAGAGTTTAGCCAAGAAACAATATTTCCTGGCACTTTGTTCCTTTCCTTTTTCTAGCACTGAAATTGAAAAAGAAGCTAAGTGCTCTATGGTTTCCAAATGCGAATGTGCTCCTATTACTCAGAAAATGACTTTAATTTTAAAATGAAATGGTGCAGGCTTACAACCTCGAATGTTGATCCTGTTTTAAATGCCAGTCATGCAGCACAGTGCTGGCTGCTACAGTCAGCAAGAGCTGTTCCATGGTTTCTTGGAGGCTTGCAAGCTTTTCAGGCCACCTCCATTTTTGTAGTGGTTCCAAGTCTAGCTCTTACTTGATCTCCCATTGGGTAAGTAGCAGTAAGAGTCATTAGAGAAAGGCATTGCTCACTGGTGCTGGGACTGCTGTTTCTGTCCTTGTCCCATAGCAAGTGAGACCCACATTCTGCAGGTAGAGCCACTTGCTCTGTGATGACACAAAACCACTCAGACATCTTATCGTTCTGGTACCCTAGTAGCAGTGCTTAGCAGTGTGGCTTTGGTTTTGCCAGCCTGGCTTGACAAGACAACCCCTACCAGATGCCGCTAACTACAGGATATTTCTACAGGACAGGGTTGTAGGTTGGGCAGATGAAAGCTGGCCTTGTCCTCTCTAGCTGCATCTTACTGCCTGACTGAAAGTACAGCAAAATCAAGATTTGTTATACAAATTATCAACACTGAAACAGCAGATAATGTGATGTAAATAAAGGTCTCCTAGTTCTCTTCCTTTGGAGAAGATGGCACTCCTGAGGGATAGGATAGGTTATTGCTAATCAGCTTCTCTGGGGCTAGCTCGAATTCTAGCATGCCCTCAAGGCAAATATGGAGCTTCAGAAAATGTTTGGGCTTGGTTAATAATGGGTAGCAGCAAGAGAGCTGCTAAAGAGAGTGTTGAAAAGTGAGGGAACCACAGAATTAAAGGGTCAAATACCCTCAGATATGACATCCACTGCCTCTTGCAGAAGTAGGGTTGTATTCAGAGAGCAAGCAAAACACTTGTAGTTTTTTTTTCCCCAACACTGCCTCTTGCATTTACTCCAGCACACTATATTTCATACCATTGCTCCTGTGGCAGAGCTACTCTCTAACAACTGTCAAGAGGCTTAGAAGAAACAAGCCTCTTGGGAGTTAAAGACAGGTTTTTTTTTAGACCCACGTTTTGTTATGATACCAAGTTTGGCCTCAGCCATACTGTGTACCGGAATTCCAGTGTCTGCAGCTGCTCCACATCCAACTTGGTTTCAGTGCATTTCACAGCATCACTGCCCCTTCACAACTGTGCTCCTATCGACCCCAAACTTTCTCAACAGCTCAGATGAGTGAGTGAGGTTAGTCACAAAGATGGTGTGCAGTATATGTAGATGAGGACAAGAAACATCATGTAGATGTCAGCACAGAGAAAGGGGGGGCTTGTCCTGGAGCAGCGATGTTTGGGATGGAAGGCAGGAAGATAAATTTTATTTCTTTGATGTCCAGCATCTTCCTAGTAATGGTTTAAATGCTATTTCTGTCTGCTCAATGCTGATCATTTCTCAATGATGTTTGTTACCATACGTCCTCTTTCTGAGGATTTTCTCTCTGAGTAAGCTCCAAATTTTTTTAGCTACACCTTAAGTTGCAACATATACAAATGTGCCAACTCATACTACCCACTGGAGAGTTCTATATGGTATTGTGTAATTTTGCTTTTCCATCACAGAAACTTTTAAATTATGGAATTGCTTAAAGAAACATAAGAAAAAAAGAGAAGAACTCACCCACTCTGTGAGTACAGCACTCTGAGTTGGGCTGTTTGTTCATCTCTTCAGAGAAAGTTTGGGAGACAGATCTTTGAATCTGCCCCCTCACAAATGCTGACAACTCAGAACACTGTAGATTCTTCATTATTATTTGAAAATATCAGCTTGCATGCTCCAGGACTGCTTAAAAAATCCTGAATTGATAGTTCTCCCCCACATTTTGCAACTGTCATATTTTAATGTGAATTTTAGTCTGCCGAGTGGAACAATGCTTGCATTTCACTGCTGCAAAGAACAATCTTTTTCCTCTTAAATTCCAGGAACAGCTTCTTTTTGCTGCTCTAGCTGTTTCACATAACAAATAAGCTTTGCAACAGATGAGTTTAGCTCATCATGCAGATTTGTGTTCTTAGTGAGTGGGAAAAAAGAGCTGAGAGTTTTCTTCCCTGTCTGTCAGTGCTGTTATCCCAGTCAAAGTTGACACAATTATTTATTTAGGAGAAAAGCACAAATTAACCTGCATAAGAAATCTTTCTGCTACTCCTGAGCACAAATGTTGGGATTTCATTCTGGTGTAGTACAGTCACTGTGCAGAGAAGTCCTCAAAGAAGTCCAGCATGGGGCTGGCCATGGCACAGGCCTACGTGAGAGCTGGGGCCACACTCTTCAGTCTCTGCTGCAGTGGCAGAGGGAGGTGATAGCATGTCCAGAGCAGAGGAGACACATCCTGTTATCATGTCTTTTGGTGACAGTCAGTTCAGGTCTGTGAATCTCTTTGTGTAGGTTAGAGCAAGTAGGAACTTATCTAAAAAAGACCAGCAGGACAAATCAGCCATAGTGTTTCAGCTAGGGTTACAAAACTGGCCTTTAAGCTTCTTGTCATGAGAATAAATGAGTGTGTGGAAATGCACCCAGGTGCCCATATGCGCTATGCATGTGCACACTCCCTTAGGCTTCGGTGAAGATCAGGATTTTGGCTGCTGAGCTTGGTAGGGCTGCTTGGAGTAGTGCTCCCGGAAAGGAACAGTTCCTTTCATACAGCTGCAAGCAACACTCCAAGGACCAAAGAGCTTCTTTTTAAAGTCTGGGTCTAAGGTGAGGAAGGGGAAACACTAGGACACTACAGCCAGTGGAGGGCTGTCAACAACAGGCATTCATTTAAAGAAGAACAAACCTGACCTCTGAAAGGTTTGCAGCATAGAGTCTTAGCAATCTCAACCCCTTCCTCAAAGCAGGCAAGGAACATGGTAACACTATGATTCTAGTGCAACCCTGTCCTGAAATTTATGAAATTTATGAAATAACTAGATTCTCTTTGTTGGGCTGAAGGGCTGCCATACCCCAGCTATGGGGTAGCATATGGAAACCTCCACATTGTGGGAGGGCCCCTTTGCAGTGATGTCTCTGTATTGTACTCTGAAGAAAAGTCCCCAGCCAGTAGCATCCCTTTGCATGGCTATTTGTTTCATATATTCATAGATATCTAATGCCTCTTGGATCCTTTTCAATAGGGATTATTTTGGTGGCTTCGAGGATCTTCCCAAGTTCCAGTGCAGTCTCTGGTGAGCACAGTTCAGCACATCCCAGCTCTTTTGTGGAAAAAAAGGATGACCTTGTGGTTAGACTCTGGCATTTAGATTTTTTAGGCATCAGATACTTCCCTACCCTCTAGACCCTTGGTTCCCCAGCCTGCAGCTCTGGGTTTCCCTGCTGTCCTGGCAGCATGCAGAAAGTACAATCCAATTACTTCTTCCATGTGGAGAAGTCACAGAGAGTCAGCAGTGATAGATAGATCCCTGCAGGGCAAAAAAGACCTGGCTTCTGCAAAATAATGAAGCCCGTAGCAAAAAAAAAAAAAAAAAAAAAAAAAAAAAAAAAAAAAAAAAATCTTGAAAAAACACAGCTTCACAGCTGAGGAGCCCACAGCCCTGAGTGAGCTCAAGTTGAAAGTTCACGTTGTTTTGAATCATTGCTTCAGGCTTTCTTCAAATTCAAAGGGATCTCAGTTTACACATTGGTCATACGTTTAATCTTGCGTTAGCAGCTGCAATCAAGTCAAAAGTTTTTACTGTATGGGAGGTTTTCTGAGTGAAAGCTGATGCTGTGAATGGGGAGAGAGGTCTTTTTTCAATTCCATAGACCTGAAATAATCAGTGCCCTGATGTGAGCTTCGCTTTGTTCAGATGCACTGTAGGCCAAAACATCTTTCCTAGTCCTGGACTACTGTTCTAGACATTCTTCACAGACGTGTGAGCACGGACATTTCTGTAGCAAGTTCTGGCATTATCAATCACAGCATCCCCTGAGCAAGTGATCTGATTTTCAAAGTGATGAAATGCAAGCTGCTAGTGCTCTTTCACCTCTGAACATCAAACAGTGTGCTCACAGCCTCCTCTCAATGGAGGCATTGGATATTAGCCACTTTGCTGAAAACTGTCCCCTCTTCTTTTTTATGTTGTAAAGAAGGATGCAAAAGCCTGAACACTGTCATCCTTTTCAACAACATGCAGTGAATATCCACTTACCATTGCTACACCATAATCACATTGCTTATAAACACAGGTAATTGGCTCTCTTTTATATCATTCCATTCATTGGTATGTATTTCTTTGCCTACTGCAAAAATTAGCATACATGTGGGTCTTTGTAATAGAAAAAATGTCACTGCGATACATACACAATTTTAGATCTTGAAAAACAGTTCAAGAACCCATTCCACTGGTGTAATTCAGAAGAAGCCAAGTACACAGTGAGTGTCGAATGGAGAACAGTGTTCCCCATGACCCAGGTGAGCAACTCCTTCTTCAAGCCCTGAGCAGGGTAATGGCAGCCTGTCTCCCATGGAGTAGCAGCTGCATCTGCACTTAGTTTCAGAGAAACCAGTGGGTGACGGAATTGGACTCCATGATTGCTCAAAGGGACCTCTTTCCAGGCAACCGGAGCATCAGTAATGTATAAGGTTGATTTTTTTTAAGCTGACAAATGCACTGAAATATACATAGAGATTTTGTCAGACTGGCAAAAATCAGCGTAAATCACGGACAGAAGTTACTGTGGGCTGCAGAACATGTGGGTGTGGTTTTCAGAGGCCCATGTGCTCTTTTGATGATAGCCTGATGTCTAACAAAGAGTGAGTTTATGAGCCTTTCCACCCATGAGACACTGACATCTGTTTCCATCAAAAATGGAAGAATTCAGTTGCTTCCACCTCTATCAGAAGCCATTAACAATAGGTCAGCAGGATCAAACTCTGGTGTGGGCTGTGTGGAGGAAACATCCTATTGCAGGCACCCTTACCTAGACAAACAGGATTGCATAAACCTCATTTATTCAGGGATTCAGCCTCAAAAACATTCAATTTTTGTCCTCTACACAATATATATTTCATTCAGCTCTGCTTCAATCACTGCTTGCCAGCCTTCATGCTCTTGTGAGGCTGGATATGTCATAAATACGGCAGCTCTCTTTGAGTGTTAGTGCTGGATGCTGTCCATGACTGCTGAGCTGCGATATGCAAGCCAGTGATACCACGAAGGGAGAGTTTATACTCCTTCCCTTTTGCATATTTTCAGTGTGTAAATCCACAGAGCAGAAAAAATTTAGAAGGGAGTGAGTGGTCATGGGGAAACTAATCCGCATATAAAGCAGCAACAGCAACCTCTTTTGGCCCAGGACTCATCCTGTTGGGTAGTTTCACACCAGGCTGAATGACACCTTCCACTGCTGGTGGTTTTTTCTTGTGCTTGAGTTAAGTGAAGGGAGGGTCACTGACACTGCTTATGCATTATTCATTTAGCAATGGCTCCAGGGAGCAACTTAATGTCATGAGTTTTTCACTTACACGAATTGCAATAGACTCTTTTCTTCTTCAAGCCTGCCTGCACCAGGGAAATTTTGTAAGTCATTTTACCACTGGCATAGCTTAAACTGTTTGGGGACGGCAGCAAAGACTTGGTAATAGACAGCTTGAGGTGAGTCATCTATTTTTACTGTTGTCGTTTCAGACTGTGGGCATCTGACTATATCTACTAAAAAGAGAATTATTAAGATCAGGTAATCCAGAAATATTTTGGATTTGTTGAGATACACAGTATCTATCTCCCACAAGCTGAAAATGTTTGCATTCCACACAGTGCTCATTTCCTCTCGAGAATGCAGGCTTTCATTCAGAGACTTGAGTTTTTCTTGCTTTGTTTTCCTTGCCTTCTTTACACTGGGCATTTTTAATCAATATATCACAGCCAAGCCCAGATGACATTTTCCATGGAGACTTTACTGACAGAATCAAAATTACATGAAGTATTGCATTTTTAAGGCAGTGATATGTGTGCAGTCAAGAAAAGGTACATTCTGCTCTGGCTGGGTAAAATGCTTCCATTTAAATCCCATCACTTGTAAGGCTCTG
>JAOWBP010002052.1:27810444-27829258 GCA_028571105.1 Tragopan temminckii | reverse complement strand
AAGGAAGGAAGGAAGGAAGGAAGGAAGGAAGGAAGGAAGGAAGGAAGGAAGGAAGGAAGGAAGGAAGGAAGGAAGGTTGGTTAAAAGAATTGCAGTCTGTCAAGAGGGAAAGATGAGTTTAAAAGGACATTCCTTTATTGTAATAAATGGCTGCAATTCGATCACGAAGAAAAAGAATTACAGGATAATGTGCAAAGGGTCGATTTGATAAAAGGAGGAAAAAAGACACCTGAGTTTCCTTCAACTCTACGGGGAGGGAGTTGTGTTGAGTGTGCTTGCTGCACATGCATGTGGCTGGGTAATTGCAAGGTTAGGAACTGAAACAGCAGCATGTGGGCATGATCCAGTGGAGAAAGCAGATAGATGGAAAAAAGAACTTGGCCTTGGGCAAAGTATTGCTGCATATAGAGTAGTTCAGCTATTCATTTCTGAAATTTACACTTTGTAGAGCATAAATAAGAAGGGAGGATCATCTAGCCTCACCAGCAGTGTTTGTGCCCTCTGATGGATTGCTGTGCATAGCTCCATCTAACTAATACAGCCCCAAAAAGGAGATTAGAGTCCTCCAGGAGTTGTGTGCCCTCGCATTACATTTTTTAGAAAGTAGAACAATTAATCTGAGGGTTAATTTGTGTAAAGCTTACCTCCTTATCAGACTTTGCTAGCCTTTCACGTCACATCAGGTACTGCAGAGCCAGTCCCCAGGCCTCACAATGTGCTCAGCCAGGTAAATATTTACTGATTGCATTTTACAGCCAGCTGGGACAAAGGCAGAATAGTTAAGCTCAAAGATTTGAAAATCTGGCCTTGAAGGGGCTATGTAGAGACACAAAGGGAAATCTGGGACTTTGGAAAGAAACCTACAGCAAACATAGCACCTCAAGTGCTAGATGGAGGAGAAGAAAGATGAGGAGAATGCACAGCTGCCAAAACCACTGGTCCGTGTCTGCTAATCCCCAAAAAACGTGCAGTGTGCTCAGCCAGAAGCATGGGTGTGTTCATGTACATATGTTGGAGACTGGAGAAACTCAGATCACATGATAGAGAAGGAAGTTTGCCTGCTGTCCTGCAGTCACGTGTACCATGGCAGAAGAAACCTGAAGGAACTGGTCAAGGTCACAAAGAGAGACAAAAAACAATTTGAAAGATGTTTTCAAGACACTCTGCCTTGATTCGGTGTCTCCATTGCAGTTTTCCTGCCTGGTTTTGTGCTCCCAAGTTATAATTCCCTATTCTCAAGTTTTCTTTTCTTACAAAAGAGCAATGTCGTGTTTATGGCTAGAAGAAGAGCAATGCTTCTTTCAATTCAGGTTATGAAAACAACTTGCTGAATGCTGATGTGTATTACTGAATGAAACGTGATCCTGAAAAGCTTTGCTTGCTTGTTAGGTTTGCTTGTCTTGTTTACAATGTCATTTCTATTACAAGTGTTTTTAAAAACAGATGCTTTCAAGAATGAGACCAGACTGATGGTCTTGTAAAACTGCCGTGCAAATTTACCAGGCAAGTTCAAAATTTGTTGCCTCACCTATCAGCATTAATAAAAAGAACATCTGTTTTCTTTATTTGAAAGAAGAGGAAGGAGAAAACAATGAGAGAAAAATGAGAGAAGAGAGATGAAAATAGGAGAACATACATAGAATTAGGGCTGCAGTTGGTGGCAGAGCTCTGCTACTGAAGAGCTTTACGTACTTCAGCAGCACATTGCCCCGTCAGTTTTAGCCCTCCACAAGCTTGATACCATCCTTAAAAATAAGTGCCTTCATGATACTAAATTTCTCCATAGTCTGAAGTTTCAAAGAGAAATACATCTCCAAATAAACATATTTTATCTTGATTTGTTCCTGTTTCAAAAATATACCACATACCAGCCCAGTCTCAACCAGTCATATTCATCATTTTTGGTCTTATCTCAGTGTCCTCATCATTTTTTTATACCTATTTTCATGAATCAAAGTGATCACTTCAGATATAGATTTTATTTTTTTTTCCCCATAACTTGCTGTTTTGAAGCTAATAGCCTCAGTAGTTGATCAGAGAGCTTCTCTAGGTTACCCCTTCTCTACTAGAAGAGAGTCTATGTTTTAAGTACACATTTTGGTCCCCTTGAAGTTCACATCCTTCTAATTTAAAACAAACACACTTTTTTTCTTTTTATTTAATGAAATCTCTGGTAGCCCTAACCACCCAAAACTTCTCTAGAGGAACAGACAACACACACGAATGCTGAAGATCAGCTGCTGATAACTACATGGAACTAACAGTGTGTATTTGCTGCTTTACTTGGAGACATCTTGAGAACACATGGATTTACAACTTTAAGGATGCTCCCAAGTCTTTATCATTTTTGAAGGACTTCATAATTTAAACATATTTTGGTTTCCTGTGCTCAAATTATACCACATGTTCTATGGGAAGCCTAACACAACTCAGAACAGCTCTGCACAGTGTGCTGTTTTTCTGATTATTATAAAGTGTCCCTTCTGAAAATGGAAGGACCCCTTTTACTGGCCATCCACCAGCAGCAAGAGATAACATTGTGAATAATGGAGATACGATAAATGTATAAATATATTTTTCCCTGCTTGATCCCTTTATTATATTTTCTGGTATAAAAGCAATAGCCTGTTCTCCACTAAGTCCCTCATTTTTAGTAGATTTACAGTCCCCTTGGGGTTCAGGTGGTTGAATCTGCAATGAAAAGCTGTACGAATTTATGCAGAACTCTCCAGATTCCCTAAAAGCCTCAGAAGGAGTGTTTGGGGTGATGTGCCTCCTAGCTGGAATTGAGGAATAGATGCTGAGACAGCCTTGTAAAGCAAAGCAAAGCAGAGGGGTAGAGTTGGAGACACTGTGTTGGAAGAAGCCATACAGTGTCTGGGAACTTACCTGTGGGTCTGGCAAGCCACAATTTGAGACAGTTAATAGACTGGAAAATTTAGTCCATAATAAGAGCTGTGCATACTTGTAGGAGTTCATAGGTTAGCCTGAAAGTCAGGCTGAGTAATTTATATGCAGGCTAGGACTGGGAGCAACACTGAGGTGGGAGCAACAGAACAGCGTTGGGAGAAAAAAGCATGATACCAAAAGAAAAAAGCTTTGAGCTCTGTGGTGGCAGAGATACTGGGTACTATTAGCAGTTGGTAGTGTTAACAATGGAGCTGCTCAATACGGTTAGAAAAGGCAGAAGAGAAGCTGCATTAAGAACAAATCAAGGGGCAGGAAGAATTTACTGCTGCCTCTACTAAGAGTAATGGATTGAAAACATGGGAAGAGATGGTGAAAATACTAAAAGAGGCCAAACAAACAATTTCACTAGAACCAGCAGAGTGTTTTTAAAACATGTCCTTTTATAATCTACTGTTTGCATTACCATAAGACAGCATTGCATTATTCGGGCATGCAAACAATTGTTGAGTTCCCAACTTCTGCCACTGGAAAAAAGCAGTGACCTGGGGGAAAGAATTTCTGTAGTAAATACCTCAGCGTGAATAATAAGATGAAGTTATTTAAGTGACAGCTCCTTGAAAAATTAGCCTAACTTCCTAATAACTGTACTACACAGCTTAAAGAAATCTAATTTTATCTCTGCCTCCCACACAGTAAATATCCCTATCGCATTCTTTCCTTGCTTCATTGCTATTTCTTTGCTTAATAATCAGCTACTTAAAAGATTGGGGATAATGTTAATAATGGGCAAATTAGATACACAGAAAAGAAATGTTTCCTGTGCTTTCAGATGTACCCAGCATGACTGTCATTAAACTAGAGTCCGGGCTTGAAGAGGGAGCACAGAGACCTGGGCAGCCTGCAGTGGATCAGGGAAAAGATTCCAGCTAAGGTAGCATCAAGCAGACAACGGTAGTCAGTGTGGCAATGGTAAAATACATAGCAACGGGAGCTCCTATCCCCTTTAGCATTTTTCTCCCATAAACTAATTAAGCTATAATATTATGAGCACTTCCTTTCAGACTAGGATTGCCTTTTAGCATGGCTACGGGCAGACTGGGCAAAGATGAGTTATTGCTCAGATGAAAAAAACTACAGTGTGCCTCATCCTCCTTTATTATTTTGTTTCCAGCTCTACACAAAGCCACTCACATGCCCAGTGGCTCAATCTCACTTCCAATTAAGTCAATGATAAAACTCACGTTGACTTAAATGGGAGCAGGTTTGCATCCCAAAGGCTAATATTCAAGGCTTTTAACAGTGAGACTAATAATAGGGAAACTAGAAGGAGATACAAAATGTCTTTTTCTCTTTTCTTAGAACAGTAATTCAAAGCGAATAGAGTAGGCATGTTTGGTTTGAAATTATTTTCAGGGAGTAAAAATACGTAGTGAGTCTATTTATACAACAGTGATTCAGCTCTTTTAATATGTGTGGATGGATCTGAGGCATAGAAGGAGTCAGCACAAAGCACAAGTTACTGACTACCCCTTTAAATCATTTGTAGGCAATTTCTTAGCCTTGTCTATAGTTGGCCCTTTCTATATAAGCTGGCCTGTGCAGCAGCGTACACATGGCTGGGTGTTAAAACGTTTTGCCCTATTACCTTGGTTATAATGGAGCTCACCACTGAATTAAGAGCAAAAGAGCCAGCATGCATCTGGCACTTCTTCAGCATTGGCCTCTTGCTGTGGACAAAGCCCATACAAGGCCAAGGAAGGAAGAGATTTTAATTTTTTTTTTTAATATATAGCTGACAGAACCAAGCAAAAGAGAGAGATTAGAACAGTGGTGGCCACATCGCTGACAATCCAGTAGAGACAGAGTTTAAATTCCCCCCAAACCTTCTGAAGGTAGCTCTTTTCACTAAGCTCAGTCTCCCCAGCATCTGTGCAGCTCCCACTCCTCACAGATGGCAGAGGAGCTCTATGGAGAGCAGGGCTTTGGGATGTACTCGTTAGCAGCTGATCCGATTCCTCCTCTTTCCTCTCCTGCTTCTTGCGCCAGTAGAAGAGGGGAGCAGGCTATGGCAGGTGACAGAGCTGTGCTTTGTGATACGCAGGAAGGACAGGAGGAGGAACGTGCTCCTGTTGATCCTTTGTTTATTACCTAGCTGGGCTGCCATGAGACAATGCATGGCAAAAACGGGGTGCGATGAGAGCAGGGATGCAGCTGGAGGGCTGGGTGGGAATCCTACCGCTTGCTTCCTGCCTGGCACAAACCCAAGCAGCACAAAGGGACTCATGCTGGGGGAGGCTGATACCATGGAAAGCTGGGAGCCTCCTGCCAGCTGGATTGGATGCTTCTGCAGGATGCCATAAGAGTCATCGCTGTAACTACATGCCACGTGTGGGAATAGAGAAGCCTGCCCTCTCAGAGTGTTGAAAGCGATCTCCATCTGTTCTGGGTACTGCTCGTTCATAATCTGATGGATGCACACTACCCCTACTTGTGCCTTTCCTTCTCCTTGTTCCTTCCCTGCTAGTACAGTGGAAGCAGATGCGTTTGCCTTTTACAGTGTTTGTTATCAAGCTCCAACTGAGTCTGCTGAATCACAGTGCTGCCTGAACAACCCGGTGTGAAATACCATGCTGCCCATGTGGGAGGGAGAGGCAGCCCAGGTAAACTGAGCCAGCTTTGTGAATGAATTCAAGTTCAGCTTGTTGTTTTGCTACAATTTTGAAAAATGAAGTAGCTCGTGGCAAAGCTGGGGGACAAAGTTTCATGACCCATTGCTAACAGCAGAAGTTGATGTAGTTTCTCAGGATGAACATGGGGGTAACAGGTCTCCATAGCATCATATCCCGAATGTGTAGATCTTCCCCCTCAGTAAATCGAAGACTATACCCATGCACACCTGCAATGTTCTTCTCTCCTTTTCTGCACCACTCTCTTTTCCTAATTTTTCTTGAATGTCACAGCTTCAGAATTCAAAATAACTCCATCACTTTCTCTAATTATAGTAGAGAGTGTGGTTTCGTGTTCCTGCATCAGATGTTGAGGTTCAAAGGCATCTGAAACAATCATAAAGACAACACCAAAAGAGCACCTTGGTAGATGCACAAACTGCAAAGCCTCCTGGAGAAGGAGGCCATGTATGTTGGTCTGTGGGCTGTGGGTCTGGGACCCCCTTCCCCCTCTACCCATCTCAGTGCACTGCAGTATGTCCTGAGCACTGCTGCCCACTCCTATGAGCAGAATACCCAAATTCCAGCACGTCTCCCTCCTGCTCCAGCCATGCTGCGTGACCCACAATATCCCTTTGGCACTTCACATCCAGTTCTTCCCTGGCACTGCAATGGCAAGGGAAAGATGCACCATTGGCACCACAGAGGAAATCCCTGTCATCTTCCTGCTGCTGCTCACTTTTTCTACAGGGAGAACATCATGGATGACCCTGCTCACCCAAGGACCCTGACAGGTACCTATGCTCATGGTTCCCTTCTGTCTTGGCTCACTTTGCAGAACACCTTTTTTTTTTTCTGGATACTGGAAGTTCACCCAGGGCTCTTAGCGGATGTTTCCCCTGTATTATGGTTACTGAAAGGTATTCTTCACTAAAGGATAAAATTCATCTCTTCTGAATATGTAGGATGCCACCTGAAGCCCACCCCACTCTCCATTAACTGCATTGTTCTCACAGCTGAGAGAAATAAGATTTATTTTAGTCAGCATAGTGAACAAATACCACCTGTGATCTTCTCAGGAAGCTGACCTGAGCTAAGAGGTGACATTTTTACTGCTCCTTCCTGACTGTAACCAAGCCTAATGGTGCATGGATTATTATGCTTCCAGCAAATCCGTCTTTTTCAGTTGAAAATGAAGTTTTAGTCAATTAAATTCTCAGTGAAAATAAAGACATGTACAGCATACATACAATAATTCAATTTAAAAACACACTGAAAGAAAGGAGCTTTTAAAAAAGGTGCTGTGAATGAAAGATAAGAATATTTTTTTGTGGTATGAATAAATTGCCACTCCTGTTAACACTCTCTACGAAGTGATCACAGGATGAATCCGCCTGCAAATATGGCCAACCTCTCTGCTTTCCAAGCGACTCACTGACTGGGCAAACATATCCACTGCCACTGCTTTATGGATCACCAGGGTAAGTCAGTTCTTCATACTGTCAGTGTGGAACACTGACAATCAATAAGTCCACCATTTGAAGAGTGACAGAGAAACTCTTTCAGTAAACTGTGTGTGACTTGCAAAGCATAAGTAGAGCTTAAATGAGGATGAGGATACTTCTTTATTACATCTCTTTTTCAAGGTTAATGCAACTCCTGGGAAGTCCAGAGCCTGTAAAAATGAAGGCTTTTTTCTACATGTCACAATTCAGGTCTCCTCCAGCAAAGTTAAATAGTATGTGCCAAGCAGATATTGCCTTCCCACTTTGTCCTTCAAGATGTGCTGTGCCTGATTTTCCTCACATGACGTAACAGCGTTAAAAATACAGCCACGATTGATGCATCAGAGCTTGCATTCTGCTATGTGCTTTCTTCTGGGACTGTCTTATGATCCAAGCCTTAAATGGGTTCAACAACTTGAGGTTCTGGCACGCTTGGGATGAGCTTTTAGATTTAGTGCTCCACATGGTGTGTTCTCCTCTGTCACCATCTGGGAACATAAGAGGGAATCAGAGCCCTCACAGGGAGAGCTATGAGGACTGTGTCAATTTCTGCTGAGTGGTGCAAGAAACCAGGCCAGTCGGGAATCCCACAGTCTGGTTCAGGATACAATGATTGTGTGTATCCCATGTGGAAGGGCAAGCGAGAGAAGAGAGCCTTTTAAAGGAATGCCATAGGTCCATTGAGGACTAAGCTTCAGTTTGTTAATTGAGGTGAGTCTTGTGAAGCAGGTAACTTATAGATAAGACTAATGCTGTCATGACCACTGGTGTCAAAGACACCTGATGTCTCTAGATTGCCTTGAAAATGCCTGTGTTGCTGTGTCCTGCATTGATGGAGTGAAGTAAGGGCTTCGACTTACAGAGGCAGAAAAAGTTCCCACCATTTTCATGCTTCATCTATGGTTTCCATAGCACATTTGGCAACATCTCAAGCCTTCCTTGGCCCTATACCTGTTATCAGTTACATTAAGTTACAGTGCTGCATTTTAATTGCTGTGTTTTCTGAGACAGAGGGAGCTGAATCTAAATATATCTCAAGCACCAGCAGTGATATTTAGCACAGCTACTGTAATTAAGTATTCAGCCATCACCAACAAATAAACTTCTCACTTGAGCAAATGAGTCCTCTGAAAAATACCTGAATGTTTGACAAAATTCCATTTTCTGTTATTTTAATATCATTAGGAAGCCTAGGCTTTCCTGATTGGCATGGTGTGCACCTAAACTGTCAAGAAATTACCCATTTTCAATCACAGCTCTTTTCCTTTTATGAATGCAGGCACTGACAGCTCTAACAAAGATGCGCAGCTAGGAACCTGTTTTTCCTTTAAAAGAAATGAAATACTGCTGGGTTAAAACCACTAATTATAGTTTATAATAACAATACTTCCTGGGAAAAAAAAAAATTAAACTATACTTAACTGCTGTTTTTTGTTCCTTTAAACTAGGGGTTTGACTACAGTCTGATGGCTAACTGCTTGCAAAAATCTCCTCTGCTAGTACAATTGAACTGGTAGATATCAGAGAAAAAAAATCCCTTTTCCCATAGTATCAACGTAATTTTTCTGACAAATGATTTGTTTTATGTTTCTAGTGCAAAGCATGTGTATGCTTTAGTATGCAATAGGAAGGAAAGATTCTGAATACAGAAGACTGAACTCCCCCCACCTCCAACCTACATCCTTGAATGTGAGTAGTTTAGAACTCTTGGAACTTTTGCTAGCCCATACAGGATACTTTAAAAACGGGAAAATCGTGGGTGAAATGCTTAGCCTGGAGTAAGCTGGTGTAGCTCTATGAAACCAGTAGAACTGCAGAGATTTGTAGCTAGACTTCCAAGATTCTATCCAAAAGCTTTCTCTTGAAACTTTCTCTGCTCCAAAGCCTCTGAGACTGGGTAGTTTTCCTCACTCCCTTTTCCCTCAGAAAACATCTGACCCTGACTTGTATTTGGGAGTACTGAAAGGCTGAGATTCTCTAGTGAGAGTTTTCAAATATCAGTTTTTATGCTCCCAGGATTGAAAGATGGGGAGGTTAGGGAGGGGTGACTAATGGGCTTTTCAACTCAGTGGGGCAGTGAATGGCTCTGAAGCATCTGTCTCCCAGGGATTACTTTGCAAATACTTTCCTGTGACTGGCACCAAAGATCAGGAGACAGAGAGTACATTAAATGGCACTGAGAACTAAGTCAGCAACACTGAGTCAGAAGGATGCTTGCTAAATGAAAGTTCTCTCTCTCATTTAAATGATAGCTGCACAGACTGTGCAGGAAACTGAGTCTGATCAAAGAAATGAAGGTGAGATTATTTATTTATCTTTCATATAATTGCTTCTTCCTTTTTTTTTTTTTTTTTTTTTACTTTTGCTCATGGGAAACAGCAATCTAAATCTGACTACCAAAACATAATCTTTATCAGGTAAAAGAATCTTCAAAAACAATCACTCTTGTGATGAGACCCAAGAATCAGGTTCTGCTGGTTTTAATCCTTTGAGGAGAGACCTATTCTGTGTGTACTGCTAATGAAATCCATGAATAGAGATCGGGGCAGCACCTGAAAGTTCATTGACAGTTTGGAAACATAATCTAAACTTTTCAGACCTTATCCCAGAAACTCAACCATGGTTGCTGCCAAATGATGAGATATAAATTTTCAGTTTCTACAAGATGTAGAAAATTGGAGGATTAGAACTAGGGCATATTTAATCATCCATTTCAACAACTCAAAATACAAAGCCAAAGTCACCTTATAGGCATTTCAGTGGGACATACATTTTTTTTAAATGCAGATATTTAAGCTTATATACTAGTTTATCCAGTTTAATGAAGTATTAAAAAGGAAGATTTCAGCTGAATATACTTTAATAATTGATTAGATGGAACAGACTGGCATGCACTGTACTGAGCAAATGGCTAAGTTAAGCGAAACCAAAGGGTTCATGCATTCCCTCAAGGGTTCATGAGCACCTTCTCAAACTAAGGTTCACCCTGAAGTCAGATCTTGAAGAAGGGAAAAATTTGTCCCAGTGAGAAACAAAAAATGTCAGTGTTAATCACAGGCATGTCCTCTCCTCAAAGTACATGAGGCTGCTTAATTCTATTCCTCCTAAAAGTTCATGCTCACAGCTGCTGAAAAACAGGAACAAAAGTGCTGAGTCTCAAACGGGCAGATCATTAAATACTTGCAAAGCATCTAGAGTTTAATTCAGTGACTCTAGTCAAATTTGCAGAAAGCAAAAAAAAAAAAAAAAAAGACTAGTGCCAGTGGCATTATAAGCACAGTAACTTTTACTACCTGATTCAGGCCTCTCAATCTGCATGCAAGAACTGGCAGACATCTGACATCTTCTCTGGATTTGAGAGCTCCATAAGCTAATGCCATGGATCACAGTCCTGAGTCTGCTTCTCTCAGATGTTCAGTGAAGTCCCACACCCGTTTCTCATTCTCTCTTTCCACCTCTTTCATGACGGTTTCTTCTACTTGTCTCAGACTCAGTTGAAAAGATGTGCCCCTCTGGCTGCAACACAAGACACGAGGGTTCAGAAAAGCTCCCATGTCCTGTGTTGTAGCCGGAGGTCTCACAATAGTTTAGAGCAAACCCTCCAGAGTGCAGGCTCCTTTTGCAGGCAGAGCTCTTTTCCTGCACTTTTGATTTCAACCTACGTGTCATCTGTGAAACAGAAGCAGAGAAGAATGGAAATCAGGTGCTTGTGGACAGCAAGCAGATAACACTGTGTGCAACTTCTGCTATCAACACTGCGAATGGAAAAACCACCCAAGTAGCTGCCAGCATAGGGCAGAAAGGTCAAGTTCAGGCTTAGAGTTAAAAGCTGCCATTTAGCTGACCTCCATTAAGCCACGTGAGCACCATGATGAACACCACTGCCTTCCCAGCATGATCTCCACAACTAAAAAGCTGAGAGTACTTCTTTGGCAACTTTGCCAGCTCCTCTTCTTCCAATGACAAATAAAGCTAAGCAAATAATTAGCTACTAATCATGTATAAACAAATTCTGTCTTTTGTTTCTTGTTTGCAAATTGCCCTTACATGGATCACAACATTTCCAAATTTGTTATGCAGAGTTGTTTATGAATGCCTTTATAATTAATAATTCTAGGTTTGCAGATCGCTCGCAAGGAGTTGTGAATATTTCCAAATCAAACTGCATTTCTTAATTATATAAGTCATGTAAGATTTATTCCTGATTAAGTTAGTCGTCTAATTAACTAACTGACACTGTGGATATGCAGCTCAAGAAATTACTTTTGGTAAGCATTCAAACTTTTGAATTTAAAATGGGCACTGGGGAGAATAGCTTCTGCTAATAAAGCTTCATGCCAAATAGCCACAGAAAACAATTGCCTGAATTGTTTCAAAAAAATGAAATTTGCTTATGAATCCAAGAGAATATTCACAGGACAGCATGGTTTTTTTTTTTACTGCTTGCTCAACTCAAGTCATAAATTGATGCTAACGAAGATATTCAGAGCTGTTGTTGAATTTCTTATGCGAACAGTATTTACTTGTATGTCTTCTTTTCCTTGTGGACTTACAATTCATTCCCAGCTGAAATGCTGTGAGAGGCAGAGCTTGAAAAGACCTTTTTTTTATAAATGTCAACCCAGTACAGTACATTGCTGTGCATTACAATAAAGATCAGCAATTTGGAGCCAGGTATACAAGACAAGATTATTGCTATCTCTGTTCAAAATATCTTTGGCAGATTTATTGCTTTTTTGTCCCCGACTCTACATATCACTTTTATGCTGTTGCTACTTTGGTTGGTACTTTTGCTTCTCCAAACAAACTAGAAGAAGAAGCAGGAGAGGAAATGAAGTGTGCTTAGCTGCTATTTTTATGAAGGTGACCCACAGAATGGCTGTTCAGGCACTCTGACGATAAGTACTCACATTAATAGAATTTAGTAAATTACATAAGCTGTTTGCTCTAAAATGTTGAACTTCTGTTCGAACGATTTTAATTTTTTTTTCGCTTTCCTATCTACTTCAAACAAAACTCTCAGCTATCAACTTTGTTCATTTACAGACTTATCTTTTATGGCATAAAGTACAGTTCAACCAGTCTCAGCCCAGATTAGGCAAACGATAAAGCTATGAATTAAAAGATCTTTCCAGATGAGGGCATCAAAAGGAATGTCGTCAGTATTCTTGACAACAGCAAGGCTCTTAGGGTTGTCTAATGACTAATGCAGTAACAACAGTTTTCACTGTTTCACAGCCACTAGATTGCAACTTGAAGACCCCCCCCTTTTTTTTTTCTTCATGTATTCTAAGAGTTTTACAATTAATGATATAATTTATCTAGAATTATTTCCAGCCACCTGCCTTTCTTATCTCAGCTGCATAGAAGAACAAAAAATATCATTTTTACATTCAGCGTGAAAAAAAAAAAATCATGCCAAGCTCCATCTGTCTAACCAATTCCCTAAGCTGTGCCTATATAGGCACTAAAATGAAATCAAAACATGGAGTACTAGAAACTTGGGACCCAGAATTAATCTGCTTTTTACAGAAAAATTATGTTCCGATGAAGCTAAAAGATACACTCCATCCCTATTACAGCAAGGAAATTCAAGGTTAGAGTGAAATTGCATCCTTAAAGATTTGCTGATGCCCTGTGGAAAATGCATGAAAATCGTTCGGGTTAGAAAAGATTCTGCTTAATTAGTCTATATTTCCTTCTTTTGTGTCTCCTCATTTTTGCTCACTGAAGGCATTTCCAAGAGAAGTTACTCTGAGTTCACAAGCCTCTCTGGAACAATCTGGTTGTCTGCAATGTGAGACATCTCAAATACAGAGCAGGATGCACTGTACTGCAACCTGCTCTATAGAAAGCATCCTTGTTTTATACTACCAACGGGGTAAGTCAATTTATTGATAAATGGGAAACCTGCTCATTCCTCAGGATTCATTTCCGTGGTTTGACAGGACAATCATCTTTCACGCCATGGCTATAAACTCTGAGTCTTGATGAATACTGATGGGATGGAGAGCGAGGGGGAAGTCTGCATATCGCCTCTCTCATGTTGTTTCTTTCACTCCCTCTACCAAGAGAATGGAAGGCTGGTGTGGCTTGCTGCCATGAACCATCACTGAACTTTGGCCTCTCACCTGAGCTGGTCCACATACTCTTCACAGTGAGCCATTCCGGAACAATTAGGGGAGATACCATTAGCCAGAATGTCATTACCTCCATGGTTTGCTTAAGGAGCAAGAACAGATTTAACTGTTCAAATAGCTACAGAGATATCTAACTGATCCTTGCCCTGGGGTGAGAGCTGGCATTCCAGATCCTGCAAACAAATCAAAATAGGAGGTCTCAGAGTAACTCTGCCCTCCACCACCAAAACCACCCTTAAAATTTAGTGATGTGTCTGGACCCAAGATGGGAAAGGGTTTATTTTCCAGTTCCAGAAACACATCACAGCTATGCTGAAGCCACTGAATGTGAATTTGAACTTCAGCCAGAGTGACCTGTCTTCATCTTGAAGCCATTAAATGTAAAATAGCGCTTCTCTTTGGATCTGTATACTGCCTTCTTTGCCCATCACTATTATTTGTTAAGGGAGACATTTTTTGCCACTCTTGAAATCAATTTTCTTTCCCAACCCCAATCTTTGCTGCATTTTTTGGATTTGTGACAAATGCCCTTTTGTTCTTCTAATTAAATTTCACATCTGTTCCACACTAGTTCATCTTACTCTTGAGAGAGGACAGTCTCACTAGGGCACGTTAAAAATTTCAGTCATTTTGCAGAAAAATAAATGTGAGTACACACTACAATTTACCTAACCACTGTGAATTAATTGGGTGTTTAAGGTGACACTGTACTAATTACATATTAGCACATTAATGGAGCTGCAGGCTCTAATCATTTCCCTTTGAATGAACAGTGCAAACTTTCAGCAAAGTCTTGAAGAACTGCTTTGAAATGCAAGAAAGCAATAATCAATTCTCTTATTGCTGCTACTTCAATATAAAGTGAAGAATTGTCTAACTTTATTTCTAAGAACATCAATCTCTGTTTATTATTAGCAAGACATTTATGACTAGTATGAACACAAGTTCTTGTTTTACTCAATAGGTATGCATCGCTTCAGGCACAATTTGGCTCTTGGTAACCTTAGCTCTCCATGAGCCCAATCATTCTCTAATCTGTATTGACTGTGGGATTTCCCTCATTCCAGGCACCAAAGCCTTATAACCATGCAATCTAGGACAAGCTCTGCAGAACAGGTGGCAACTCTGCTTTCATAGAATCATAGGACTGTAAATATCCCAATCCACAAGGATTGCTGAATCCAGCTCCTGGCTCCACACAGGACCACCCAAAAATTAGACCATATGAGAGTATCGTCCAGATGCTCCTTGAACTCTGGCAAGCTTAGTGCCATGACCACTTCCATGGGGAACCTGTTCCAGTGCCTGACCAGTCTCTGGTGAAGAACCTTTTCCTGATATCCAACTTGGCTTTGGCGTAGTTATACACAGCCACTTATCAATGGGGACTCTTAAACTTTGACTAGCATAACGTGTGAGAATGAAAGAAAAGGAATTTACTTTTGAACATGAAGAGCTTTGTAGAGTATTTTCTGAATTAAAGACTGCGATTTAAAACAATCCTGTAAATTGAAAATCTATATCTGATGTGACTGAAGGGGGTACTTCTAGGCCTAACTGTCTTAAATATAGATTTTAAATCAATAGGAGTAGTTTTGGATCATTACTGTTCAAGGATTTTGTGCCACTGCTGTTAAAGCATTATTAATTCATGTTCTTATCTTTCTCATTTCATAAAGTGTAAGGCTTTTTTTTTTTTTGGTGCAAGTCTATTAATGTAGGAACTGTAATCCATCTTCTTTTATTTTGCCCTGGTATTGTCTCCCCAGATCAAAGTTACATTATAACACAGAGTGAATTTCATAAATTATTTTGAATGATTGTACAGGAAAAAAAAAAAGAAAAAAAGAAAAAAATGCAGATTAAAGTCAGAGGCACATCATATATCACAAAATTTACCAAGAAGCAGTCAAGTCTGTTTGAGATAATCTGCTAAAACTCTACAATAAAAAGTTTGTTTAATTTCTAAAGACGGCAGATGTCATAAAAAAAAAGAGGCTGATGCAAAAATAAAGCCTCCAGAGTCTGGCAGTTCTGTTCTGGTGTCAATAAAAGATAATGTAACCTGTCAAATTTGCAAGCGTGTTTTATCCGACCATTGCATTTTACCTTCACCACTCAAGCATTACCTTCGAGGAAACATCCGCATCTGCCTGATTATCCTAAAGTAATTCTGATGAAGAGAGCAGGTTGCAAATTAAAAGCATCTTTTTCTTCCCACTTTTCTCTCCCTCCCCGCCACCTCATTTTTCAATCCTTCATTTTCTGCAGTTCAGCTAATTTTTTCTTGAAAGGTTAAGGAGCTAGCAATTATTTCAATGGCACTTGCAGCTTTAGGGTAAGTGTCTCATCTGACCTTTATTTTAAGCATCTTCTCTTCAGATTCATACTCAATGTATCTTGCTGAACACTGAGGTTACTTCAGAGGTGTGTGTGTGTCCAACAATAAGTTGGGAGATACTATGTCTTGCTCCTACTGCAGCACATAAGTCTCGTATGGAAACACCCTGCCACTGCCATGGGTTGCTATGCTTTACACACTATTACACTGGTATTGCACCACCAGACAAAATACTAAAAGCTACTGCTATTTTCTATGGTGATTTAGATGTGTTCCCTTCTGGTAAAGAATATTTTTTTCTGTATTCATTGTAATTTTCCAAGCATTCTAATTTTGTCTTCTGTGAAGTCAGCCTTCACGTTTTTTACCATCTATTCATACATCATGACTTTGCAAATTCTTTCAGGTTGTTTGACTATATTCACTATACGTGTTGAGTTCTGGAAACAGGCCCAAAGAAAGCCTACAGTCTCAACAAATCAAATGTTTATTTTGGGGCTTCTACTGACAGCCATCATCACTGAACTGAGAATGTTTGCATCATATCCTTATGATATCTCTTACTGTTGTTATGCTTGATGGATTCAATCATCCTGGCCACTATGTATCTGGAGAATCTGTCCAAATTCTGCATCATCCTACAAAGAAAGTCTGAATGTCTAAAGAACAGTTGCTTACTTTCCATCCTCACAGCAAATATGCACAGAATGCATGAATCAAACAAATTCATAGCTATTGCACGAGCACAAAAGGGTGGAGTGATGTTTTTTCGTGCCAATTTTTGCTGTAGCAACATTTAGTAACAAATCTGATGCAGTCCAAGAAGGCCTTCATTACGCCATGAGGAAGCTGCAGTCTGTTGCTCTTCTGCTTGGATGGCTCATCTCCACAGACAAAACCAAAACTGAGACAGGTATGAGCTCTTATGTCAAGGAAATGAAGGGGAAGCTGGCCTCCCATTTCAGCATCCAACACGTTGCTATGAGTGCCTCAGGACCAGCACCAAATGTGGGAGCAGAGCCACTGGCACAAGCTGTGCTTGGCCAGGCTGTGCTCTCTCCTCAAGACCTGGTCCCGCTTGGCCAGCCTCATTCCTGACTGTGAAGCCACACACGTGGGCCTGCTGCCACTGGACTCACCTACCCACCAACATAACCCTTGTTTGTGTGGGGTGACGACACATTGGGAAGCTGTCACTCTTATGGCAGGCGGCAATTGGAGACATTTCTTATACAGACATAACTTGAACTTTCTTTCTAAAGAAATAAACTCACGTACCACCACCTGCTTGCTGCTCATAGACACTTCACACCTTCCTAATGCTGCTTTTAGGCACTTTCAAAACACAGTTAGGTAAGCGTTGCTAGAACTGACCTAATTAAACAAAATAACACTGAAGGAACGCTTGCAGATATACCTGTGGACTGACATAGAAATCTCATCTAGTGATACTTTTCGCTGATTCAGTGACCCTCAGATAAATGTCTCCAAGGGCTGCAGATGTGGTTCTGCATATTGCTTCCTTGAAAGCTGAGCAGCTACTGGGAATGTATTATGTCTGCAGGTGCTGCTGCTTACTAGCTTTTATTCTGTTTTACACAAAACATGGGGCAGAATTCACAATGAAAATAAGAATATAAAGCCGGAACTGAATGGGTATCTGCTGACGTATGTTAAATTCCTCTGCAGATTTTGAGCTAGTTCTCAGAAGATACCAGGAGACAGTGTTAGACACAGCGTGCTCAGTGGGCCGCACTGCAGTATGAATCAAGCCTCAGAGGTGCTGTCAGCCATGCACAGCTCCTCCCAGCCAGTCTTGGGACCAGGAGAACAAATAAAGCCTGTAAACTTCACCTCCCCAGAAAACAATTTCCATATCCACTGGTAAGCTCCCATCAGTAATACCTGTGGTTTGTAATTGAAATATGGTGAATAATGGAGCCAGCGATGGATTTATAGAGTAGCTCTAAATTTGCTACTCTGCAGGTGGTTTTGTCCACTGCGACTTCCTCCCAGTACTATGCACTAACTATTACTTCCAGAATTAAACACTCTGTATGAAAAAATTGTTCCCACTACACAACTGACAGAAATTTGAAATGATATAATAATAACATACAGTCCATTTGCTGTCTAATGTATGTGTGGGATTGAATAGCTTTTTGCGATATATTCCTTTCTTGCTAAATTACTCTAACTTTAAACTGAATTAAAGCAGTTAGTTGCCACTACACCGTTGAACTTTGATAGCTGGATTCATTCCAAAACTTGAGACCACAGTCTCTTTTCTCTAAGAAATTCATAAAGAAGGAAAAAAAAAAGAGGAAAAGAAAAAAAAAAATTACTCCATTCTCTATGCTCTGTTTTGTTCACCAGCCTGGAAAGTGTGATTAGGAGTGTGAAATGAATATCAGCTGGAAATGTCCTGCCAAGAAGGGGTGTCTGCTGTGTACATGTTCCCAGTCTCTTCTTCCATTGAAGCAGCACAGCTACGTCTCAGGCTGTGGCTGCGTGTTTACCCATGTACTGACAGATATACTTAAGAACAACACACCTGCTGATAATTTTTGCTTACAGAATGACTTGCTAGCAACATTATGGCAAACTGGATATGTCTGGTACCTGTTTGCTCAGTACACGCATCCTTTTTAATTGCATTTCCTTAGTAGTGAAGGACAAAGGAAGATGTAGTGTGATTAAACTGGTTGCCAGAGAACCATCCTTTTCTATTCTTCATGTATTTGATTATTTTATAATTCAGTTAAATTTTTTATGCAAAGTCCTTCTGACTCTGAAAGAGCGCAAGTATGTCCCTTTCAGTTCTGAAGAATGTAAAAGACTGTGCTACCATCCTGTCCATCCAAACAACCTTCTATTACGCAGTCCTCGCAAAGAAAAAAAGCATTAAGATAGAGAAGGAATAACACACAGGGGGTTGATTTTCATTTGTTTCTTTGAACTTCAGACTATTGAAGTGCAGTATTTGAACACCTCATATACTTCAATATAATTCAATAATTCTTCAATAATTCTTCAATATAATTCAATAATTCTTCAATATTCTTGCAGATAGCTGCAAAAAAAGTAGTGCAGAAATAGTAAGTAACTAGTCCAAGGTTACACACTCCATGGCTATAGCGTCTGCTAAGGGCAGCCTTGAAGCTTAAATATTCTAAAAACTAAACATATCTAGTCCTCAGGGTGCAAGCTTGAAAGTATGTTCACTGATACATCTGGGAAATGCCCTCCAGA
>JAOWBP010002052.1:27784485-27799559 GCA_028571105.1 Tragopan temminckii | reverse complement strand
GTCCAATACAAGAGTAAAGGAGGGTTTACATTACTACTTGTCACTTAGCTTGTATGAGAAAGGTTCCCATCAAACAGCTGGGTATAGTTATTGTACCACAGTCAGAGTCAGCCTTGTTCAAACAAATGGCTTGCATGACTCTGTGTGAACAAAACTTTTTGTAATGCTGATATTATAGGAAAGAAAGAGAAACCTTCTGAGGATATTATTTCCAGTCAGGTATTTATATTACCCAAGGGTTTAACATTTTCAATATGCAATTACATGTCCAAAAATCATTTTTTTTGCAGCCACAAGGATAAACCAGGATGCATTCCACTTAACCCAAGGGCATTATATTTGTACAAAATAATGTAAAGTCAGAGACGATCCCAGTCAATTGCCATTAAAGTGAAATTAAAACAAACGCTGTGGTTCTGTAGGTAAAGTTTACAGGCAAGTGGATAAAGATGTTGTTAGTATATTATAGTTTGCCAAGAACTTAAGACTACCAAGAAATTAAGAAATAAATAGGAGCAAATAAAATAAAGAAAAGAAGCTGTATTGCACATCAGTCTAATGCAAAATCTTTTAGTACTAAAACTATGACTTATTTGTGACTGTGTTATGAAATCATTTTCTGAGGGCAGGAGGAGGATAAAATAAACATGCTATTTTGTACAAAAGCTTGGATTCTATTTAAAAAATCTTGTCACCAGAAATGAGGAGGAGTGTCTGAGTAAAAGCAACCATAAAAATGGCCATTATCTTCTGAAAAAAAAATAAATTGAAATACGGGGCACAATATATTTGACCAGCAATATGATCATATGTTCATGTCATTTTGATCAAGAATAACAAGAATAGACTACTAAGCTCAAAATTTGCATAGCATTTTAGTGCACAGCTTTCCACTGCATTGGTAAAGAGATACACTGAGTTAAGAACTGGCTGCATTTACAGATAGTCAAAACGGAAATTTCTGTTCTGCAGAAAATCCTGACCCTTCAGAATTTGATTACGCTCCCTATCAGAAAGAATTCCACTACTTAAGAATTTCCTATTAAACAAATGTCTTGAAGAAAATAGATTCAGGAATCTAAAACAAAAGCATTCTGATAATGATAAGTCAATTAATTTTTATATGATTGATTGGTTTTAGCTTGATGTAGTAAGAAGCTTTATATGAATTATATCTAAATGTTATTGAAGCCGCTTCAGATGACATTTCATGTCAACACAGTAATATAGTTATCATTAATATATAATGTAGAAGTAGTCAGGACAAAATACAGAGCTGGCATTACTAAACCAGATGACTCCTATAAAACTGAAATAATTATTTCTGACAGTTCTCCATGGCTACTTGCACCACATCTGTTACAAAACCTTAAAATACAGACTACCCTCAATTCATTGGAAAAACAACAAATAAATCCAAAACAATTTCCTTCTCCTTCTGCAAAACTGTTCCACTGAAAAATGCAATCAGTTTGGCCTCACCAGCATGAGTGGGAGTTTTAGCACTGACAACAATGGAGTCAGGATTTTTCCAACAGGCTTCAGAAGGACTACTCATGTACCTGAATACATGCAAACACAACATCTGTATTGATCTGGAACCTTAACAACAAAACTTCAAGGAAAATGACCTCATCTCAGTCTCAGCTGAGAGTACAGAGCAAGACTCTCAAACATACTGCACAGACACTCAAAACAAGCAAAAGCAATTTCCAGCCAAATTCATCTTCCTCAAATTTACATCATTTGAAACAACAGTAAAAAATAGATTCTTTCAAAATAAGTATGACCAGTCCACCAATTTTAAAGCATCTTCAACAAGGAAAAGTGACACATTATTTTTACCATACATTTAAAAAATCATTACTGTTATTGCAAGTGGTGTATACCTAAAATCCACATGATTATAAATAACATATTAATTTCTGACACTAAGGAGAGATTGTTCTCAACAGTTAATGTAATAAAACTAAACTATCCAGTCATGTTAACAAAAGAGAGTCCACCAAATGTGGGCAGATATATGCCTTAGGCACCATCTATTATGTGCACATCTGCCCACAGGGCAGAATGCTATCATCTAGTGTTATCAAGAGGGTAAATGTATTTCTCAGGAAACAAGTACAAACACTCCCAACAAATCATGGTGCTAAATATGTTTCTCTGTCAGCAAGGCATTGTCTTTTACTAAGGTTATGCCCAAGAGATAACTTTTTTATTTCGTGAATTGGAGGAAAAGAGTAGGCTCTCCTCTTCTTCCCTGCCTAACCCCTTCAGCACGTGGTTTACTACAGATTTGAAAAGCTGCGTGGTACCTATTTATCACAAAACAGGCAGGGGATTCATTGCCCACATATGGGCTTCTTTGCCCATCTATGTTGCCCTCCACTTTTCTGATGGTACTTCGGAGGTTAAAATTCTTTTAGATGTCCACTGGCCTGGATATAAGCATGGAGCTAAAGATCCTTACAGCATTTTGGGCCATGTAGTCTGAAGTGACATCCCCACTACTGCATATCATAAAAGAATAACAATCATCCCTATCTACCTCCCAAACCACAACCACAGCAAAGTAAAAGGCATCTTACATTAAAAATAAATAAATAAAAAAATAGAGAAGCATATTTAAGAAAAAGTAGGATATAACATTTCAAGTACAAAACATTCAACAGAAATGACTTCAAATGACACTGAAATTTTCAGAACGATCACTTAGAAGCTGCTTTGTTTCCCCTTAAGTGAGGATTTATTTTTGGTATGTAGACTTGGTAATTTTGCTATCAGTAGGTGACTCTCAAATCTCAACTTTATGCGAACGTTAGCCAGAGCTTTGCAACTACCTTTATCTAAACAGATCACTGTATTTCATATTGCAGCATAACCTTGCTTAGTCTCCAAAATAAATTTACAAAGGGAGTGGAATACTCTGGGGATTGCTAATGCAGTAGGGAGAGTTTTTTTTTTTTAATCTTGATGTCATTATCTGAAACCAACTTAAATTTGTTACTTTAAGTAGCCTGGGACACCAAATGGAACAGGAGCACTATTTCCTAGCTACAGAAATACAGTAGGAGGCCACATCACAAAGCCCCATCACAAAGCAGACTGTCCAAGTAGCCAGGGCATACAAGATAAACATTGTCAGCCCTTTTATGTCTGGGCCATGGGAGACTCACTCATGTTCAGAGAGCAAATACATAGTAAAGATGGAAAATGTGCATGGACATTTCAAGTACTGAGGGCTCCACTCATTCACTGAAATGTTATTCTAAGGACCAGATGTCCATGTTGATAGATGTGTTATACCAATATGACAATAAAGCAACTCCACTGAAGGTCTCTAATCTCCATTTAGTACTGGTGAATATTGTTAGTTATTGCATTTTGAAACGTACAAATAAAGACTAAATACCTAGCTCTATGAACACAAGTTTTAGCATATGTTTACTAATTATTTCTGCGTCAGCAAAAGCGAATTAGGCATTTAACAGTGATGAGAGTTAATGGCCTGATATGACATACAAAAGTTTCACTTGAAGAGTGGACAACCCATAGTAACAGTACCACACATAAAATTAGAGTAACTGCAAGGGCAATTCCAGACGAGTTAAGGTTCCACAAACGTGTTTCACTTGCTGGCTCCTGCTGGTTTTTACTAAGATGGAATAGACAGAATGAAAGAGTTCAGCACATCATTCTGTACCTCATTTTCTTCTTTTTTTTTTTTTTCCCCCCCCTTTATCTTCCTCATTTCTTATTTATTTATTTTTTTTAAAGGAATCTCCCTGGAGGTCTCCCAAGGTCTGAATCTATCTCTGCATTTAATCACTTTTGGTGTCTTTCCTTCTTCTTTGCAGCAATTTTGCCTGAGCACTCCTGGGACTGGTGTTGCATTACAAATTCATCAATGATTTGCTGCTTACTCTACATTATCCCGCAAGTGCTGAGGCAAACATTTCTTTGCCAGGATCAAATGATGTTCTATATTCGCCTGCAGTTTAAAATCTTGTTAATGTTGACACTTCTGATGAAAACTCTGCAGTGAAGCCAGGAGTGAGACCTACAGGCTTTGGTGACTGCCACATAAATGGGTACCCAGCACATAAAGTTTTTTCCATGCCCTCTATATGGCCAAGGGGGCATCACCAACTTAGGCAACAGTTTTTCCAGAAACAATGTGAAACAGAACAGAACCTAATATCTGTGGGTAATGTTGCTGATAGACGATAGGGTGACTGTTTGCAACCCAATACTGCTAAATCAATGTGCTTGAGAAAGAACTTTGTTCTAAAGTCAATTAACTTTAATTGAAAGTCTCCAAATTACTTCATTGAACTTTGGATCAAGCTCAATAAGAACTAATTAGGTCTCTACTCCAAAGCCTAGTTGTTGGAATTATCAATAGATTTTTGTTTGTTTGCTTTTGATATTGGATGAGGGGCTCTTTTTTTGAATGATGGAAAGTGACTGACGTTGCTTTGAAAGTTGCAAATACAGATGCAACAATAAAAAAATTAATGTCAGCTAATAAGACGAGTAGAAAAATTTTACACACTCTGCATACGTGGTCCACTTCATAGGGATGAGAAAAATACAAGCTACAGATACTGACAACTGCAATTAATCCAGAGCTTTACCCAGCCTTACATATGTTTAACATGCCTATGTTAAAATTCTGTTTCTGCCAGCAAGATCTAGGACTGGAGTTGGACCTTCCAGAACTCACCTCATTCTTATTTTCTGGAACTCGTGACACAGAAAATCATGCATCTTAAATACTTACCATAATAGAAGAGATACTTGAAGAAAGTTGGTGATACAAGTTCCTTATGTAGGAGTGATATCACAGTAAATGGCTGAGCAGCCTTGGCACTTCCTGAAATTTATTTATTCTGGCAGCAGACCACCACCTACAAGTCAGATTAAGAAATGTTCAAAATCTGTAAATCCTGAATTATATCAAAGTAAATTATATGTCATTTTTTTCCTGATGATTTTCCTCCTTTTTTTTTCTTCCTTAAAAATTGTTCCAAGTAGACTATGATTTTTCTTTTCCTTTGGACTTTCTCCATTACTCTGAATAAATTGCCAAATCATCTCTATATAATTCTTGGCCAGTAGATTTTTTTTTTTTTTTAAATGAAGTCCTCCTGGAAATTGCAGGAAATACTTAAAGTTCAAAGTATAATAAATGTAATAGACTCAAATTGTATTTATAGCATACAAGACAGAAAATAGATATGTCATTCTTCCCTGTGAATTGGTAGGACAAAAAACTGGCTTAACTTGGACCACAGACTTAAAAAAATGCCTAAAATCTGTCTTCAGACACTAGGGTCCAATTCTTTCTGACATTAATAAAATATCAAGTCATATTCTGACAGAACTCTGTTTGCATCCTTGCTCTTGAGTTCTGACAAGCAAGTTATAAACAAAGGGGATAGCCCATCTTTGTGGTGTAACAGGAAAAGGAATGAGAGGAAAGACATGACTGACGCACTCAGTTGGTGCATACAAAGGAAGAGAGAGAAAAGCTCTTCCTGTGGACCAGAACAGTTACCCCCTTTCTCCCTGGCAGGAAATAATGACCCTGAAATACAGGGGGAGAAGGGAGGATCTTACTGCTCCCCTCTTTTCTAGCTCCTGCTCCCTGTGCTCATCAAAAGAATAAACGATTCTCATGTTTGAGCTCGTGTGAATTCTAGCACTATGGTTTCCCATGCATTGTGTCTACCTGCCTCTTTGAAAGAAGCCATGTGTGCTGAAACTCTGTTCCATACCTACTCCAAGTCATAGGTCACCATCTTAAAACAGATGAAACATAAAGGCATGATGGGATGCATCTGGCCACCTCCATGGTTTAAGCACTAGCTTCCAGCAAAGTGCTCAGATAGATTCATGATGGGTGGTAGGGCACACTCATCCTTTACTCTCTGTGTGGATATAAACAAATGTCAAAGTGATTTGGTCTGAAGCATTGGTGTACAGTGCTGACTTGTAGTTAACAGCCTTTTGCAGGTCTGGGTGTTAACTGCAGGGCTGTGGTGTACCCTGAACCAATGTAAGATTAAGAAGCAGTGACATTGTTGAGCTAAAGCCAATGAAAATATGGGTGAATAGCCTATCTGAAAATCGGCCTTTTAATGTCTTATAGTTACACTGAAGAATAGTTACTCATATCTCTAATTACTATAAGATTATATAGAAGAGTACAGGTTAATAAAAATAAAAATAGAAGAGCTTACATGCATTAAGTACCTGTGCCAGCCCACACTTAAAGGCTCAGTTATGACATATAAGTATCTTTGCAACATGTGTTAAAAATAACAACAACAGAACTGGCATTAATTTATGGCCAGTCAATCAGAATGATCCATAATATGGAAGTTTTTAACAAGCTGCTGTCCAACAGTTTTGACATGTTTTAAAACAAGCCCTGGAGAGGCTTAGACTTCTTCTAAGCTTAATGACTCTCCAAAGAGAAGGAGGCATAAAGACTTAGCAGATCGGCAGACATAACTGCACAGACCTTTGCAGCCAGACTGGAAATGACAAGCAATTTTTAAATGGAGAAGCTTTATTTTTTACATTATTGTATGCCGATTAAGTGAAGTCAGAGCATTGATTAAGCAATCTAAACTGAGAATATTCTATCCAAATTGGAGAGCATTCAGACATGCTGCTGGTTTTAAGGCTTTGAAATACAACTTCTTGTTTGATGCTTGAAGAGAGCTATCCTAGAGCCTTGGACAGTAATTGATGTCAAGCTGACACTGTAGTTCACAGACAGATTTCAGTTGCACAGGCCACGCCACACACACAGCTCGTGTGTAAAAAATGCTTTGTCTAAAATGCTATCAACTGGGAAAAAGGATTAATAAAGCCATCAACAAAAACAACTTCTCCATACAAACACAGTATTGGTTAAGCATACCAACAGCTCCAGTACAGACTGAGCACCCCATTATCCCCCCTTCATCCTACCAGATGAAGTCACTTCTACACAAACCTCAGACTAAGCCTTTCACACACATCGCTAGGTTTATGTGCAGATAAAATTCTAAGCTAATTTAATGGAAGTCACTGTATTTATACAAAAGTAAATGAGATCTACATGCCTAGAAATAATTAAAAATATTTCTGATTTTTTTTTTCCTTAGCAGAGAATAATTTTCCAGGGGAGCTTTGAATACAAACTTTTGGCCCTCACACATATTAAAGCTTGAGTGATTCATATTCTCATTCCCCCGAGTAGCTACATTATTAGACTGTATTTTCCTCAATTCATCAGAGATGAGGTTATGTCCATAGCCATAAAGCTGAGATAGTGGCAGGTCACAGGAGATTAAGTCCAGATAGGAAAACAAGCCCCTGAATAGAACAGGAACCAAAAGCATCTCAGTAGGCATTGTGGAGCATTTTGGAATTAAAAGAATGTGATTTCACGGTTGAATATTTGGGTTTAGAAGGTGTTTTTGTTTCCTATTAAAATAAATCTGCGAAAAGAACATCTTTCACCACAAATCCTCTAATGCACCAATAGAAAGCTGCTGCAATGAAAAATTTTCACCTTAATCAGGTCATTTTGGATGGACTGCTGAGTAAATACCTACGCTGTGTTATTTGTACCGCACCTCTTTCTCCCCAGCTAAGAAAAAAATCAACATAAGCATAAGCTGAAAATATGCATTATTTGTAAGAAGTAAACACTGCGAAAAATTATGTGGTTCTTCAACTAACAATCTGTATATTTCACATTTTTGAAAATTAAACTAGCTAGGTTTATATCTCTGGATTTTTAATCAATACCCATCACCCTAACAGGCTATTAACAGAGAGCGTGTACCTGGTGTGGTTGAATTGTTTTCCTGAAAAGCTCCATGGCACAAGTACATGCCTCACTGCGCAGACACTGTGAGTGAGACTGCACCTCAAGTGCTGTGCTGAGTTTGGGACCCTCCCTACAAGGATTGTGTGCAGAGAAGAATAACAAGCTGGCGAAGGGACTAGAAAATAATACTAATGAGGGAACTGAGGTTGTTTAGTTAGGAGAAGGATGAAGAGAGGCCTTACTGCTCCCTATATATGAAAGAAAGTTGCAACAAGAAGGGCGCTGTTCTCTTTTTCTCAGGTGAGAAGTGAAAGGAGACAAGGTAACAGTCACAAACTGTACCACAGGAGGTTTAGATTGGCTGTTAGGCTGAATTTCTGCACAGAGAAGGTGGTCAAGCATTGGAATGGGCTGCTCAGGGAGGTGGTGTAGTCCCCATTCCAGGAGGGATGTGTGGATGCAGCACTAAGGACAAGTTTTAGCGATGTGTTACAGCTGGAAAGATTATCGTGGTGAAAATGGGAAAAGAAAAACAAACAGGAAAGGAATGCTCACCTGTACCCAAAGACCTAATTTTGCAGGAAAGACTCCACAGAAGGGGGATCTCCAAAAAGAGATCCTTCCCCAGTGGCAGTCAGCCCTTAAATAGGATCTAAGGGGTCACACAGTTGAATTGCCTTCACCTGTGCTCCCACATCTGACTCAGTCCTTTCCTCAGGTGTTCAGTCAGGGTTCAGGCTGTGACTCAACAGTTCCCGTGCAGTGATGGGACTCAGAATGTCAGGCTAATGGTTGAACTTTGTGATCTTGAAAGTCTTCCAATCTAGAAAATTCTTTGACTTCTAGTGGTAAAATTATTCTTTTTTTCCTGTGGAGATGAATTACTGAGCACAAGATTTGTGGTAGCTACAGCAGAGCCAGTATCTGACAACTATGTAGATATTTGTAGCCTAAGTCTTGAAAAAAAATTCTTCAAAACCCTTTAAATACAACACTTATGTGAGCACTTCCATGAGACTTGGTTTTTACGGTAAATACAGTATGAAAATCTTTTTACAGTGTTCTTGGTAGTTTTGCTGCCAAAGAGGTAAGCAATAGCGTTGTTCATACACGAGATAACATTCTTCAATGAAAACAAAGTTCTATTTCCTTTTCTTTTCTATGACCCAGGATCCTCCTTTCATGAGAAGCTGACAATGTGGTAAGCATTGAATCACATACAGATTCTTCACTAATCTCTCCTGATCCTTACTGACCCACACAGGAGTGACAGTCCAGATACATTTTATTGGTCAAACTTTCATTCACTGAGATGCTGAGGAAGTAAATGGATACGTTTATGCAAGGAAGAGATTTAGTGGCTTTTATTATTATGTCAGCAAAAAAATGACACTATTCCAAAGAGCTGTGCCCATTATACTTTTGATTTTTTTTTTTCATTATCTCATGACTTTAAATGTATTTCATAATTTATTTGTAGTGGAAAAAGAATTTATAAATAGAAACCACAGGAGAGTCATAATTCAGGTCACAGTTGTGAAGCTCACCAGCTAATCTGAAAATGTAAATGTACTGAAACTTCTTAATATCTTCTCAAAATTGTGTGTAATATTACTTATGATCCCATGCTCAATCTAGTAAAAGGAAGCTTTTCATGCAGCAAAAAAATATTTTCAGCACTGTCACCTACTTCCTTGTTTGCTTTATACCTATTGCTCAAAATTTGTAAATTAACAGCCAAATCAGGTTTTTACCCATCTGCTGTCTTTTCACAGTAATTGATTAATAGCTAATATATGCTCCTCTACAGGAGTGGCTAAATAACGCAATGTATCATCAATGGAGTACATACCATGCTTTCTCCTTCTACCTTCTACTTTGTCATACCGTGACAGATTATTAAAGTAAATGAAACAGCAGGAAAATAAATGAAATTTTGTCTCTTTTCATTCCCAGAATTATGCTGAAATTTCCTACTCCTGTTAATGATTATTGTGAACAAAACTGGGAAAAAAAACTTCCTGCAATTGAGAGATTGAGAAGACAAGGAGACAGAGTTCAGCTGCTGGTCAAGCCCTAGATGGGTGACTTTAGCTCATTTCCCATATTTTACAGTGACTGTAAAAAATGTTTGCTCCTTTTGGTCCTGGATGTGTTTTAACTGTTTCAACTGCAAGCTTTTTGAGGCAGAGTCTGCTGCTGAGTATGTTTTTCCAGTGTTCATGAAACTCAGCAATGACATATCTTGAGACTTAACAAAACTCCAGGTAATAAATAGTTACCTTATTAATGCCCATACCTAAAGGGAGAATTCAATGAAAACAGTGAGGCACTCATCAGTGATGCCCAGTGCCAATTCATGAGACCACAGGCACAAACTGGAACACAGGAGACCACCCACTGACTTCTGTGCTGTGTGTGTGACAGAGCACTGGCACAAGCCGCCCAGAGGCTGTGGAGTTTTGAAGATCTCCTTGGAGATCTTCAAAAGCCAACTGGACATAAGCCTGGGCAACCTGCTCTGGGTGTTCCTGCTGGAGCAAGGGTTGGGCCACATGAGCTGCAGTGGACTCTTCTCACCCCATCCATGATTTGATTTTGTGATCTTTTTCCATATAACAATGAAGTTCTGCTAAAGACCACTTTCCTGAGCACTCAGTACAGTAATTGTATATTTGGAAATCACCAGAATGCTAGAAGAAAATCTAATAATATAAATGTAAAACCTGAGTCAAGTGGCTAAAAGGCTGTTACAGGAATACTAGACACTTGGAAGACTCTCTGCATTCTTTGGTGGAACTGTTTCCCATCAGTCTCACCTTTCAAAATATTCTGCTCTTCTTTTGATACTGCATGTGCACTTCTTTGACAGCTTTTGCAGTTCAACTAAAAAGGTCATCACTGTGAGATAATACTGCACCTGGTGAAGGCACTTGGAGAAATGCAGACCTTTTTTTCTCACACAAATAACCTTCATAGTTTTAATTATGACATTAGTAGGATTATTTATGTAAGAGAGAAGCAAGGTTGGCATATGAACTTAAGAATTGCACTCACATTGTAAAAGGGCAATAAAAAGGACATTTAAGATTTCTCGTTATGTCTATATTGTAATAGAGAAAAGAGACAGTAAATTGAACAAGTAGCTTTTATAAAGTGGCTGCCAGCAGCTAGCAGGACCTTATGCAAAGAGATCCCACACACATATCCTCATTGAATAACTGTGTCAAAAAGAAGGTACTGGAAATAAGTAGAGTCTGTACAGAATGCCAAAGGTTCTGTCCACAAGCTAAAAACATCTGAGAGGTCAGGAAGTATGAAGATAAAGTTTGAACTGCCAAGAACCCAACTGAGTTAGATCTCACAAAGGATACGAAAACAAATATTAAAAGGTTCTCAGTAAGTTAAATAAAAAAGACAAGGAAAAATGCTGTGCCGCTATGGAGGAAAGATGGAACAGATGCTAAACACAAGATAAGGAAAGGCTCTGAATAAGTATTTTGCCATAGCTTTCCATAAAAAGGATTAAGTTGGATTTAAAGACAAAAATAAGGTGAATAGATTTGAGTATGCAAATAGAAATCACCATAGCTAACGTAGAAACGTAACTCAAAAAGTAAAATGGACCAAGCTTGCAGTGTGGTTAAACCTCTGCCCAGAAAGGCTGTGGATGCCCCATCCCTGGAGGTGTTCAAGGCCAGATTGGATGGGGTCCTGGCCAGCCTGCTCTAGTATTAAATGTGGAGGTTGGCAGCCCTGCCTGCGGCAATGGGGTTGGAGCTTCATGATCCTTGAGGTCCCTTCCAACACAAGCCATTCTGTGATTCTATGGTCATTATCCATGAGTTCTGACACAGTTCTGATCCAGTGGCATATATCTTTAATAGCATCATCATGTTGGGAATGAAACTGAAAAACAGTAAAAAAAGTTTCTTTACATTAAAAGAGAAATTGCAAGAAAAATAAGAGAAGGCAGCAGACAGAACATGATGAGTTACTACATTTAACCTTAGCAGTATGCAAGGCCTTAAAACACATTTTCAGAGAATCATAGAATGGCTTGGCATGGAAGGAACCTTAACAGTTCTCCAGTTTCATCTCCTCTGTTGCGGGCAGGGCTGTCATCCATTAGATCTGGCACAGTTAGATACTATTAAAGAATCTGAAGACTAAGGAACAGACTTACTTGGTGATTATAAAACAGCTAAAAGAGAAGAAATAACATGTAAGTGCTATTAAAAAAGGGATACATCAAATAAAATACATGAAGGTCTGGCAGTGAGGATCTTCAGGATTCATCCTGGGGCTTCTCTGTTGTCCTTTCACAGACCTTTGAGATCCAGGAGCTCTTGTACCTGGGTACTCTTGTACTCTCAGTGCAGAAGAGTAGTGAAACTACAAATAAAGCAACTTGGAGAGCCATAGAAATGGGGCAATCAGGAAAGTTGTGTGCAGCAAGTTCAATTGCAAGTGAGGAGATGACTAGGTAGAACCAAATGAGGATGATTAAACGGGTAACATGATGCTTTTGTGACAAAGGCAAGTGGGACTTTTAGGCATGAGGAGGGAGACTTCCAATAGAACCTAGGAGACATTACTGATAATGTCCAAAGTGTGGTCATACCACACCTGGAATCCTATACACATTCAAGAAAGATGATCTCAGATGGGGGACAATGCAGAAGAGAGCTTCTAAAATGAGTGAGTGATACTCCATCCAAAGATGCTAACAGAGTCAAGTTTCTTAGTGTATCGTTGTTCAGCAATACAAGAGCAAAGTAAGGAAGTAATTACTGCCCAGAAATGGTTTGAGGAGGATAAATACAGCTGGGAAAAGTGCAATTCAGTATAAAGAGTAGCGATAGCATGGGAAAGAAAAATAGCAGTATACAAGCCACAAATTCATTTAGGCTGTAAAGAAGGTGCCTGGCAATATGACTGAATTTCTCCAACAGTCTTCAAGCCTGAAGAGCTAGAGCAAATCTACAGCTTTCAATCTGCAGCTTGATATTTAGTTGGAAATATCACATGTTATGACAATGACACTTTTTATAACTGTCTGGATGTATTGTCTGTATCCACAAGTCACAGAACGTCCCTTAGCTCTTCCAAAGATAATGTCATGGCAATATGTTTACTGCCTCGAGATGCTGCTGGTGTCATTTTGACATATCTAACAACATTTACTATATTCCATTTTCACGTACTGTCTTCATTAAGAAATCCATGTAAAACTAATTACACAGATAAAGGCTTCTGCAATAATACAGGCTAGTTGCAAGTGAAAATAAATAAATAGAAGAACACTGGGCCCAAGACTATTTGAATAGCTAGAGCTCACACAAATTTAATCAACGGAGTTTTAATGAAGAGTAATTAAGCCTTTTGTGAAATAATCCAGGGCAAATTGTGGAATTATTTTAAATTTTTTATTAGATGCTTTAACAGTTCCTCAGATGGCATTTCAGTGCTCTAAAGCTGAGAAAATTAAAAGTAGTATGTTGCCATACTTCTAGCTCTTGTGGAGAAATGCAGCCATTCTGAAGACAGGGAATATTTGGTACTTGGTAAGAACAGAGAGAATCTAGCTCAAAAAAATTCCTGTTTGTCGATGATGATTTTGCTATATTATTCACTTTGTCATGGCACAGTCAATCAACAGAGGAAGCGCAGCGGAAATAACAAAGCCTTTTCTCTGTTTGCTGATAACAATTTTAGCACATTTAAGGAGAAATCTGAAGAACCACAGTAATTTCAGCACCTCAGAAAATGTGTTGAGGACAGAGAAAAGGACAGAGAAGACATAATTGCTTGCAAAATATAGAACAAAGCCTAGGAAAACGTATCTAAAAAGGGGATGAGAACACTTAACCCTTAAAATGTTGTTTGTTTGTTTTTAAGAAAGTGTTTAAAAGAATCTTACCAGCATATAGTACCTATTTTTACCCATTAAATGTATACTTATTTTAAGACAAATTAGCAGATTTGTACTGGGAATTAATCTAATCAGTGTTCTGTATCCAAAACAATAGGTTCCAGTGATTAGGCAGGGCAAAAGCATTTTACTAAACAGAATTCCTTTGTATCCATCCTAACATTAACAGGGACACAGCTATCTCCTAATTAGCGCATCTCCAACTTTAACCTTTTGGTTTGACTGCAGACTCTTAGATTAGTGGTGATATTCTGCCTCCTCAAAACTTCTTTCAGAAATTGACGATTTCCATGGTAACAGCTACCACTTTCATTTCACAAGCATCAAGAAAATGTGATTTCATTCATATCACTGGGCTAGGTTGGGTGTGGAACTTTGGCTTTTGTCAGTTCCCTTTTCAGACATAACTGTTTATTCCCAAGGAAGAGGAAACAGGTGTACGCATGGTTTAGGACACAGTTGTTGGCCGATCCGTGAAGCAAGATTGGTAACAGTCTGAAAGAGAGCTATAAGGGTGACCCACCTGCAAAGCTGCGAGTTTTACAGCTGCAAGAGGGAAGGACAAGCACATTCTACAGCAGCCACCATTCTTACACCTGTGTTTTCTGGCTTGTTTGGTTGGTTGTTGTTTTTCTGTTGGTTTTTTTTTCTTTTTTTTTTCTTTTTTCGTTTTTTTTTCTTTTCTTTCCTTTTTGCTTATTTCTTTGGTGGCTTAACAAGACAGCAGCTTAATATCCCCACAAGAATAGCTGAGAAACACTTAATGTAAATCAAGGCTCCTTGTTCAAAGAACATTGAACTTAAGCCAAAAAGAACATCAGTTCATTGCTGAGAAGCTGACACAGCTTTAATGATCAGTACCTTCATTTGCAACACTCACACAAGCCTATAACCAAAACCTTGATCTCAACTGAAGTCAGTTCCCAAAGTAGCGTCAACTTCAGTGGGACCAGCAAACATTCACAACAAAGGTACTTTGTCTTCTGCCAGTTTTGTGAGGTTTTTTTTCTGTAAGTCTATCAAATAGGATGCGTTTTCCTAAAAACCCGTCTGCCCCATATGAACTCACTCAGACATATTTACATTCTTTGAAACTAAAAATTTCCAAGTCAACCTGTCAGGATGAGAATGGATCAAGTGAGAATCACATCTATTTTTCCAGCAATCCGCAAAAATAATGGAGTTTTCTCTTAACCACAAATGTAAGATGATGTCAGAAATAGAGCTGCAGTTTTCCAAACTTAGTATTACACGCTCTAATCCTTATATTGATCTTTAAAATACATTTTTATTTATATATATATATAT
>JAOWBP010002052.1:27755668-27767890 GCA_028571105.1 Tragopan temminckii | reverse complement strand
AGAAGTCATGTACTGATTGTATGTCTGTCACTTAAACTTCTAATTGATAACTGGATGTCCGTTAAGGAGATCAATTTTGACTTCACAGTTCTTAAGGGTTCTGATGAAAAGCGACCACAAGAATGCACAACTGTGTTTTTGTCATTAATGTAAAAGGTCCAGCTTAAAATTTGCGTAACAAAATTATACTTCCAACTACTTGCCTTCATATGAAAATACACTATTTACATTCAAAAAATTAACTTAATATTACATTTATCCACTTTCATAGCTACTCAATATTAATTACAATTTCTCACCTTGTAAGATATTTGTGTCTTAATTTTTTCAGAACTTGTGTATCTGGACGGGCGACAACCAGTTCCATTTCCAGGACTCCCCGAAACTCCAAATTTCACTTTACTAAGCTTAAACGGATGCTTAACCTAGAAGAAAAAGAGAAAAGCCAGAAGGTGGATTTGAAAACCTTCCTGACTTTAGCTTCAGAGTAATAATAATTACAGCAGTAAATAGTATTCCAATTTTAATAAATGACTGGTGATTTTCTTATGAATGTTCTCTGTGATTTGGACTTCCTGGAGGGGAGCACAGAGCCTACTAAGGTTGCACTGTGCTGCAGGTTATTCTCCTTACCTACTCACCGCTCCACACTAAACTGTTACTGCTATGAGAGTAGCATGGTCATGAAAAATGCAGGATGTTTCCTTTTTGACTGCTCTGATGCTACCAAAATGGGTTGTTTTTGTCTCTTCTAAAAACAGCTAAGGAGAGACTGTCTTATGTCTTTCAGTTTTGTCAGGCAATAGGATTCACAGTTACTGCTTCCTGAACTTTTGTCTGAAAAAGTAGGTTTGCCTTGCACAGCAGTCAGCACCTTGTACTGAAACATTACGATGTGAATACAAGATTGTCAAGGTTAAAGCAGCCTCTGCTGTCTAATTCTACGTGTTAGGTTTTGCACAGAGGGGAGAAAGAACAATAAAAAGTCACTATTCGGGAGTGATTTTACAGCCTTACGGTTGTGCTTATGGTTTCCCCTCTGAAAAAAAGACTCAGTTAAAAACACTTAAACACTTCAGTTCTTGGTTTTAAAGGTCTGTGGATTTTTTTTTTCTTTATTATTATTTTCAACAATTATTTCCTTTAAGTATTTAGGATTCAGGGGACACTATTTGAGAAATAGGACAAGCAAGTATATTGGCAGTCTTAAAAGCAATTCCTGGCAGGGGAGAATAGCATGTTGCAAATTCTACTGACAGTCTCAAAGATCAGTATGTGACCTTTCTGGATTTCCAATGCTCTTACACAGTAGTTCTGAAAGGTTCGCTTCAGTCGGTTTCTTACTTAATTGTAGAATCAAAGTAACTCAATTCTTAGATCAAAACACGGACAAGTTAGCACCTTTTGCAGTGAAGAGCTTCGCATTGATCCATCTGTTGTTACTATGTTTATAATCCAGTCCTGTGTAAAAATACTTCCATCTTGTTAATGGAGAATTTGTATACCCCCCCCCCCCCAAAAAAAAAAAAGAAAGTGTTTGTAAAATAGATCTTGTAAATAAATTTTTATTTTTTTATTGTGCACATGACTTAAACTACTGTTCTGCTTCCTGTAAGGCTTATGCAAAAATGTGTGGGTATCCATCTATCTGCTCTACTATAGGATGCTGTTTTCAGGTCAACTCAGGAGTACATCTTTGAAGTGTATCTGCTAATTATCCCTTCTTACTGTGCTTTTTATGCAACATTGAATGGTCTTAGAGTACATAAGCCACTATTTTTTTTCTAGACAATAAAACAGATTTTGGATAAAAGCAAGGAAGACACACTCTGATGTCACAACTAACATGGTCCTACAAGTAATGGTGATCTGTCCACAGCACCATTTGAATTAATCTTTAGTGCACATCCCCAAGAAGGAATAAGGTGGATATCAGGCACCAAGCTTTGGGTATTATTCACAGCAGGTGTATTTCTGTATGCTCTATTCTGCTTATTAAGAAGCAAAATTGCTTCTGACAGGTTCTTAGGGATACCAGGCAAAGTATTTGTGGATAGGCCAACAGACAAATACACAAAGAATGGAACTCACCCAACACTGAAGGGGCTGTCTGGCTGTACATTACTCCTACTCTGGAAGCAGTCTGGGTCCAAGAGAAGCTCTCCCCACCGTGGCTGGCCCTTATGTGAGTCCAGGATGGCTCCACCCCTTCTGCTCACATGGGGAACGCAGGTGCAAACAATTTGGCTGTGCCCCCCCTGGGCCAGCCACACCCCTTCACCAGGTGCTCAGTCACCAGTTCAAGGCACAACTGTTAGTTCCCCTACGTGCTCTGAGTCATATCTGTGACAATCAGAGTAGTCATGAAAGTCCAAATGCATTCTTATAGGGGGTCAGTATTACAAGATAACAAACTTATTTTTTTCTTACTTAATTTTTTTCCCATGGTAAAGTACATGCCATTCCTTATTTTGCAACTACATTTCAAAATACTGGGCAGAATTGCCACTATATAAAATGAGTTTGAATAGGGAAGAAAATAAACAGTGATTTCAAAGATATTTTACAACGTTTTATTCTATTAAATATGAAAGAGCATAGATACAGGTGTTATTTTGAGGACATAAATTACACAAGGATTACACAATCTGTCAGAAGAACACAATAATGAAACATCTTTACATTTCAAACTTTTCTGGTTAGCTTTTAACAAACGTGTCTATATCTGTTGCAAACAAGTAACGAGTGCTATTGAACTTCTGCAAATTCCCACAAAATCATGCTTAGTAGGATACTTTAAATGTTGTAAAGATGAAATCAGAATTAGATTTCTAAATAACATGATGGAAGAGATCTACTTAAGATAAATGACACACTGAAATAGGAGTTGAGACAAAACTGGTCATTTATGAAAATATATATATATATTCCATTTTATTTAGACATTACATTTGAATCTGCTTTCTTTACTTGCAGGAATGTTATTATATGCATGAGCAATGAGCAGAACTGGCCCTAAATATTTATAAACGTAGCAGACAAATTTTAGATGTGCTGGTTTCCTATTTCACCAATCTTTCCAAAGAAGAAAAACTATGAATCTATTTGCTCACGTTTCAGAAGGCTGGAATAGAGCTCCTCTGCAGAGGGCCAATCAAGCCTACGCGCGATCTCCGTGTTCATCTGTGCAGGGGACTACTGCATCCTAGACATGTAATTGGGGCAATCACTAAATGACCAGACTGAGCTGCCACTGGCAAGGGAGAGAATATTAGTTTGTTAAAATCCTAAAACATTATCTTTTAAAACTTCAGGAAAACAGGAATGTATATTTAATATAATGAAAGATCTCTGTTTGACATTCAGAAGACTACTCACATAAAATACATAATAAGCATGAAATTTGGCTTGTGTTCATAGGGATTAGCCAAGGTGCTTCAATGTATTACCACAAACATTAACTGAGTGAGACGGACAAGCTAATGTTACCGCAGTATATACTTTAATTTTCAAAAGGAGCAATGAAACACAGTTTCTAAGAACCATAATTGTTGTAATTAAGGGTTTCACATTTACTTCTAAAACGAGAGAAGTGGGGTAATGTTCTTGGTAGTCAAAACATTTTGCAAAAATACAGCTTGAACCTGCAAACACTAGAATACACAAGCAGTCCCAGTGACCTCCAAGGTGAGCATTCTCATACGGCAAAGAGCTGCAGGATTGTCTTTGCTTTTTTTTCAAAGAATGCTCAATAAAAGTGCAATATAGTGAAGCAAATAATCTGATTATTAGGATTTATTATTAAATGAAACACGTTCAGACATTTCATATTTGTGCCTTTTGTAGGGTGGGCATTCTGGTGCAGGTAGAGTCATACCACATTAGAAGAGTTGGGCAGGGTACACCCACACGTTTCACAGTGTGGTAACACTCCCAGAGTAGTTCCACTGTATAATCCCATCAACAGGTAAAAAACATTGTGCTGCTCAGTTTCACACTGTGATTTCCATTTTTGATAAGCATTGACATTTGTTTTGCTTCTCATTCCTACTCAGGCATTTTCTTCCCCTTTTAGCTTCTAGGCACTCACTTTCCCCACCCAGCCTCTTTTCTTCCTGAGATGTCAGAAGTATACACAATAAGCTTTGGAACCTGAGAATTTGGAGGTATCTTTTGATACTACAGGGCTGCATTTGTATCATACCACGTTATCTCCTACTATACTATTGCAGTTACAATATAAATCTTCTAACTAGTTGATACACAATGCCTTTCCCGTAGAAATAATAATAAAAAAAAACCAACAACATACCATTCAGCCACTAACATAAGACACCTGCTGTAAGAGTGACATTTACCTTTGGTAAGTCCTCTTTTCCAAACAAATTTTGAGGGATAATTTCCAAAAGTACAACTATGAAATACTCCTTGAAGTAAACAATTAACACAGTAAAATAAAGAAAATGTATGTACATAAAATAACGCTCTCTAAAAATTAAAACATATATACAACGAGAAAAAAAAGTTGAGATTTTTCCTAATTCTCTTATCAGTTCCGCATTATCTTTAGATAAGCAACATTATTACAAAGATAACACTACAAACAGGAAAACAAACCTAGTGAAGTAAGTGTTGTAGCTTTTTAAATTCTCTTGAGAAGGAAATTCAGCATTCTACTTCATTATTATATTTTAATTAAGGTAGTAAGAGTCCTGGTGTGATGCACAGTGTTTCATACAGAGGAGTGGGAAAGGCAGCTAAGGATCCCTCCACGGAGCATCAAATAGAAAAAGTTCTGCCTCCAAGAACCTAAGATTCACAAGTTAAGGAAAAACCTTGAAGGCAGAACAGCAACTTTCAGGTCTTTCCAAGACTTCAAACTTCAAGAAGTCATTCAGTAAATAAGTCTGTTTTTTTTTAATCTAATTTGAAGCCCCAGCTGTGACTATCATAAGAGTTCCCACAGATGAAACAAAGTCTGCTTGGGAGGCTGAGAAAAAAAATCTAACAATTAAGACAGCTGAATCTTACTTGAAAATCATAATTGCCTTTGTATTCCTGTGAAGCTTTGGAAGTCAGCTTTGGAATGGAAAATAATTAACATACTCTTACAAAGATATGGAATATGATTGTGATTATAAGCAGAAACTGGTGTGAAAATCATTTTCAACAACAACAAAAAAATATAGAAAATTTCCCAAATGTTGACTTCTCACCAATTTATGTTTTACTCATAGCTATTTCACAGTACCAGTTTCCCCTTCAAATTGGTTCATTAGAATAGACAATTTAAGTTTAATATATTCCCTGTGGTTTTGAGTATCTATGACTTAGATCCTTCAATGGGTTCTAGCAAGCCATGGCACCGCACCTGTCATCACCTCTGGGTACAAATGATTTCCACACATGGGATTCAACAGTGAACTCACTGTTTATCCTTCCTGTTCTATGATTTGTTTTATGGTTCTTAGTGGATTGTATTATTTTAATACTTGTAATAAATTCAATGCTGTTCTTTAGCAAAGTTGAACTTGAACCACGGCTGTAATGCACATACACAGATTTCTAAAATTTACAGGCTCGGTTTTAACAAACTGCAACAAAAATATTAAAACTGCATAAATATTATCTGCATGTTCATTTTCTCAGAATAAATGTAAGCTGAAAAGATGGCAATAAGTGTGACTTAATTTCACACATTAGATCTAAACTAAAGAAACACTTTTCTGGATTAACAATAGTTAACTTACAAATTTTGGACAATCAGTGAGCCCACATGAGCTACTTTCAGCATTCCTTCCTGTCAGCAGTTAGAATTTGTGATGACATCAATATTCTTACATTGCGTGCTGTGGAATGCTTGGTCAAGAGCTTGTTTTTTTTTCCTTTTTTTCTTATTTAACTTATTTAAAGCCTAATTCATATCTTCCATGAGAAAAGTTAATTGGACTGGGGTATTTATGTGCAGGTGTAAATATTTTAAAAAGAAATGTTATTCTACACATAGAACATTCTAGGGATTGGCCCTGCATCGAAAACTTAATTCCACGACTATTCTGAATCGTTGCAGTTTTTGAAAAGAAAAAATAGATTACTTTTTAAAATTTGCTTTCATGTAGAAGGGAGTGATAGGCCTGTGAACTCTGAACTCTACTGATGCAAACAAGCAAATCCATGAACAAAATGTTATTAATGAATACTCAGATGATCCATCAAACTCAAAACACTTGCAGACTAGGTTTTTAAGGTCATCTAAATGCCAAAGGATACAGGTAGGCATTTTTTGAATCATTCCTCAACAACTAAGTGTCTAATTCCAGATGACTGGAAAATGTAAACTACCTGTCAATCTTCTACATGCCTGTCTATATCTTTGGATTCTTAAGTGAAGTTAAAAGCTGGTGCATCATACTGAAACAAGGAATTTTCACAAGCTTGAATACCTATAGATGAGTAACACATTTGTGACAGGCAAAAGGTTGGTTGGTTGTGTTTGTTGTTTTAAAAAACACACTCCGCAATAATTTTCCATAGTTCAACTCAAACACTGGCCTGAACCATCTCCTCTCTTCCTTGTGAGAAAAGACCATCAAGATCTAGAAACGTTTGCTGGAGAGCTGGAGATAGGAGGATGGAAGCCTATGCTGACCGCTGGGGTTTCTCAGTGGAAGAGGGTGGCTTGGCCTAGAGCTTCCATACAGCTTACCAATTGGCTGTGCCGTGCTGCTGCATGTATAAATGGTATATAGCATTGTCAGATTTAGTAATGGGCATTTAACAATTGGGATAGTTCACAGAATGACCTTCCAATTTAATTAAAGTTGTAAAATGGCTTCACATTTCTGGAATTAACCTTTTTAGTCTGAGACAGGTGTTCCAGAAAGGGATTAGAGTATAATTGAATGGTTCCTCAATTTAGAAACTAAGCAGATGTAAAAAGAAAAGTTCCAATTTTGAAATCTAATTAAAATGGTCAATTGTATATAGTTTCTTTCGCTGACTTTTAAATGATACTAACATATTGCAACATTTTGAGTCATTTAAAGACCTACTCAGTGTAACATGATTAATGTTTTCCAATAGAAAATTGGTTACTAACATTTACATCAAAATAAACCACTTGACTTATTTTAAGATCGGGTAGTTTAAATATAATGGACAGTAAGATTACTTTCAACTTTGCATTAAATTGCATTAGTCTTGCAAACATAAGCTTGTGGTTTCCATGTTTCACTCCCTCACTAGCAACTGAAACGTTTCAAGTTAGAAGTATGCTTTGATTACATGTTGACCTACATTAAATATAGGGTACATAGGAAAAAAATCTTAGCAATTTTTTTTTTTTTTTTTTTTTTTTTTACAGGGCACCCAACCAAAATCTGTACAAAAGATAAGATAGTTACCCATTCTTTAATATAATAGATGCAGATGCCACTTTCTATAAATGTACCCTCATGTTCACTTGCCAATAAAATAGTAAACAAATCAGCTTTTTTAAATCATTTTTTAATAAATTATTAGAGTATTTTTACTGACACTCTCCAACAATATACAAAAATAATACTACAAGAGTACCAATCAGTCTGACCTACCCCTCATTTCACAGAAAAGTAGAGGTTACGGAAGGGTATTCCTGCAATCAGTCATCACTGTAGATGTCTCCTGCAAATGGTAGGTGTACGTGGCTGCCTGTGACGTTGGGAAGTCGAGAGAGGTCAGGCAGGTTCTGGATGCGTGTTCTGAGTTCTTTCCGTACTTGGGACACTCTGGCTAGCTTGCGTTTGTATTCCTGTAATGTAGAAGAATTCATCAAGAGATTCATCTACAATTACCATCCCTTGTTTTTACTGCATTCGGCATTTTCCAAATTAAATTATTCCTTAAGCAAGTTAGATGACTGAATATCCTTAAATAAGAGAGAATCCAGAAAGCTGGATTATTTTGGAGGAGGCATCAGCTGTGGCATATTCTCAGCATCTGACTTTGGTAGGGTAACAGTGGGATTCTTTTTTGCTTTGAATTGTAAGTACAAAAACATTAAACAAGGAAAACAATCCTAATTAACACAATTACACATCTTTCCATGCAATTAGTAGAATGGGATTATTCTCAGAAACTCCACTATGAACAGTTAAAACACACACATATTCCACTAATGCTCACAGAGTATGGGAGGATAAATTCACTGATGTCAAAGAAGTTACTTTCAGTTTGTACTGACAAAAAAAAAACAAAGCCACCAAATGCCATCTGACCATGACAAGCCTCACCAATCTGACCATTCATAAATATTTGGTATTAACATTCATAATAAAAATCATATTGTTTCACTGATTTTATGAATCTAACTCTGAATTTTCAGAAACTTCATGAATTAGAGATTGAGGACTTCACATCGTATTGAAACACAGATCAAACCACTTTTAATTCACACATGATTAGGAGGCACTTGTTACATGAAACAGCATTATTCAAGATAAAGTATTTAACACTGTAAAGCAGTGCACTCTAATATAGTTAGTGCTTACCTATACTAGACATAATGGAGAAGAGTAGCAGAATATATAAAATAAAAACAGTTATTCCAAAATGTAAGAAGATCAGATTGCTGTTTATAGGATCATTTACACTCGAAAGACCGGGAAACATTTTTCACTGGAGACACTCAGCATTAGCAAGCAAAGCATGAAAATATACTGTATTTCATAACATATGAAATGTAGGTGCTTTCTAATTTGTTTGCAAATTTTGCTGCAGCTAGGGAATAGCTGGGAAAAATAAGAAATAGTTAAACACAAATTTAAACATTTGTCTACACTGTTAATAGACTGAAATAAAAAGAAAGGACAAAAAAAGACCTTTTGGTAGTGTAGAACCCCATATAGAAGTACAAATGCTACATAATCGAGCACGATCAAATTACTGGACAAGCTCCAATACACATAAATAGAAAGTTTGCTGCTGTAAGTGGCGGTGTGGCCCTCTTCCCAAGGGCAGCAATAGAACCACAGAAAATCTTTAATTCTTAATGAGAAAGTAATGCACTTCTTAAAATAAATAGAAAATAAAATTAAAACTCCACATAGAAAGAACAAAGTGCCCCTGAACTAGGATAAATTCCTTGATGTCACCAAGGTTTAAAATTTAGTAATTACATACAGATCAGTCCTATGAGTTAATAAACACAATGAAAATAACAAAGATGCACAGCCTGCAGAACTTTAAACATTTGGTGACTGTATACAAGGCAAAACAGCATTCTTTCACGGTGCAAATGATAAAAAATACCTTACAATTGCAAGTCTATTGTTCCTAGGAAAACAATTACTTGTTCTCATTTATCCAAAACATCCTCACTGGTGTAAGTGATTTCAGCAAGTGGCTGTGGAAATAAAGGACCGTATCCTGACACTGTGTCCTCACAGTCATACCCAAAGGCAATGAATACTTTACTGGCTCAGTTGAGAAAGATATCCTGCAGTACAGAGAAGATGAGTGAAACTCTGTGCAGAATCAAAATGCTCAATAAGCTTAAAATTAGTTAAAAAAATATATATATATTAACTATAAAATAATTCCAGCACTTAATTCCTGTGAGTGCTGTCTGATTCTGCTGAATCTTGACTGATTCACTGATACACTCTTTCCACACAGAACTGGGAAGCAGCCAATTAGCACCCCTCTGTAAGCTCAAAGCATGATGCTTGGCAAATATGCACCAATCAAACTTAGCACTATATTCTCTCAGGATTTTACTACAAAACCTGAAATATGCCTTAAATTAGGTTACTGGTTGCTTGACTCCATTAAACTCACCTTTTGCCAATAATAAATTATTTTCATAGGAACATCACATTTCTGACATCCAGCACTTTCCATATAAATTTTACCTAAGACTTACTGTCTAGTGAATATCAGCTCCATCAATATTACTGATGGCAGATTCCCTTCTCAATCTCATTAATTCAGTCCTCCTGTGTACTAACCCAGACTTCTTCCCTGGCTAACACTTTTAGCAATACACACTTCCAGGGAGTCAAAACACACTCGTTGTGCCTTCCTAGAAATAGAGACCACTGAGAAACCTTGGTCAAAGTCACAGCATTACTACAAGACTAGAGTATATAAAAAAATAAATAGGGCTTTAGATTTCACTACATTACTAATGTACCAAAAAGCTAGTAAATACAATTTTAATACAATTCTGGTAATGCAAACCATATGTCAGATCTGTGACTACAGATTACATTTATTTGACAATTTCCCCTTGGAGTAGAAATATTATTCACCTCCTCCAAGACACATTTTTTCCTTGCCCTTTCAAAACCATTCTAGAAATCACTGAAGATGACCAGTTTTCATGAGTGAAGAGCAGGTTCAAAAGAGGGATAATTTTAAAAGCACGACCTAGTAGTTTTGAGATATTTTTGAAGGGGCTGCTTTGCGGAGTTAAGCTCTAGATAAAATCATTAATCAATTCAGAAAGAGTTAGCTTATGTAATCTGAATTTTGCTGATACAGTCCTGGTATTACCTGCATAGTCCTGGACTGTGGGAAAGCATTAAGTACTCAACATAAGTACCAGTTGCCAATACAAGCCTTATGTTTGTATAATAATATTATGCATGTGTATATAAACCCATATTCCTAAATATATCTGCTGAGAGCTTGTCTTGGCAATTGAAGCAGAAGGCCAGGAATGAGAATAAGTAGGGTTCTTTTAATACTATTGTTCCATTGGAAATGCTGAATGCTATACAACTGAGCAACAATTTACCCATACTGCTGATACTCCTAGCTACAGAAATCCTCATGGAGAACTTCAGTTTCATTTTCATTATGTTGATTTCAACATATACTTCAAATTACCTCTGTGTGAATGAGGCAAGATTCAAGCTATCTACTTCAAACAGTCAAGGACAGACAGAAGCAGAATGTTTTCTTCTGCCACAGCGCATATTTTCCATCACTGGCTGTCCATGGACAATTTTATTCTTATGATATATGGACAACTTGATGTATAGAATTAAATTATCTTCAATTTCTTCAGTGGCTTAAGCTAAGCTTACTTTCAAGCAATAATTTGTGGTACTTCCAGTCATAAAATAATGAGATAATGAGAATAACTCGCTTTGGTAATTAGAATTCCAAAGATTCCTACAGTCTTTATTACTTGACAGCATTGAATATGGATATTTTGTGAATCTAATGCTAAGATTATATGGATCCAACATCTAGACTAACAGCATTTCTCTACTGAGAGAAAAAACAACAACAACAACAACAACAACAACAAAAAAAAAAAGCAAGCAAGCCAAGTAATTTTAGATTAATCAGATACTACTAACAGTATGAAAAATAAAAACGTGGGAAGGCCAACTGAAATAGGTTGAAACAGATCTTAATATAGAGTTTCTGCAATTATTTTAGAGATGTGCTTCAGCTAAAGACTTGCTACTTGGAACGTAATGGCAATGTGTTCCCTTCTCAACACTAAAATGACCCTGATCTCCCATCTGATCACGACTGCTACTGTGTGCATCAAAATACTGTGTGGCAGCAAATGCATTAAAAGGGAAAGAAAAGCAAACAAACTAAAAACCTCACCATGCCCGACTCCAAAGAAGGAATAAAAGATTCAAAGAAAACACAAATAGTTAATCTGCACTCTTGCTGGTCATAGGAAAAAACAAACAAGCAAGTGAAAGAACACAGCAGGTAAGGTGCAAAACAACACTCATAACACAAAGGGCAAAAAACAAACCTAAACAGGCTAAAAAGAGTTATCAAAAGTTTTGGGCATGAGAATACATATGCTTCTGTGGCGGTGGGTACATTGGTGTGAGACCGCTGACTTTCAAGGCCGGTTCCAACCTCTCAAGCTCAGATGCAGACACAGGCCTTGTACCACAGAACAAAGGCTGCTCACAGGCTGTGTGCATTGCTAACAACCTGCAAAGTTTCAGACAAAGGCAAGTACATCCTGATATCTCAATGTTAAGGTTAAGACACACTGCAGTTATGTATAGGTTAATACCACACCTACTTGGTTTTTTTTTGTGCAAGAAAGCACAACTAGATGTAAAAGTGCCAGGTAAGCCTTGCGATCACTCCAGAAAGTATAAGAGCAGAGCAAAATTCTGTGCTGTCCTTAAAAACATGACATGGCTCACATCACACACCAATATGATTAAAAGCTCAGCTTATTTGTTAAGGATGAAA
>JAOWBP010002052.1:27723211-27750759 GCA_028571105.1 Tragopan temminckii | reverse complement strand
GATTACATTAACTGCAATTTTTGATTATTCAGTAGGTAGTAATAAAATATCTGAATTCTGAAACATTTTTATCAGCTTCTTTCCTGTATGTCCTTTTGACTCTTGATTTTGATGGTGTTAAAAAAAAAAAATGACTTACAAAAAGTAGCAAATAGATTAAATCCCTTGATTTGCCGCGTATTTCTTGTATATCAGTATGCAAGTCACCTAGTATTCTACTCTAGATATTTATTTTTTTGCATGACAGACAATCCAAATTTCTCTCTTATTCATGCAAAATTCAGTCTCACAAACCTGACACTATTTTCATTTGTATTAAATGTTCCCAGAAGATCTTTGGCTCTACTTCCATTTCTACATACTAAAATAAGAACTAAAAAGTCTCTAAACTGTGTTTTTCCTTACAATACTTTAGGAAAGTAAGCAAGTATGTGGGTTTTATCAGATTTGAAATTCAGACTAGAAAACAAATAATTACATTTGTCTCATTTCTCCGGCAAGCTGCTTGAAATTCCCAGATAAAATAAGAACTGAAATAGCAACGTAGGCCATACTCTTGCTGCAGAACAGGCTTACCACTCTGGCAAATTGAATAGAAGACAAATTGAATACGTGCTGTAGGACAATTTCACATTTTTATACTTGTTCATTTCTTTTCTACTTACACTCTAGCTAATTAAGACTGGCCTGACCCTAAGAACACACTTCCAGATATCCCATGAATATGGGATAAGAAAATAAATAAATAAGATAGAAGTAAAAATAAACAAACAAAATAAAAAAAAAATAAACTAAGCCTCACATCCAATGACTAGGAAACTGTCAGCAGATGATTACTGATGGTGAAGAGAACAAAACTAGCAGGTCTGAGCCTATGGCCATGTTTTGGACAAGAGCTAAAAGCACTGGCTTCTGTGCCACATGCTGCCCTGGAATGCTCTAGGGCACTGCAAAACCAGCCTGCCAGAACACGTTCTATCATTTGTGGTCTGTCGGATGCAATCAGTTGTGGCACAGAGAAACTGCTTATGAAGAACAGCATGTATGTGTTCTGGGTATCTTTTTCAGCCTGCTCTGAGGTACAAGGCTTGAGTATCAAGCATGGGTATGCTTTGCTTTCACTCTGCAACCTAACCATCCTGCAAAGGGCCCTGCGTAGTTGAAGAGATACAAGATAACAAAGAGCTCTAAATCCAAGGTACGTACATGGTAAACGATTTAATCATGATTTACAATAAAATACAAAGTCTTGCACCAAAGCAAGAGATGCAGCCTTAAAGAATGACTGTAGAATTCACCATGTATTAAAAAACAATTCTGGGAGATCTCACTTTGTAAAGCAAAAGGTGATTTCTCTACCAGCACCCTGTGAAGCCACCTGAGAGTGGAAAACTAAGTGAGACAGGCACAGTGAGCAGAAGAGGCTGAGCAGGCCTGGTGAGGCTTCAGTCACTATGGGGAGCCCAGTTCTGTCCCCAGTACTGCAAAAGCCCAGCAGGTCCAGTGCAGCCTGAGGGCACAGAGCTGCTGCTGGCATTTAGAGGGCATATTGCCCAACCCTTGCAGCTAAAAAGAACCAGCTACAGCTACACAAACACACTTCTGCTACTGTTCAGGAAAAGCAACTTGCTGTTTTTTGCAAAAAAAGATTCAAGACAACAGGGCTAAAATCAAACCGAACAAAAATACCCTTCCCAGTAGTCTTTAATGCCTATGTTGAAAACAGCAACAGTGCAGAGCATATTTCTGCTAGACTAACAGAATACCACAAGAAAGTGTCACTGCACCAACACGTGCCTTGAAAAAGGAGGCAGTGTGCTCGAGCAAGCAAATGATTTTGTATGCAAGAGCTTGAGAGCAATCATTTTGGATGCTGAATATTTTGTAGACAGTTTTTAATGCAAGTTCAGATCTCACAGATCTGTCAGACCAGCACAGTACCATTCTCATCCATAGTACAATTGTTTTTTAGAAATTAAAAATAATGTACATATTTAAATGCTAAGACTTTGCCAGGTGCATCAATTGAAGCTAATGCGGTGCTTGAAGATTTTATAACTGAAGATAGCTAAAACCTACATTGTACATCTCAGTCTTTATTACTTATGCTTTTTAAGAGCAGCTACTGTAAACTTCTGGTATTTTTAAATTACTATCTAAACCAATTGTTAGTTTTTCAGACACCAGAAGATGATGAATCACAGAGATGACTCACAGGTAACTCCAAAACTGAAGTTAAAGTCATCAGCACTGTTTTACAGCTTGCATATGGCAATACCCATGGAGGCCTCAGAATTATTGCTTAACATTGAACAGAAGCATAAAGTTATAACCTACAACTGCTGCTGTGCACTATACTCTCTGAGCATGTTGCATGAAAAGAACATTAATTTTCACTGACTACAGTGGCTACTTTCCAGCATGGCTTCAAGGATTTGGGATTAGGATATCTGCCAAGTTATACACATGTAAACAGAGAACACAGAGGATGGGAATGAAATAAATGAGATACTCCTAGTCAGCACAGTGACAGTAAGCTTCTTTATCTTGAAACTTAGGATTTGAAAAATAATTATTTTGTTTAGCACAGCAAAACAATAATTTTCAACTACCTAGCTTGAAAGCAGTTGCATGAGACTTGGGAGTCCAAACCTACAAGCACTGATTAGCTTGATAATACAGGATTCCTGCAGGACTCAAGGATTAAGAATAACAATTCTAATGGACTGTGGGCTTGGAAATAAATGAAGATCTGCGTTCCACAAAATTAACTTTGATGTTTTTCTCAGCACAAGGCAGAAAACATGAATCATCCAGGAGGAAAAAAAAAAAAAAAAAACATTATCAAGGTTCTTTGTTTCCAGAAATTCTAAGGACAGTATAAAATGTCTGCAGAAGAAACTATCTGTTGTATTTTCAGTGGCAGAAGGATGACCTTTTCCTACTGTACTAAGAGAATTCAATGTCAGACCATATTAACTGTAGAAGAGTCAGAAAACCAAAACAAAGGAGTAGACAGTTAAAGATTACTTTTTGGAAGGTACCCTAGCCCCACTAAACCTTTTTCCTGCCATCCGTGTTCTAATACAGCACTGTAGCACAGTAAGAAATGCAGAAAATGAGGAAATAAAAGTTCTTGAATATAACATGTTTGAAAAAGAAGCAGACGTGCACTGGATGAAACTGCAGTAGCTTCTCAGATGGTGGAGCATGGCCAGTTTGTACAGGTCCCCCAGGAACGACTCAGTATGCATAGTGACTATATTTTATGCTTTGTGTTTACACCCACAACAGCATTTGCACTTTATTCCACTCTTTCAGCCTACGGGTAAAAAGGCTTTGAAATAATGTGGCTTAGCAAGAACATCTGGTTTCTTCCACAGATAAGAACATTTTAAACTGGGACTTGCCACTCTTGCATCTTCAAATAACGCTATAGCTGTGTTATGGGTGAGAGAAAGTTAATAAATATACACAAAGTTTAGTTCTCTCCATAGGATTTGTACCTAATATGTTCTTAAACTAAATGATGGGTTTCTCTCTACTGGAAATGACACTTGTTTCACTAAGTGGCCTGAAAGAGCAAGCACAAGAAAGACAAGAAAGATCCAGCTTTCTAAATTGCTTTTGCTAAATAGTGTATGTAATACTAATGACAGTGGCAGTTTCTCTATCAAAACTGTTTAAAACCAAAGGTTGCTTAAATATAATCCTCTAAAAACAAATGAACAAACAAAAATAAAGCCATCCCCTCTGCCACCAAAAATATAAAGTTTTCCTAGGACAGAAAGTAGAAAACAGGAGAAAAGGAAGAGGTGATTACTGGTAAATGCAGCATCCATTCCTTATACTGGTTATTATGTAATCATAAACAAATGAGAAACTATAAAGATGTGGCCAGAAGTTTCCCATTAACTATCTGTTAAAATAAAATTCTGTGGCTTTTTTTTTTTTAAATATCAAATGATTAATAGAATCCAGTGGGCCAAGCACTCATGACTGAAGTTGGCATACCAATGTCACAGCTTGCTTTACTAATTATTAAATATGCTGATGTTAGAGATGACCATCACTTTCTGACCACAGATCATAAAGGCTGATGGACATTCATCATCATCCATCATCTCCACCTCCATCTGAAAACAGGCTACTTTAAATGGGAGACTGTACGATGCTTCTAGAATATCTGCAAAACTTAAATCAGATTTCATCTTGATCCTGTGATCCCTTAAGGAACAAACAGCATCTGATTCAGCTTCACAGTTGAGTCTTGGTATAAGTGAAGACAACCAAAGCCAAGATGGGAAGGGTGAAGAAGAGGAGATGCTCAGCATTTTCTTACCGACCCCAGTATGGTGAGAAAGCAAAGTGACTAGAGAAAAAAAGAAGTAACAGTGGGACAAACCACAAACAGTGAATTAGGATGTGATGTGGGGAACTACTGAAATTTTATTTTTCGTCCTTGCAAAATAATTCCTACTACTGTGCTTACTAGCAGCCTAGATTTAAGTTACATTAAAATGTTATTTGCAGCATTACAGTGTAAAACTCAGGGGAGTTATATCATCTAATACATCTTCTGCTTTAACCTGTCTTCATAATCTGAAGGGCTTATACATTTATACAGATCAGGATAATTCAAAGGCTCAATTAAAAGAAGTTAGCAGTAGCTCAAAACTCCACATACAATTCAATAACTCATTTATAAGCAGAACTCTTGAACAACTACAACAAAAAATTAACCTTTGCTGTCTCATAAGTATTTGGGCCAGAATAAAACAAATCTTATCTGAAAGTTAGCGATTTAGAAGAAAGAAAGGATTAAACAACAACAACAAAATGTAATTAGGAATGGAGAACGGTACTAAGAGTCTAACATCTGAGGAACTAGAGTAAAGGGAGCATCTACTTGAGCCATAACAGTCAGATGTAAATCTTCCTTCTCCAACCTTCTTGTCCTATTGCTGTTTTTTACATACTGCTAATGTGTTGCTTTCAGAAATCACTTCAAAAATCTTCTCAATGGTGAACTCAAAACTCAAACATGTATTAATGTTTTCCAATTCATGTCTTTGAAAATTTGACACTCTTACACAATGTAATGACTAACAAAGTAGCCATTATATGTTTCCCACAGCCAAACACTGCATGCAGCAGGGCTTTAGAAGCACATGATGGCTGCACAACTTCAAAACTGTTTCCTCACTTACAAAGCTGAAGCCGTGGCAAACAAATCCTGCTATGCAGATAACTGATCATATCTGCACCAAGAAACTATTCTGAATTTCTTGCAACAGATAACGTTGCCAATGTTAATTCATATCTTCAGAGTCCTTGTTTTGTTTGCTAACAAAAACGTAAAATGTATGGCTCATGTTCTTCACTAAATTTTCTGCCTAAGAACTCAATTACCTTCCTCCTCTGTCAATGCATCTCAAAAATAACATTCTGATCATCCTAAAAAGCATTTCTGTGTTTACTTTGTTTTCAATTCTTGTTGCAGTTTTTCTGGGGGGAAGTTAAAAGGGGTGGGTGGTGCAATAGTGCGAAGAACAAGTCATAAAATTTCCTTAATAATACTTTGATAGTAAAGTGTTCCAGACACTCTCATTTAAGTATGTAACAACCCATTTCAAATACTGAAGCTCTTCTTCATTTGGAGAAAGGAACGATAGCAGATTTTTCTTCATTTTCCTGACAGATAAGTGTACTTGGTAACTATGTGAACAGTTTTTTTATATTAGTTTGAATTCATAATTTACTTTTAAGTTATCAAAAACGCTGAGAACGCGTCATGAGGCCCATTTCACAGAGGACAAAAATTAATTAGAAAGGTGCTTTTACAAAAACAAGATTTCATCTAATAGTGAAACCAGCTAGCAAAGATAAAGCAGCTAGCAAAGTTGAGCAGAGAAGCTCAAAACAGTCTCTTCAGACTAACAATTTCAGAGAAGTATTTTTTTCAGCTCCATTATCACATGCAAATATTTTCACACTCAGTAGCGCTATTCAAAATGGGACAGTATGGGGTAGAAAATTGTTTAGTGAACAATGACGGTGTTTGATTCCTAAAAATAAGCAGCTAATCCTCCCAATCCCATACCAGTTAGCTCAGCTTTCCATCTCACCATAACTCCCAGACAGCGTGCCCCTTCCAACACTGCCCTCCCCATCCTCATACCCCTAACGTCTTCTATATCCCACAGTTCATTGTTTTGGCAAAAAGTAGTGGAGCTTATGGCTGGTTCCAAACTACACACAATGACTGCACAGCAGATAGAAGGAAAAACACAACTAAAATAGTCCTTCGATATCCACTTACAAAAATAAATCTACCAAACCTAAGGAAATAAGTTATTTTTAAATTTGTTTCTCAGGCCAATAAAAGAAGAGATGATGGACGGACAGCATGACTGCTGTAGTCTCATCTCCTGAGAAGCCAGAAAAACAATACTAACGAGTCCACTGTAATTGCAACATGCTCCCTTTTTCCACTAATCACTGCCAGCACCAGCCAGGAAGTGTTAGGAAAAAAATGTTTTGTCTTCTCTATATGAATCAACTTAATGCACTTTTTATCCTGGAGATACACTTTCATACTACATACCAGAATGTAACTCCAAGACACCATACAGACTTCTATTACTATCCTTTACAGAATTTGTATATCATCAAAAGTTTTTCCCTGTACTCTACTTTTCACTTCCACCATTTTTAGTCCACAGCTTTCCAGATTTTGACAGGGGAAAAGCTTTAACAACTCCAAAGCACACTAATTCACTATTCTTTTGTCAGAACTGAATAACATCAACTGTTTTAACCTAAATGCAGAAGTAAAGGTTTTTTCTTATTTTGGTCTGGAATTAAACTTCAAGGAAAGTGAAAGGATCACTTTACAACGATACCAAGTGACAAAGAGCATTCCTATGACAGAACTTCCCACCTCCTCCTTTCCATAGCTATCAAGCTGAGACACTAAGTACAAGAAATGTAGATTACACTGTTTCCTCACTGCTGCTGAAACTGATGTTTTAACATTTGGTTACACAGTCCAAAGTGTATGGATTCAGCTTCAAGAAAAAGTCAATAGCGAGTGCTGAAGTTTTTAAACTGTCCTCAACCTAAAGACAGTCTTAAACTCCAGAAGCTACTGACAAGATGAAATGGAAGATTCTTCAAAATGTTATTTCACCTACATGCTTTAACAGAAAGACAGAGCCACATTTTAAGAACTTGATTTCTTTCAGCAACAGTCAAGCCAAGAGAACCATAATTTTCCTTAACAGTTTTCATTGTCTCTCAGCTGGCTTCCTTGGCTTAATGCTCCATGAATCACCCCACTTTATCAGTACTACTCTTTGAACTCTCCTTAAGAACCAGAACTGATTACATGCGAATTTTAAGTAAAATGGTACAGGTGAAATACACTTAGATGTATAAATGTGACGGTTTTGATCTGTAAAATTCAGTTTATTTGAACCCTAAATGATATTTCTGCCCTTTCCATTTAGCTTCTAGTGAAGAGACAGAAGTTACCAACTACACAACCTGCTACTTAAACAGTTAGCACAGGTTTCTTAAAAGCACAGTGGAAAACTACTGGTTTAACAAGACAATCTCACTACCATGATGCAGTTAAACTATCCGAACTACCTGTTGGCTAATTCTGTCTTATGGATATCTGTTTTGTTTTTAGAAAAGTGCATATGTAGACTTGGCCATTATTAATGGAAAAGCTGAAGGTACTGTCCTTCAGACGATCAGCTGGTATTTGAAAAGAATATACAGACTAGAGATTGTCATCATAGAATGGTTTGCATTGGAAAGGACCCTAAAGATCACCTGGTTCCAACTCCCTGCCCCAGGCAGAGACACTTCCCATTAGATGAAGTTCAAAGCCCCATAAACAGCTTCTTTAAGCAGGATGGTCACAACACAAACTATTAGTATCATTACATACGGTCATAAATTTGAGGTAGGGAAACAAAACTGTTTTGATACCTGCTTAAGAACAGTTCAGTTATGAACTCAAAATAATCTGTCATCAGAATTATTAAAACTAAAAATGATCCTTATCTGGGTCATGTGACTTTTTTTTTTTATTTTTTAAGTGAGATTTTACAAATAACTGACGAATTGATCTACAATTTCAATTCAAGCTCTGGGTTTAAGAAAACTCATGGAAACTGCAGTCCTTATACACCACACCATTTAGAAGCATTCCAGAACAAGAATGTATCTTTTTAAAATTCTAACCAGTTTTTGTCATAAAGACAACACCTATACCTACAAATTTATTTGTACTAGTCAACATTTCTTCCCGTAAGAACTGTCTAAACTGACAATGAAATCGTAAATTATTTCATGTTATGAGACATATTTAATTATGAGCTTTGAAGATGTTCACTGCCACACACAATTAGGGAAGACAATGGATTATTTCCTTATGCATTTGTGAAGACAGAGGTAAATATTTGCACTATAAACAAGATCCAGAGCAGATGCAGATTCTTTAAAATGTTAATATACATGTAGCTGTTGTCTACTAGTAGACTAGTTCCTTGCTGCACACATTCAAACTCTTCAGAAAACTGTTAGCCCTGTCCACAAACATTGAGTGCTATTAAGTTCTGTATTAGATTTTATGCAAAACACTTTTTGTACCTAAAGACATACTGTTTTTAAGAGGAAACATCTGAAGTTTGTACCTGAGATTGAATGAAATCTGCTTTGTGTTATTTCAACAAAGCTGACAAAAGGCATGCTGATGTTCTAACCATTTATCTTTTTTTTTTTTTCTGTCAGATCTAGTAGTACTTCTCATCAGCCTTTACAAACAACCAGATTGTTACCAGAAGTGCAGTGAGATACAGGTATAGGTCATATTAAAGAGTAACTTGAGTACAGTGCTCCCTTTTAACAATATAGAAGCTTGTTAGGACAAAGGTTTTATTATAAAGTTTCTATATCTAATGATGGCAGAAAAAATTTCCAAGCAGGACTCCTGAGTATCAGCCTAATGACACTGGCTTTATTTAGGACACAATTCAGAGGGAACTCTTAAGAGCACAGCAGAACCTACAGCTGCTACACAATGACTCATCTTCCCATTAAATGGAAGTACCAAAAGACATTAGTGAAAGAAACAGATTTCTAACCAGCTTGCTTATATATATGCTATCATCTCAAACCGTGGATTAGTTTTCTCAAAGCTACCCTTTGAGAAGGGAAAAACCTCCCCATCCAAAGTTTCTCTCTTGAAGAAAGTTTATAAATATTTTCTTTGTAGCTGGCAAATCAAGTGAGAAAGGATGCTGTGTAATCTCATTTAGCAATGAGTTCCCCCACTCCTCCTCTAACACAGCAACCTGTCATCCTGATGTACTCTAATTTTTTTCTTAACTTGCAGTTGCATCTGCAATTCCAAAAGCAGATTTCAGCTGGGTTGGGAAGGAGTGGGGGAAGAATACAAGCCAGTTTTATAGTTCTGTTGACTTTGTATTCAAAATAAAGAGAATAACTGTTCTTAAAATTTAATAGTTCTATTTATAAAAACACTGGGGGAGGGGGGGGCAACTCGTTTAAACAGCAACAAAATTAAGACCTCTAGTTAAGACTACACCTTTACTAAAAAAAAAAAAAAAAACACAACATGATCAGTGCTGACAGAAACAGGTGCGACAGTTTCAATGCTTCTTAAATCCAGATTCTTTTCTTTCAGCAAAGCAATGTGTCTGGTTAACGCAAAGAACATCTACTGAAGAAATCACCCAAAAATCATTGTCCAGTTTCCAGCTGTCCTTCAAAAACTCAAGAAGTACTTCTAGGTAAAGCATACTGCACTGATTATTCCATTACCACTTCCCAATTCTCTCAGATGTTTTGTTTGCATAAAAAATAATCCATTACATACCTGTAAAACCTGTCCTTCTGTAGATGACATAAATAGATTAATTCATTTTGGTTTGGGCTTACAACAGCCAAGAGCACTGTCCAAAGGACTCGTTAACAGCAGCAAGTCCCACCTAGATACAACCAGTATCTTTTCCCTGTAGGTTTACAGATAAGAATTCAAAAGATACCCCAGATCATAAGTATGTGTACTCTTACTTTGCTCTTCTTTAAATGAAAAGTTAAGGGTAAGCTGCAGTGACATTTAAGAAATCCACCCTTCACAAATAGTGAATAGGTTAAATAAAAGTTTCCTGAATACAGAAGTTATAACATTTTTACTATTTAAGGTACTTTGATTTTAGAATGATGTGATAAGCAATGCCTTAAAACATGATGAACTGCAATAAAAGGTTATCCTTATTTTACAGGAATGAGCAAAGTACAATCTAAAACTTGCCCAACATGTTTGAAAAGCCAGGATTTTTACTCAAATCACTGGTAAATTAACTGAGAAAGCAGAAGTCTTCAAATGTTTCTGCTGTGCTGAGAATAAAGAACTCTGAAGTTTAACACTCCTTTAGATACAAATTGGCAAATTATGTACCATGTATCTGAGACTCCAGTTGCTAGTCACTATAAAATATATTGATACTCATTAGTCAAGCACAGAGCACTTGTAGACTTGCTATAAGAAATGACACAAATAAATACTATTCTCATAAAACGGGTACAGCAAAAAAAAAAAATAAATAAATAAATAAAAATCATCCACAAACTTGACTTTATTGTATTTGACCTAAGAGCTGCTGTTCTCCACTCCAACCCAGCACCCAGCAAATTAGTTCTACAAAATTTCACTTCTTCAACTTTATCCTGCCACTTTTTGGCAGAGATATAAAATGCTCATGGAAACATACAAACAACTACATTTTAAAAAAATGAGTTAGCAATTTTGTAAACATGCTTAGCTACTTCTTCCACAGATAAGAAATGTGTCTATCTTGCTTCAAACCATTTCCTTCAAATATTTTAATGTCAAGTAAACTCTGGGTACTGCAGCAATTGCTGAACTCTTTCCAATCACTTTCTGGTAATACAAGCCAGTAAGTCTGGATTTTATTTTTCTCTGAACATCAGTGGCTATATTCAGTAAAGGACTTGCATTGTTTAACTAAACTTTAAGATGACTAGAACTTCAAGACATTTATGTTACATGAAGCGTCTCAAACAGTCAAAGTGAATGCATGAGGAAGGGCACTGAACTGGTCTACACAAGTCTCTAAACACAGTAGTCTGTTTCTGAATCCAATTTCATTTTGTACAGCCTATAAGAAGAACTAGAATAAAGTGAATCTATTTATTAGAGATCCATGGTCTAGAATCTTCTGTAGATGGATCATGGCTACAAACATTCCTCAAAAGACAAAACAAACAAATTATAGTGAAGACTATTTCGCAGGCCAACAACAAGCAAATCTGATGAAGCCTCTTTGCTTTTTTTTTTTTTTTTTTTTTTTTTAGTACAAAGGGGTCCAACATCCCATTCTCCTCCACTCAAGAATACCTCGATTGATCATCTCTTTCTGCAGAAATCACGTACAATCCTGAACTGAAAGCATTCTCAAGCCAGATTAAATTCCTTGAGCTTTAGCCCTGAACAGAAATGAATATGATTGAAAACGTCAAAACAGACCACAACAGAGAACAATGTCTGTCTATCACTGCTTACACAGAGACTTATGTGTTTCCAAGAAAGTATCAGATGATCTAAAATACTCAAAACAGTCCTGTTTAGTATGGATAAACCTTGATAAATTCCTAATATTTCCCAACTAATAGCTCTGTAATCATTGCACTATCAGTTACAGCACGGTTCAGTTCTAATTCAAGATTAACTCAAGTTACTGCAGTTCTGCCACTGTTAGGAATTTATAGATCACCTCCAATGCTGCAGAGAAGATTCCACCCTAAAACAAAAAGCAGTGTAGAATTCATGCTACAAATCAGCCTTCCTCACCTTCAACCAAAGGACAGCAGAACACTTCAGCTGCCCTGCAGCAAGGTTTAGGAATTAAACCCAATTATTCCAAGTGGATTTGAAAAGTACACGACTGAACATGGCATTCTAAGTTAATTTAACACAGAAAGAAACAACCTTATATACAAAATGTACTAAGTAAGAATGAGGAAAAAAAAAAAAAAGAAAGAAAGCACAAGATCCTGTGATGCCACTAATGTTAACTAAAGCCATAGTAGAAGAAATCAGTAGACCAGTCTTGCACTAAGGAAAAAAAAAAAAAAAAACAAAACACCTGAAAACCAAAGGTCTGTTATAATACAAAACTACTATCCTTAAATTCTTAGCTTAATGTTTATCGCCATTAACCATTATCCTGAAAATGAACAGAGCAAAAAAATCCTTTAACTCCAAAGCTACATTTTACCCATAAAATTCAACGACAAAATTAAATTTCCAAAAAAGACAAGTTATACTGAGCTATAAAGCTCAATCGTGAAATAAAAGTGCACTGCGCATATTATATGCTAAGTAACCGCAATTATAACCAGATGTGCGAGTGTAAGGATGTGAATATTGTTTACGTAGCTGTATAAAATAAGGAATGCGAGAAAACAAAACCAGACATCTTAAATGTAATCTGCTGAAACACAGAAGGCCTCCCAGCAGAGCACTTCCTCCATAACAACCTGGATTTTGTGAGAATATTTCCAAATTTTAGGTGTAAACAGCTGCAAACCTTATGTAAAAAAAAAATAAAAACAAAGCAACTCCTCTTGTCACTCTTGTATTTCTAAGGCCATGTTACATTCAGAATGTCTACAGGACAATTTTTACCACATGGAAGTGAGGGCACCTAGACATTAAGTTCGATATAGCTCCTTCTCTGTTCCTGCTCAACAAAAATAGCTCCTTCCCAGGCTTCAGTGAGATCAATGGACTAACGCTTCTGTTCAAATGCCAGGGAAAGGGAACAGGACAGTACAGGGGCTCAACAAGGAGGCAGAAAGGGAGGAGTGAATCAAACAAGTAGAAAATAGGAAATATTATTCCTCAAAGCTCTGAAAAAAAGTTCTTACAGACTCCTGCAAGAATTTCCATTTTTAAGTTCAGGAATAATAACACCTGTCTATAAATCTTATGCAAGTTTCCAGATAAAACTACAATACCCTGAACCTTCTTTGTACTTAGTTAAAGAAAAAAACTCTTACAAAAAGAAGGGGAAGAATCTCTTTAGAAGAATCCTAAGTTTGGGGGAGTTTCCAAAAGGGACATAAGAACAATTGTAAAATACACCTTTTCTGCTACATACAAAATCATTTCCAACAATAAAATGAAAGCTCTTTACTGTATTTGCGATGGATAAGTTCTATATCCATCATTTATTTCTGATGTTCAACTAAGTCCAGTAAGTAATGGTGTAGGTTAAAAAGCTGAAGTCTGAAAGTCCCGTTTTCACAGCACTTCGCTTTGGGTAAAGGTGATTTCAACACAAGCGACACTCAGATTTCTGCATTTGGAACTTCAAATGATTTAACCAAACTTCCAAATTTTAGGAACAAACATGTGAAAGCTTTGGTCTTCAAGAAAAAGGAATGGTTCTGATAAATACTTATCCATCTCATGCCTAAATTCAGTATTGTTTGTGATCAGGTATAAGTTCAGTACTGTTTGTGAGAAGACAGACGACAATAGCAGAGGTTTAGTATGAGCAGTTAAAGAATTCCTCCCCTTTAGTTTCCAAAAACAACAGACAATACAAGATTTTGATTCTTAAATTTATTTTTAGCAGGATGCGTATACTAAGGGATGGTGACATCATTAGAAGATAGGTCCATGGCCACCACCTGCAACAGAAGCTAGACAGATGTTAAAGAAAAATGACTTAGGAGTTAAAAACAATACTACTTACCCACAGTAGAGTTATGAAATTCACCTACTAAGCAGTATGGTTAACTTTTGATGCAGACATGACAGCCCATGTCTGACAGCCCATGTATTTATTTGTTGTCAAAATTTCCTGTACTCATGCAAAGTTTGGTTATTACAAGTTACTTACCTGTAAATCTGCTTCAGAATGTTAACAAAAAGACCTGCAAATTTAGGTCTAAAAAGCCCTAGTCCAAAGTTTAAAGACAGTGAAAGTTCTCTGGGAATACTAATCCTAATACTTTTAAATCAGGTTAACTGCAGGTGACATTTCTAGAAATCAAAAATAATATAACCACTTGTTTGTAAACACAACTGGGTGTTGGACACAGCAATTGGGTAGGATCTCAAAAATACTGACAGATGGATAATACTAATTTATCAAGAATTAATTTCTTTCTATGTTACTACCCAGAAAGCATGTTATGCTCAAAAGAACGTCAATAGTCAGAAGACTAACAAAAGAACTGTCCTTGTGTAGAACAGATAATTTCACCAGAAGTTAAGCTTGGAAGCCAAAGTCTAGAAACATACAGTTTAGGAAATATGTTCTCAAACAACTGGACAACAAGCCCTTTTTCCAGTGCTATTTCACATCTCAAGCCAAAAAACAAGGCTCAGTATGAGGTATGGTGCTTCCTAGGGCTGTAAAAATACAGTCCTTGCTTGATAAAATGAACACATCTAGCTGCAGGCAATTAATATTTACACCAGAAAATATCCACTCCTTAAAAGAATATAAAAAGAGAAATTCAGTCCACTGACTATGGACATTATCATTGAAAACATGCTGATTTTGCATTTCAAAGCTTCAAAATGTTAATCAGCCTGCAGTTCACAAATTAAAAGGCACTACTGGTAGTGAGTATAAAAGGAGTCACTTCACTTACCTCAACACAAGTTTAGAAGTTTGATTTCTAAGATTTACTGTGTTTTTCCTATCTCTCAGCTCTTTTATTAGCACCTTGAGATAACGCTACCTTTTCTCAGGTTTGTTTTTTTTTTTTTAAGTCACTTGTATTTATACCACACTGATCAGTCTAAAAACATTCTTAGAGTATACCTCAACATCCAAGTACTTCATTTGTTAAAAAAACAAAAAGACATTGTAGACTACTATTTCTTCCTTTGTAAGGAAAGGCCACTGAAACCAGTCCAAAACTAGAAGTACGCTGTTTTGGAATAAGATTCTTTAGCTATTTAAATAATTCAGCCAAGCAACTCAGTTTAAGGACCATGACAGATTTGGTACTAGTTATGAACTACAGTTACTTTTCTTAAAGCTACTTTTCTTAAATGAACTCACTGACCTAGCAATATTGGGAAGTTAAACAATTTTGTATTTGTTGAAAACTGCCAACAAGAGTGAAATATGTTCGAAGTTGCACTCCATTTGCAATTCTTGATTAATCAAGCGCTGGCTTCCACAGAACTATCAACTTGTCTGAAGGACTAAAGTCACCACCTTTTGAGCAATTCACTAGATCAGTAGCCTATACCTAAATAGGTGTAATTGCAGGTAACAATCTACAAAAAGAAGACAATTGTTCCCAAAGTACTACAGTGGAACTATGTCCTTCAAACACATTATATACACACACGGAAGGTAGAGCAGGTGACGAAAAGCTTAAGGCTTCCTGTTCTTTCAGGTTCCGTTGACCAGCTGGATCATTTGCTACTGCGATCAACACTATCACGCACACCATCTATCTTACATGAAGTTGGTTGATATTCTTCCCTCAGGTAAGGATAAATACAGTGAAGCTGACAGGAAAAACCTTCATCAATTGCTTTTCTGTGAGGCACAAGAGCAAAGGTCAGGAAACAACAGCACTCTAGGAAAGACAACTTCAGATGCATCACGAACAGCATTTTCCTCAACCAAGATGCTACAAAACTTGAGTTCAAGTTACGATCTTACAAAACAGTAAAGAAACCACAGTGTGAAGAAATCTTTTATGATAGGCCTGTTACACATGAGACCTGAAAAGCAATTAATTTGTGTAACACAAAGACTACATGCATATGCTACGGTTACAGGACATTGCAACTGTACAGCTACTTCCTTTTGCAAAATGATGCAGTTTCAATTTCAGTGCTGTAACATCCAAGTCAGGGCTTGAACCTACATCTCAAATTTCAGATAATGGATTGGGGAAGGAACAAACATGAAATTATGACCTATTTATGAAAGGTGTAAAATTCACCAGCAGTCTTGGCAGTTATTATGCAGTAGGTAAGGAAAACAGGTGACTGATAACAGTAAGCACTGGAATAACTTAGTAGATCATCCGTTCACACTGATTTCTTCAATCTTTATCCTTCTTTTATAAATTATTTGTCCTATTCTACTGCCCCCTACAGCTGAAAATGATGACAGCCAGTTGTAATCGATGCTGCAAAACCTAGAAGTGTTTTACTAAGGTATCTCTGAGTCAGGTTAAAAAGTTATGTTGAAACAGTAATTAAATTCTTATTCTGTAAACAACTTCACAAACACGCAATTATCAGAAAGATCAATCTTCTTCACAAAAAGAAAATTAAGCCTGTAATACACAGCTAAAACTTACAACGAGAAGAACAAGAAAAATCTTATTCTGAATTAAGTTCGTACTGCTAAGGATAAGACTTTCTATCTGCACAAATAAAACTAAACCTTTACTTATCACGCGGACTGAACATGCTAAAAAACAAAGACAAACACTGAAATGATCACAGCTGTAATATTACCTACTGTTCTGCTGATTTAACAGAGTTAGAATGTGAGAACCAAAGAAATCTTGTTAAGAATGTGCTGGAAACAAAAATCTAGCTGGTATTTACCTTTGAAGAGAAAAGTTCTTTAGGCAAGCTAAAAACATTTGCAAGATCAAGCTTTATCAAAGAATGGACTAAAACAAAACAATACGCACTTCCAGCTTATGTTCCTTCTCTGCAAGAAATTCTTTTTGACATCGTAGAAAGTCTGACAACATTCGAGTTAGCTGTTTCCTATCATCTATTTCAGCTGCCAACCTGCCATTGTAATCCGCCAGCAACATACATGCATCGTCTACCATTTTGGAAAGTTGCTCACCAGATTCCTTGTCTAAAAGTAAGCAGAGAGAAACAGGTAAAGCATGACTTCATTCTACGTCACTGAGTTTGCATAAGAGCATTTCAGTTACTGAACCCCCAACCCTCACCTGTTATCCTGTCTAACAGGGACACATCTTGGACCTCTATAGGCAAAGAAGCTATCCTCTGATGAACTGCTGCATCCCCAGAAGCAGCATTTTCTAGTTCTTGCAATGCTCTAATGAGATCCATGGTCTGAAAAAGCATGCAAGATTGAAGACTAGTTTAAATAATGAAATCCTACTATAAAACAGTGTTTCACAACAAGGTTATGGAATCAATTAGATGGTGTTTTTAAAAGCATTTATGATATCAGCATCATATCAACACTCTATTCCCTCTCAGACAAAAAAAAAATTCAGACAAATGTTGCAGTGTTCCTTAGTTTTATAGATCACCTTCCTAAAACAGATTTTTCATTGAAGTTCTTGGCACAGGACTACTTACATTTCTGACAGTAATTATTATTTTACAGTACCTTTCATTTTATACACATTTTTGAAACTATTTTCTTGTACTTTTGCCTCACTACTCCAGACTAGATCAGCACACTTCTTTTGGAAGTAAGCTGTTACATAGAAACATACTAAATCATGATTATTTCAGGAATCATTCCTTGCTATAACAAAAACCTTTTGAAATGGAACAGTACCACAAAAAAAAAAAAAACACAAAAATTCTAAAAGGCAGAGCAAGGCCTTTACTCAAGCATCATGACTGCAACACTGAAAAATATTTTATTGATAAATGCTACAAATCTTAATCCAATTACATGTTATTTATTACCACACCAGAAATCAAAAGAGAACCTAAAACGTTATCAAAGCTAGTACTAAAATGGGCAGAGTAGGGTATATAGTTCATACATTATTTTTTTTTTGTTTTTGTGTCAATCTCATTGAAGTTACAGCACATTCAGTGTCTTAGCTCCAACTTGTAACCTGAAGTACTCCAAGGAGGAAGTTTCATGAGGCCTGAAGTTAAACACAGTCCACAACCTTTGGTGGATTACACCCCACAAAGGGATAGCAAATCACAGGCTAATTTTTTCATTACTTTTCAGAAACTTCAATGTTAGAAGGTGTTGCAGAGCCAATAGTTCCTTTATACTCCTAAAAGGAAAAACCAATGTAAATGTTAAGCTACCTTTTCCACAGAAGAACGAAGATTTCCAGCAAGAGGTATCAGGAAAGAAGCTGATGTGGCCATTAAGATTCATCTTGCCTCAAGGTTGCATGGACAGGTAAAAAGCACAGCAGTTTCTCCTTACAAAGCTAATACGGGTCATAAAATACAACTGAGCATAGACTGGGGAAATCTCGTATGCTATTGGGACGTAGTTCAGCCACTTGCACTAAAGAAAGGGGTGTGGTCATCCCTGTCCATAGAAGTAACTTATTAAAAGGAAAAGCAGAGGCCACCCAAAAACAAGAGCACCTGAAAAATTATCCACAAAACCATACGCAAAACTAGAATTTTATAAATGTTGTTTTACCTGTGGAGGGTCAGTAGGAGAACTTCGAGGTGAACAGTTATTTTCATCAACTTTTATCTGTTCATACGTACGCTTCTTCACCTTTCTGTCTCCATCTAAATGAAAACAAACTGAAATTTGATTTCTCTGACTCCTCAAACAAGATGCTGAATTTTCATATGTAAACAAAATACTTACACAAAGCTTGCCTAAGTTGTTCTAATACATCATTTTCATAAACAGACCTTTCTTCCCAGATAGAAAGCACTCGGCCAAGGTGCTTTTTACAACTTTCATCAGACTCACTGTAACAAGAAAAAAAGCAAAACGAACACGAGGTGAAAATACATCACAATTACACTACCGTATGATTATCTTTCACAGAAGAATCTTGGCATACCTTAAAGTATGAGAAGTTCAATAACCTCAGAAAATATCAAAGGCACAGTTTACAGAAAAGACCAGTTCAAGATGTTTCAGCAAGTGCAACAACAGTAACAGAAGTTGAGTGCCCAATCCCCTGTTTCTGTTTTAGTTTGCTCAACCCATAGTATGTCTGTATTCCCATTACACATTTTTTTTGATTAACTGTTCTAGAGCACTTTATGAAAATAATTCTGTACCGAAGTTGTACCATTGTTCTAATACAACACGAAGAATAGTTGGTTGAAAAAAAGCAAATCACGAACACCAGTAATGAGACATACCAGACTGCTGTAGGATATAAATGCAGACAGAAAATCTTAAATTGAGGCACTTCTAAGTTTTCTTAGAAAACTTAGGGAGGGAAGAATGATTGAACACAGATGAGTTTACTACATAACTTTATCTAACAGCATGAAGACTACTTAAGATCAAAAGAATGCTAGAAATATTAAAGAGACTTCCAAGAACAGCATTAGCAGACGAGGACTACCTGGGTCAGATGGATGAACCGAGAACTAATCTGCCAAAATACAATGAAGGGCACTGCACATAACAGCATACTCTACCTTGAAACATGCTTAAAAGCCTCCACTATTACTGGAGCAAAGTCTTTTGTAAATTCCGGTCCTTTCCTTTTGCTGTTCTGTATGACATCATTGGCCAAGTACAGGAATGTCAGCTTCCTATTTGGTTTTGCTAATGAAAAAGAGAACAATAAATAAAACGGAATATTAGAAATAATTAGAAACACTAGTTTATCCAGAACATCTGTTCTTCCACTGCTATATAACTGCAAAAGCCAAACTAAACTGTCTTCTTTCTATTCTCATTATCACGATATTTCATTTCAATTTTGCATTTATAAGTGCACAGAGATCTTGATCATACACTAATTTTTTTTTTTTTCTTCTGTACTACTGTTAGCTCACATTCTTCCTCCTTTGTGGCACAAGTTCCTCTAGCTCTAGAGGCAAGTATGTAAAAAAAAATGTTCTTCAGGCTTTCAGGTGTTTTCCTGAGCCTGATGTACATGGATTATTTGGAAGCCTTTATCGATTTCTTCCAAGAACTTCAGCTCACCTTTGAGACAATGTGAGTTTCTTACTCCCACTGAAGCCCTCTAACAAGAAGCTGTACAGGTCCACTATCATTCACCTGAACAACACGTTTTTGGTTTGAACTTCACTCAGTCTTATGACAAATCCTCATTCTTATGTTTGAGCAAACTGAATAGTCAATTTTTAATCAAGTTCTCCATGCTACTTTGATACTCCACTCACCGCCTGATCACTAAAACATTTATGTGCACGCAGCTGTAAGCTCATGAAAATGTTTTCAAAAATTGCTTTCTGACTGCTGTAGCTCTCCTTCCAAGCACTTCAAGCATTTCACCCATCTCATCAATCTGCAATAGAATGAAAGCTTTCACCTCCTGTATTTTCCATCTTTACTCAGTTATTTTAATTTACAATCACATCTCATCTAGCTTTCATGAGTTTATGGATTTCCTCAGAGCTGCAACTCTTATTTCAATTCTTCTAATCTTGTGTTAATAACAGAAAACTCTTCAATATCTGTAACTACCATACAACTCAGTATGCACGCTCTCTCTTTAAAAGGTAGTTTCTCTTGAAGGAAAAGATTTAATAGTTTCTACCCTTTCAAGCACAGTTGTAAAAAACAACCTAGAAATTTTTATATTTATTCTTTTGAACTCCTGTTCAGTTCCCAGGATGATTTTATTTTGTTTATTTTCCATTCCAATCTCTCGAACAAACAAGAGAACCACCCATTTTACACACACACACAAAATCAGTGCTGAGATAATTCCACTGTAAGTGGAATTCTGCACAACAGCAAGACTCCTGTGAGGGATTTCTGCTTAGAATATTAACTGTTTCCTATAAACTTGTTGGACATGTCTGTTCAAGAAAATAGAAATTTGGATAAAATGAAAAAAAACTGTATTATAAGTAAAAAAAGCACCTATCTGGAAATACAGTAACATCTACCTATGTTGCGGGTAAATCACAGTTCTAACACATAGAAAGCTTTGAACTACTCAAAAAGGGAGTCTTAGAAAACAGTTTGTCTCACGGCTGCAACAAAATAAATCACTTATTAGAGCTCACCCCAGTCCCCTCAGTTTCTCAAAGGAACTAAGAATTAGGACTATGATTCTAATGAAGGAGATAGCTCACCATACACCACAAGCTCTGAACTGCAAGGTTAGGACCTTGTCTGCCCCTTTCATAGAAAAATGGTGTTTCAGTCCTCAGTGATGTAACTTATTTGTGACAGATCTCACCTTCCTTGCCTCCAGCAAGTAACCAAATTACCTGAGTCATGAAAGAAAGACTGAGGATGTATGCAGTACTTTGAAATCAAGTGGCTGCAACTCTCACAAAGACCATACTTTGTCTATTCTCTACAACAAGCAGACCAGTGCACAGTGTTTGCAAAGAGCATGCTAAAACTCAAAGTCACTTTCAAGCCTGTTTCCTCTAGTATTACTTTTCCAGTCTCCCTCTGCTGCTTAATTGTAACAAAGATACATAAACATAAATAAACAAAGACCCTTAAAACACTGTTAAGCCTGCTCTGGCTTTGGTTAGAAACCCAGCTTTTATGAATTCCACCTTTACATTCATAAAAAGTACTGCAAAGTAAAATTTAATTCCTCCTGTTGTAAGAATGCTATGTGCAAAACTGAAGGCTTAAAATGTATACCTATCTCTAGAAGGATTCCCCAAAAATTCTAGATCTTCAGGAGTTACATACTGACGTACTATCGCTCTGCCTCACACACAAATATGCAATGTAATCTTTAGCAAATGGAGTTGACAGCTCTCAGCTGAGAAAAACAAGGTGTTCTATTGCTACCATGACAGCAAATTAACTACTGAAGCCTGAAACACAAAATTAAATCCCAGACCAGACCTATTCTGAAAAATTCTGTTTAAAGCATCTCTCTTCAGCAGCAGTGATAACTTTACACCCTGGGAATTGATATACCAAGATGGATCACAGAGCACTTTGCGTATTTAAACAAAAAGAAGTGTCCACGGTGCCAGGCAAGGTTAGTAGAAAAAAGCACTGTTAAAAGAAAATGAAAGAAAGCTGTGCACGATCTTAGGCTAAAGGAGGATCTGCATGGTATATAATCCCAGACTATACAGTGCTAAAAGTAACTAGCCCATAGAGTCATTGGTACACTAACAGCACAGTCTGCAAACATTAAATTATTATGAATCCAGGTTGGACTGATTCCAATTTTCAGAAACTCTGTGCAGTGTTCACATAACTCTTCTACTTATCTCAGATTTAACACCTTCCCTCTTCCACAGTCACCAAAGCAGCTCACAGAAGCACCAGATTCTGAAATCTTTTAACAGGCCCGTAGTGCTGGCTGGTATAAGGGCCATACTAAACAGATTTCTCTTAAAGCATTCATAATGACACTTATGAGGATCAACACCTGGCTTCAAAAATATACCTTACACTTAATTGCACTGAATACTCTGCAGATACCCATGGTATTTCACCTGCAACTAAGATAATAAGGCAGCCACCGTGGAGAGACTTAGCATCTTCATTACCAAGTCTTAACTTTGGGTGATCTATGCCTCTTAGGAACATGTACTTCTTAATCTTGCTTAGGATCTCCTGACTCTCTTCCAGTCCAACACAGATCCACTGACATTGCATGCTTGAGCCCACAATACTTGGAGAACTGTGATGCCGCAGAGCCACCACTTCAGTGCAAGAAACTCTAGTACTCTGGGAAGGACTTTACCCGGTAAGGCAGTATGGTGGTCATGTTCACTAAGGTTAACTCTGGTAACCAATAATTACACTTATTTGTCTTCTCCAGGTTTACCTTCCAGCACTTGAAATTGAGCTCCCATGAAGATTACTAGAAACAGACCCACTGTTTCATGCTGTTTTACCCCTACTTCCCTAGAACTGAAAGATATTTCAGAGACTCACCGCATGGCTGAGGTTGGCAGGGCTCTCTGGGGCCACCTGCTCCAACCTCTGCTCTAGCAGGGCTATCCAGAGCATGGTGACCATGCCCATGTCCAGGATGCCTCTGAAAATCTTCAAGGAGGAGAATCTACAGCCTATCTGGGAAACCTGTGCCAGTGCTATGGCACCCACACAACACAGAAGTGCCTCACGCTCAGAGGAAACCTCCTCTGTTTCAGTTTGTTCCCACTGTCTCTTTTCCTGTCTTCCTCTCCTCCAAGCTGAACAGTCCCAACTCCCTCACCCTCTACTCTCAGGAGAGGTGTTCACTCCCCTGATCATCTTGATGGCACTCCGCTGGACTCCTTCCAGTACATCCATGAGTATTTGCCACTCCAGACATATCAGAAGAAACTCCAAAAAAAAAAAAAAAGCACGCAGGCAGCACAAATTTTCACTTAAAATGCATTACAAGTTAATGAACCACTGACCCATCTGAAAACGTTAATGGTTTTGCTATGTCAACTGACCTCAACCGAAAATAATATTTAACAAGAGGTTTTCAGAAAAAGAGCAACAGTAAGTTAAAAGCCCACATCAATTAACAGCTCTAACCACATTTTTTACTGAAGTCCTCTAATATGGTTTTAGATAAGAATTTCATTCAATTTCTCTTGAATTATGTTAGTCTACAGATATATAGCAGAGTTTAACAATGTCAGCACTTCTCTCCAAATCCCCAGGTCATTTCCTGTGTCATAACATGCTTTGTATCCTTGCATGAGAGTATCAATGACATCTTTCTACATACCTGACAAGCATTCAAGCTTTTTGTACCAGCTTGAGTGCAAGCTCACTGTGAACTAACCCAAGTATTCATGCAAGCTGACTAAAGGCAGCACTTTCTGGAACCTTGATTGAAAGCACATCTGTAAAAAGTAATTTTTAGAGGCCATCATCCGGAAAGAACATTTAAAGATAAGGTAACCCACAGAAGTGCTGTTGTAAGACCATCACATAAACTGAAAATTCATTAACCTTCTATCACGAACAAGTTAAAGCAACTATGCAATACTGCAGACTCATATAATTCTCCTGCTGAACATGATCAAGGTTTGAGAATCATTGTCCTTCCTTTTCTAAGTGGATACCACCTACACAATGTATGTCCAAGGTCTGATGGTCCAGGTACCTAGTTTTGGGTTTGGAGGCTAATAGTGAAAGGAAACAGCCTACAGCCATAGCTGGGAAAGAGGCCACCAGCATTCAATTACCACAGGGATGCAAGGGAGACAGTCACAAACCAAATAAACCATTCCAACACAGTTATTCTGCAGAAATGTCCTGTAGCACTTCGTGTATCTTGAATTGCCTGAATACAAGAACCAAATTAACTTCTTCACTGCCTGGCCTGTGACAATGTCAAAATGGATATAAATCAACAGTTTTAGGATAGGGAAATTTATTTATTTTTTAATCACTTAAATTTCATATTCAGAACCAGAATTATGAAAGCCAGGCAAGTTCAGTTAAGATATCAGAATCCAAGCAGTACAGCTGTAAATATATGCTTGTACACATTACATTCTTCAGTGCTAGTAGAAGATACTCAGCCAGTCAAGTTGGATTATACAACCAAATATGAGAAAGCTTCCTGCACTGCAATCTACTGCACATGAATACACATCATTTTATAAAGCACATACGTAGCAAATACCGTTTTCTAACTTAGCAACATGCATTCACCTTGAATATCTGCTTCTAGTCAATCTCTGATCCTTTTTGTAAAGAAGTGAAGCTTTGTTTGGATTCCCATAAGTATCCCACCTTAAATATCTTATTATCCTTCTCAACACCACCTACTAACCAGTAAAATCAGTCAGCCATAATGTTTTCTTTTAACAGAAAGAAAAAAAGAAATATTTATTTTCTTAGGGGTGCTACATCAACTGATGACAACAATGTCACCATTAAGTAAAACACCTTCGCAGCCATCAGAAGTGAAAGATTCCCTCTCTTGGAAGAAAAACTACATTACCTACTATAGAAAATAACAGCTTTAAAATCAGGAACCTGTTTACCAAAGTTTACTTCACATCTGCAAAGCAATGCATTTTCATCACTTTCAGTTGTGCTCCTGCTCCAAAGCAGTATCACAGGAACGCAGACATAGCACAACCTTTAAACATTCCTTCAGCGTTGCTAGGCCTTCTCAATCTGCATACCATGATCTTCTACCTTACAATTTTCTGGAGCATTCAGCAACTGCCACAACAGATACAAGGCTCAGAAAAATACACTGCATCAATGCCAACAGCTAGAACGAGCGAGGGTCCGAACAAGCATACGTCCAAGCAGCAGCTGCAGACAAATACAAAAATAAAAATTAGAAATAAGCAAAAATATTTGCTTCTTATACCACTGAATGACTTCATCGCACACACATAAAAGAGCTTGAGCATAACAAACTTGACTATCATTTTACCTGCCAAGTGCTAAAAATTTTACCTACCAAGTGCTAAAAATATAACTTTACATACCAGCATAAGCTGCAGCTGTCTCAAAGAAGACATACAATGGTTCTTGGAACTTGGATAAGCTTTGCAGTGAAGACAAAGATCAGGTTGTGAAAGAGGTGACAGCCAAAACAAGAAATGAGGAGTTAATGTGGAGTTTCAGCATCTATTTCTGAGACTGACTGATCTAAGAGATGCTATATCAGGCTCTCGGGAAATAGATATCCGAATGTGAAATTAAGGACAATATGCAACAAATCTATTAAGAAATCATTAGGATGTTAATATCGAATGACATAACTGGACTTGAAAAGCTAAAAAAAAAGAGTTTACAGTAAAGAAGGTATTAAATGCAACTAACTGGAGCATGAAATAAGAAGCACCATGGTTGTTTCCTCTGAAGTCAAACCTTTAGCAATTTCCACAAGCACAAGAGAGAGCATACTGAACAAGTGCTTACCACTCCACTGAAACCTGATACTGAATTATGGAATTGAAGTTTCCATTAAAAACAAAAACAAAAACAGCATACAACCAAACATCTACAGGTGCCAAGAATCCTGAAATCTGGAAAGAACAGATGGATGCAAGAAAACATATCTGATCTGCAAATACAAAAAAAGCCTTTGTCTCCCACTGAGAAGAGCCTCTTAAAAATGTTCCTAGGGGCTTTTTCAGCAGGCAATCAGTAGCTGCAGGCTTAAACAACAGTAGTCTATGCGCACTGCCATTATGTAGTTAAACAACACCCTGTAAGACAATCCCTTCAAGAGCACATAATATCTAAAGGTTTAACGAGCCCATTATTTGCATTTCAGTTTTGGTTGATGTATTCACATTATGATTAATTAACTAGTCCTACTTAACTAATAAGCAAGCTTAAGACTCAACTAAATTCAACTGTCAAGATAGTGGCCTTTCAATATCTAAAGGGGGGGCCACAGGAAAGAAGAGGACAGACTCTTCAGCAGGGTCTGTGGTGACAGAACAAGGGGAGATGGCTTCAAGCCTAAAGAGGGTAGATTTAGGTTGGACATAAGGAAAAAAATCTTTTACAGTGAGAGTGGTGAGGTACGGGGGAAAAAGAATAATCTACAGTAGAAATCCAAACTGTGTAACAGATTTTGACATCAGTAAGACATGTCAGAAATGCAGTACTGAAAAAGTATCCTCATCATCAATATGTTTATTACACAAATCAACAATGGAATTCAAAACAATGCAGACTCATGATCAGAGTAATCCAGTGCTAACAGCCAAAAGCCTAAAGTTGTGATACTATCCTCAGTACCGTTTGCATGGGCACTAGCTTTCCATTAGGGGATTTACCTATTTAGAAATAAATTACTGTTTTTGTTACATCTTGAGCACAGGAAAGCCACATGGTGCATGAAACCTTCAACAAAAATTAAACAAATGAAGTTTAACCACTAGCAGAGAAGAAAACAAGTTGCTCTGTTGTCACTGAAGACCCCTGCTTTCTGTCAAAATAGGAAAAATCTTTGTTGTAATAGTTGCAATTAAAGTCAAACACATTTGGTACACACTCGTATTATTTTATTCATCAATGAACTAAAAGATCTATCCTCCATTAACCACAAAAATAAGATAGTTAATACACTGCATAACTGGAAAAAAAACACTATACACACTAAAATATGCATGTCCAACTCACCAGGTTTTATGTTTTTGTTGCCATTTTTTTGTTATCTTTTAATAATAAATACAAAAAATAAAAGTTCTGTTATTTCTATCACACAATCACAGAAACAACAAGGTTGGAAAAGACCTACAACATCATCCAGTCCAACCATATACATTATATACATTAACTATATCATATATTTCATATGCAGCCTAATTCCTCTTCACTCAATATGGTCCAGGGAAGCAAGAAGGTTGGGCACTCCTGTGCTAAAATGGGCTGTACCCAGAGTGACACCTAAGTAGTTTTGAGCAGATGAAGAATCAGGAGTACTTAATATCTCAGGCTGGGCAGCAGCTCTGCCACAGCTTCATTCTAAGTGACAAAGTTACTTTCATTAGCACACATTAGAGATCAGCCATTAAACAGCATGCCCCACCCCCTACATTAAGGCCTTGAAAAATGGGGAAGAGGAGGCTGAGGGGAGACCTTATTGCTCTCTTCAAATATCTGAAAGGTGCTTACAGAGAGAGCGGGACTGGTCTCTTCTTCTCACTGGTG
>JAOWBP010002052.1:27696132-27713446 GCA_028571105.1 Tragopan temminckii | reverse complement strand
TTAAAGTGCAGTAACTCCATCTTTTTTTTTTTTTTTTTTTTTTTGTAGCTTTTTTTTGTTTCTCAAATTGTCCCATTCAGGAGATATGGTGGTGTTAAAGGAGGAATGGGCTTTCTCTAATCTTGTTTCCTGCCTGAGAATTTGCGTCAGTCAGCACCCCAGTTACTGCTGCCTGGATCTCAAAAATGTATCACAGACTTACCAGTTCTTTTTTTATTGTTTTGAGCGTTTAGAACATCCAGGGTCTTTAATATATCTCAGTATAACAGTTTACGGAATTTCACACTTTAAATACTTTTCTGTCTGTTCCAGTATGCTTGTGCACCTCACACCCTAAATCTGTGGAAAGGATACTGGTTGCAGTATCCCAGTAAGGATAGACAAAGGAACAAAAAGTGAAGACTCTGAAACATAGCTGTAAAGTAATTCCTGACTGAGTGATGGTGATTCGTCTGAGTCATTCCTTCAGAAGCATCAAACACATTTGTTAACTGTATTACAAGAAGGCAAATCCCTGACAGAAATTGGAAAAATAAAGGGAGAGAATCAACTTGAAGTCCTGCAGTCAGAGAACAAAAGAAAGTTTAAATAGAAGGAAAAAGCCCATTCAAGTCAGCTACAGGAGCTGCCTACTGAAGCCAAAAACGTTGGGGTGAATAATGAGTTCCTGCCACAAAGCACTTCACCTTTTAATGTAATTTATGAAATGCAGCAGTTATTTGTTGCTGAAGAGATTAACAGCAACCACTTACAGAGATACGGATATATGGTCCAGCAAGGGATTCCCATTTTTTATACAGTAAGATAGATTGCATAATCAAAAAATTTATCCCTAGCATTTCTATGATTTCTTTAGCTCTCTGTGGTGGAGATGTAAAGACATCTGCAGAAAACCTTCCCTGTTTCCTGTGTCAGGCATTCGGCCAGGACAGCTATGTAGATCCAGCATCTTCATCATTACACTTCTAAGTGAAGTCATACTATGAAAACACACTGTGATTAATGTATGGGTGCAATCAAGTCCCAGTTTTCCTTAGTAAAGGGAGTGCTGTAACTCGGCAAGAAAGCACTTCAGGGTATGTATTAACTCAGGTGTGCAGAAAGGCATGAAACATTAGGCTGAGTAGTTTTAAACATCTGAGCAATATATTAATGGATCATTAATATGTGCCCTAGAGTGTATATAGCTCTTAGTCACAGTAATAAAGCACACTCCTAACAATAAATAGTGCTATCTTTGCAAACAAAAGGAAAACTCAGTGATGTATTGAAATAATAGATGTAGCATGTTCTTTGAAATTTTGGAAAATGCAAATTTAAGTTTTATTTTAAATAAAAGGAAATGGGCTGGTTCACATTTGTGACCCAGCAGAGGACACATTGCCCTGAGATCATTCAGCTGCAGGGAGTAGACACTGGTTTTCTTTTCAGTTATTCGTATGCTCAGCTCATGGTTTTTGAAGATGGTGACTGCCAGCATACTGTAGCCAGAGGGTTGAGAGAAGAGCTTATTCACCTTTACTTGGCACTCATCAAACCACATCTAGAATAATGCATTCAGTTTTGATCTCCCCTAGTTCAGGAAAAATGTTTGTAAACTTGAGCAAGTCCAACAGGAGGCTACTATGATGGTTGGAGCACAGAACCCAAAAGGAGAGACTGAGGGAACCAGACTTTTTTAACTTGGATAAGGCTTTGGGGGAACCTAATGGCAACTTTCCAGTACTTAAAAAGAGATTACTGAGAAAATGGAACCAGGCTTTTCATGGATATGCAAGATGAGAGGCTGTCAGACAATGGTCATAAGCTGAAATTGAAGATTGCAACTAGAAATATATAGAAAAGCTTCTTTTTTTTTCTCCCTTCCCTCACCATGGTCAGTCAGTTGATCCGTTTGCCCAATAAGGTTGTGTGGTTTCTATTCTTGCAGATTTTCAAGACCCAGCTAGATAAACCCTTGCCCAGACTGGTCTGACCTCATAAATGACCCTGCACAGGGCTGTGGAGTAGTGCTCTAGGCTGTGCCTACATACTGTGCTATTTGCATTTGCTGAGTGATGTACACGTACAACTTGGTTTGTACTTTCACACACTTAAGTACAAATCAACACTGCAGGGTTTATGTTACTTGTCTGGGTTCATTTGGATCCAAATAGCATGTCCAGCTGTACAAGGTTACTCTCCTATCATTCAAGCACCTCAGATTAGGTGCTTGTGTGTCAGTGAAGTCCTTCAGTATTCAGTGTAAATGAGAACCTGTTTATCCTAGATGATCAGTGACCACACAGAGCCAATTCCACAAAATGCAGCTTGCTCAGAAGGTCAGTGATACTTTGAACAATAGGCTCTGGATCCACCTGAGAACAAGCTGCATTCTGTAATAGGCAAAGGCATACCACCTGGCAGAGGGTAAACATTTTTTCCATTCTCATCATACCAAAAAGAGAAGACATTTTTTCTTCTGGAAAAGAAGCTTAACCCCAACTTTGTACTGAACAATGAGCAGGCGGAGATAGTAAAGTCTGCTACTAGCGTCTACTATATAGGTGTGAAGAACCATCATCCATATATTCTACATGCCAATCATCAGTTACCCTGCCAAAAATATCAATGACTTCAGTAGTCACACTTTCCCCAAATGCCTGGGGGTCCATGGATGAAATCCATGTGTGTTTTCTGTCGCCTGCCAGCTCCTGTCTTCTTTACAATGAAAGCACACCTGTGGTTTCTAGATGGCTGTTTCCCAGGGATATTTATCTGTTCATCTTAAAACTGTCTTTCTGAGCCTGCTCTTTGAGCAAAGAACAATAAATAAGGAAACGGTATGCAGGAAGGAAGCCTGTGCAAGATATAGAGTTCTTAGGTTGCTTCTGCAATATCCTCAGCGACGTGACTCTAACGTGTCTCAGTTTTACTCATAGTTGTTAGTGATATGGTCATCAGCTGTACTTGTTCTCTGTGGTATCATTTTATCATATCTGACTCAAAATATCATCTCAGAGTGGTAACGAAAAACCAGTTCTGTATCAGAGTCAGCTATAAATGCAATAAAAAGTCTGTGTTTATTCAGACTTGTACAGCTTATAATGTGGTGAACACTCATGCTGACATTACCTGGTGGTGGTCCAGGCCACAATACGCTTCATCACTGGATAGTTCTCCCATCCTGTCACGTCCGACCACAGCTGCTGCCCATTTAGAGAAAATGCCCCTCATCTCTATGAAAGAGGGACTTTCATTTTTTCTTATGAAGTAATGGGCGGGAGGCAGAAAAGTTTGAAAGCAGGGTATGAAAGGGAGGGTGCTGCAGCAAACTGGCTGCCTGGAGGCATCTGACAGAGACAGTGTGCTGTGTCATATCTTCCTTGGCACTGATGTCTGGTCAGAACTGGAGCCAGTGTGAGGGGAAGGAGGCTCAAAGTCTTTGTAGCACTCCAGCATCTTTGGAACACTGCAAAGCAGAGCAGCTCAAGCAAGCTGGCTGATGACAGCAAGCTGAGTGGTGCAGCTGATACGACAGAAAGAAGAGATGCCATCCAGTGGGACCTGGACAGGTTTGAAAAGTGGGCCCACAAAAAAATAATGAGGTTCAACAAATTCAAGTAAAAGAGGTTACACTTGAATTGAAGCAATCCCAGATGTGAGAGAACATACTGGGAGAACTCTCTGAGAGCAGCCCTGCAGAGAAGGACTCAAGGGTCTTGATGGACAAAAAGCTGGACATGAGACAGTACTGTGCTCTTGCAGCCCAGAGAGCCAACAGTATCCTGGGCTGCATCAAAAGGAGGAGGTTTAGGTTGGACATGAGGAAAAACTTTTTCTCTCAGACAGTGGTCAGGCACTGGAATGGCCTGCCAAGGGAGGTGGTGAAGTCGCCGTCCCTGGCAGTGTACAAGAGGCGCCTGGATGAGGAGCTACAAGATATGGTTTAGTTTGTGGTAGCAATGGTAATGAGAAGATGGTTGGACTAGATGATCTTACAGGTCGTTTCCAACCTTGTGATTCTATGATTCTATGATTCTATGAAAAGAGGGGTGGTCAGTAGTGAGGGAGGGGTCATTGTCCTCCTCTACTCTGCCCTTGTGAGCCTTTATCTGGAGTTCTCCATCCAGACTTGAGACCCCCAGTACAAGAAAGATGTGGAGCTGTTGGAGCAGATCCAGAGGAAGGCCATGAAGATGATCAAAGAGCTGGAGCACTTCACCTATGAAGAAAGGTTGAGGGGGTTGAGGGGCTTGGAGGAGAGAAGGCTGCAGGGAGGCCTTATTGCAGCCTTGAAGAAAGCTTTTAAACAGGGGAGAGACAAACTTTTTACACAATCTGATTGTGATAGGACAAGGGTGAGTGGCTTTAAACTAAAAAGGTGAAATATTTTACTCAGTGGGTGGTGAGGCACTGGAACAAAACGTCCAGAGATGCTGTAGATGCCCCAGCCCTGGAGGTGTTAAAGACTGGGTTTGCTGTGGCCCTGGGCAGCCTGATCTAGTGGGTAGCAAACCTGCCTACAGCAGGCGTTTTGGAACTAGATGATCATTAAAGTTCCTTCCAACCCAAGCCATTCTATGATTCTATGAAGTCAGACCAATTACATATCACTTGTCTGAGAGAGTAAGACTTAAACATGAATCAGCACCTGCCAAATCAAGTCCAAGATTTCCTATTTAAGGAGCCAGCACCCATAAGATCACGAGTGCATGTCAATATGCTTGGACAATCAAGAAGTCAGCCGTTAATGAGCAATTCATGATCTAGCCTTGACAGCACAGACACAGACATAGAAATGTCTGAGATGGTATGATGCCAGTGCTTTCCACTGAGAAGACACATTCCCAAATGTGGAGTGGGATTAAATGCACATGTTTTTATTATCAAAATGTATGGATTTGGGACTTTTCTATCCAGATCATTCAAACAGCTGAATTTGTAGCATTGTAAACAGTCTGATCTATTTTCTAAGTTTCAGCGCTAACATAACTGCTAATATTTTTCTTGGAAACTAGATGTCAGTAGTGGTTTAGAAATGGCAGATAAATTTTCATTCCTATCTTGTTCATTAGCTACAACTCATTTACAACCTTTCAGGCAGTCCCTGTACACCTTCAGAAAAAATGTAGAGCTTGTCTACATCGTAACTGAATACTGAAATTAGATCCTTCAGTAACCTTCTTTTCATCAAGCCAAAAAAATCCAATTCCTTGGCCTTTGTTTGCATGTCACCTGAACCACTCTCATGTCTCTTCATGAGATTTTCTCAGACTTTTGCTTTTCTCTCAGTACAGAAGAAAACAAAGCCAGACACATCTCCAGGCATGGTCTCACAAGTGCCAAGCGAAGGGCAAGAATCACTTCCCTTGACCTGCCCATGGTGCAGTAATACTGCCTAGTACAGGGTGGTCCTCAGTAGTTACATAGGCTTACCATGCATTTTTGTTTCGCTTGCTGATCCATAAGTCCTTTTTCATACAGCTCCTTTTCAGCCAGACAACCTCCAGCCCCAGGGCTCTGCATTTTTCTCTCCTGAGCTTATTGACATATCTGGCAGCCTGTTAAGACCCGTCTGAATGGCTGTCCTGCTCTCCAGCACACTGACTGCCTTCCTTCCACCTCTTTATTGGCTCACCAGTACACTGTTGGCTGCAAACTTGCTGAAGGTGCATGCTGTCATCTTGCCTAGGTATTTAGAAGACATTAATCAGTAGTGATCTCAGTGTTGGCCTCTAGTCCTTCCTGAGGGACATACCAAGTAACTACCCATCAGTTGGATTTTGTACTACTGATCACAGACCTTGGAGCCTTATGATCCTGCCATTGTTCCACCCACTCAGTGATGAACTATCTAGTTTGTGTCTCTGAGTTCCTACAGCGATACTGTGAGTGCTATCTCATAGGCCTTTGTGTGCCTGGATATGGTTTCCACCAGGATTTGCTCCATAAATTTCCTGGAGGCTGAGGTTAGGCTAACTAGCAGATAGCTCCACAGTTTGATGCTTCTTGCTCATCTTGAAGAGGTCTCAGATTCATGGCATTCTCTCATGGTAACCACAGCTAAGATTTTTATTGACTCTCACATCTTCAACAAATACTTCTTTATCCACAAGTACGGAACCCAGCAGAGCACCTCCAATGGATGATCCATCAAGCACCTTCAGTAAAGAATTGTTTCTAAGCTGCAGAAATTTCCTAGATTCTTGCACCTTGCTGTGTTACACTTTTCAGATATCCAGCAAGAATAGCAAGCACCGCATGGCATTTAAACTAAAAAATGTTTTATAACACATTCTTATTTTCAAGGTATGTATCAAAGATCATTAAAAGTAAAAATGTGGGAGAAATCAAAGCCCCGTACAGCCCTTTTAAGTCAGGAATTTGTCATGTAATCATTATGTACGAAAATTCCTTCAGTGAGTGTAGAAATGTAGTGTATGGAGTGTAAAAATGGAGTGTAGTGTAGAAAATAATTTTTTAAGGCTCTTCAAGGAAAGATTCAAGAGAGTGTATATAACAGTGACATGTATCACAATATTATGCTGTGTGGTCAAGGGATGAGTGCATACTAAAGATTCACATTGGTAAAATAAATATAATTTTTCTTTGCAGAAAATAACTCCACTGCTCTGAAGCGTCTGAGTTAAATTTCTATACCTCAAAACTTACTCTATCAATTGACTGCAGTAATATGGTTCTCACTGAAGTCCAGGCAGAAATGGCAGAAGGAATGTGGCCCCAGGGGAAAATTAAATCAGGTATTTCCTTACATTTTCAGCTTTCATGCTACTGATCATCTTCAATTCAGAACTAATTTTAACAGAGTCCTCCCACCTTTGTTCTAGGCTGAGGTGAAAGATATTTAATGCATACTTGAATAATATAAAAGCAATTATGTATTATAGTCTTTGGTTACTGCATAATATTTTTAATCAGACCTATTTAGCTGCGATCAAAGTCATTTTTGTTTCATGAAAAAAGTAATGAAATAATCCAGCTGTCTGCTCTGGGAATCATTCAAAACATCTTCAGAAACAAGTATGATCAAATGTGTATTTGAACACGATCACCGTGGCATGGGTAGTTAAGATTTAATGCAGATGAATGTAGCGAGATGAAATTAAACTTTAGAGGCATAGTGTTCTCAAAACACAGGAATTGGTCATGTAAAGTAGATAATTTCTTCGTGTCAAGACAGATCTCAGTACGCTTGCACTTAGCAAACCATCTTTTCAGCATCTCTTCCAACCCTAGATATTCCAAAAAGCTTAGAAAAATCATCTGAGCATTATGAATATGAAATGGCCTTGTAAGATCTTGGCAAGATAGTGAGTTATTGATTGCCAGAACTGCCTGTGTTGCTTCTTTTATAAGGAAGGAGCTCAGCAGCCTCAAGCTGCATCAGTTCCATTGGTCTCATAAAGTACCAGGACTATGCCAACAGACTTCATATGATATCATCAAGAAATTTGGCTTGTCCCAAGCATACAATGCTTGCTTCCAGTTACTGTATGATTTGTCCTGAAAATGACCTGAAATCCCCCCCTGCACTGACTAAAATCTTTCTTTTGGAAATCTGAAACTTGCTGTGTGGACTGAGGGTAACCACACACCATAGACAATTGTCCTGAATCGACATCTCCTGTGTCTACATGCAAAGCACATCATTTTATTATGTAACACCTCTCAAAATTCAATGAATGGCTGCCAAATGTCCTCTTTCAGATGTATCTGTCTTTGTTATCTGCCACTGTGGCATTTACTCCTTACCAAAATCCACCTGACACCTGTACACCAGAGATTCAAGAACAGAGCTTAAAAAGCTCTGCTAAAAATTCCTAAAAAAAATCCTAAGGGTCATCTCACATTCAGCATGAAAAATATGAGAATGTAGATGCTGTCCTCTCTACTCTCAAACTTTGACCTTTTCTTTTAGTACTGGAAATTGACTGGCCTCATACAAATTTTCTGCTTGGGGTGGGAATCATACAGGCAATGGAGCATAGCCTGCTGGTCTCACCGCTATCAGTGCTCAGTCCCTCACTGACAAGTGTAAATCTTAAATGTATATCCTCCCCAACCAGATTTTAGACAAAATGGAATTCCATCAACCTTACGAGAGCTTTCTCTACCCTGAAGATTGTTATCCTTGTCTGGATGTGAATAGGCATGTGTTGCCTTATATGGTGCAATGAACAGCATGTTGAGATGCACTGGTTCTGCTTTTGCTTTTGTTAATGCCTGTGCCTTGCAAGGAAGAAGGCACAAACTTCAAATTAGCCCTCAGGTTCAAGTGATTATCTTCTCTATTTTGCAGTTGCATTATACATGATCTAAGAAATACTATCCAAAGGATCAAATTAACAATCAACCTTCACTTTTTTTTTTTTTTTTAAATTATCTTTGGTTTTGATTACAAACTAAATTATGCTCTGGGCTTGCCATATAGACTTAGTATTACAGTACATATATTGTCGGAGTTAACATTGCACGCTATGTAAATCTTCCAGACTGCTGTAAAAAGATTCATTTAGCTCCATATTATCTCTTTGAACTGTAAAATATTAAAAACCACAAAGAAGTCAACATACCACAAATTGTATTGATGCCACAGAATGGATTTTAAGCACCAACTTTGAAATTAAAAATGATGTAAAGGTGGCTGCCAGTGACAGGGTTTCTGAAAGCAATAGACTGTGAAACAAATGAAAGATCTGCACAGAAGTCAGAGCTGGTATCATCTTAAAAATGAAAAGAAAGAGAATGAATTGTAAGCCAGGCAAAACAAAATTATATTTTCCAATTGTTTTTCCAGCTGATAAGAATAAAATCTGCTTTCCTGTTAGGCTTTCAGTGGTCTCCAGAATAAATCTTCCCATTCCTATTCTTGTTTGTTTAATGACTGCTTTTTACTCTGTGTGTGTGTGGTAAATGAGAGTTTCTGATGCATGCTTCAGTTAAATGCTCTATGCAGCTTTTTTTCTAACCAGGTAGAATCTCTGGCTGCAGCTGTGAGTTATCATTTGATAAGTAAGATCTGTCCACTGGATTTTATTTTCAGTAGGAGCGCTGAATGGAAAGTTGGTCTCTCTAGCAAGACTGGTTGGTATTTCACTTTGTTCTGCAAAAGCTCCTTTATAGATTGTAAATTTTGCCTTTTTATCAATTATTTACCTTTTTCCATTAATAAAAAATGGATATTTTCTGGGCTGTAAGTGCTTTTCTACTGCTATAGAAAAACAGAAAAGAAAAAAAGCCATCTGCTCTGTTCTCTCACAAACCAATAAGCTTGAGATGAAATCAATCTCAAACTGTAATTACCTTCAATAGCAAATTCCAGACCTTACCACGGCCCTCCCAAGGCTTAGGCAGATCTTACAGCATGCCTGGAAAGTCAATCCAGAAGTCCCATCCAGTCCAAGAGAAAAGCAGGTGCCAAAACAAAGCATCCACCTCAGAGAAGCAGAGAATTGAGAAACTCCCTGAGATTGTACTGAGAGACCATCTCTATTTCCTTCAGCAACCTGTGATTACAGCTTTGCTAGGGTTATAACAAAGTTTTCAGCCTTTTCATTAATAACATCCGCTAAGATGAGCATTTGCTGACACTGTCTGGTAGAGCCACACCATCTCCTTGTTTCCTCCACCCAATTCCAGCAGAACAACTGCCATGTGTGCGATAGAGCTTAGGGTCTCTGTTTACCTCTGTGTCTTGAGCAAACAGTGCAAAATTACATTTTAAGAAAGGGAAAAAGTATTCTAGAGAAAAGCTCTCAGGGTGGGATGTTAGAACAGGGAGCACCAAAGTAGTCTTGGGCAAAGTAACCCAGAAGAGAATCAAGAGCATCTTTATTCATCAACTAGGGCTGTAACAGCTGAAGATACGAATAAATAACCATGCAGCTAAAAGCTTAAGTTACCAACTATTCTGCATCTAGATTGTTCTCATAATGTTTTAGGGCTTTCTATGTTAAATGTCTTCACTGAAATTGCACCTTGCTATGGCAGACACTCCAAGAGCTAGACAAGTGAAAGATAAAAATGGGTCCCAACCTGAAGGCTGTATGTTAACTCAGCAACTTATTCCTCCAAAAGGAAACACCTAAACATTGTAAGGAGGTAGCCATGCTGGCAAAAAACGTAACAGGAAAATGACAAAGTTCTTCTACTGCAACAAACATCAACTATCAATAGGCTCAGTAGTATGTGACTGTCAAACGTACAGCAGAAATGCAAGGGTTTTTTTAATGTTTATGGGAAGGGTGGATGTAAATGTAAGACTAAGATTTATATGCTTTCTCTCAGTCAGGGGAAGCAAAGTACACCTTGGCACAGATCTAACTGTAACAGGGCTGTGAACTGATAGCAGAGAATTCAATATCATCATTCTACTTGCTAGAGATTAGGAGAGCACCTTATGCCCACCACTTCTGGCTTTACCCTTCCTGCTTGCCTCTGTCTTTGTTCCAGTTTGACCTTTCTCTTCTATCCTTTCTTCAGCCATTTCATTCAAGGCAAGCTTCACTGGTAAGCTCACACTTGTTTGGGTAAGAGGTTTACCAGGAATTTTTATATAAAATGATTTTTAGAAAAACAGTTATGTGCCATATGCCAAGACAACAATTAAGGAATCATTGTTAGACTGCAGCAGATGTTGATGCAGTGAACATGGACTGCATTTTCTTGTGCATGTCTGTAGAATATAATTAATCATTGTGTTTCTGGCTCCCTCAGCCCTGTTCTTCTCGTGTTTCTTCTCAGCCTCTTCTGAGCAATCTGTTTACTAATGATTAGCTACAGTGTGAGAGGTTTGAAGGCCAAGAGGCTGAGATCAGGACTCTATCAAGACATAGACTTTTATCATCATCTTCAGAAATTCTTTTTTTCTGACTGTGTCTGTCTCTCCTCTCCTTCTCTGTCAACATCTGTGTTGGTTTATGATTCAGGCATTGCTCTTCCTGCTACAGTTAGGAACAGTACACCAGGACATTTCCCTGACATCTGTATCACCCCATTTCTTTGCTTTGTGGCAAATACTTTCAATTAAAATTAAAAACAGCAATCTATTAAAATAGATACAAAATGCCTAGAAAACATTCTGAAGCAGTTTTATAAGCAGCTATGTTTTAGCAACAAATAGAAAATATATTTCCAGTATTAAAATAGTGTATGTAAGTGCTAGTTTGGTAACAAAATGTTTCCTTCCTCAATCTGAAGTTAAATCATTGTGTTTGATGGATTTTCCTTCTTGAATTTGTTTAATTCCCTTCTAAATACAGGTTTGCTTTGTTATCCACAATTATCCTATAACAACAGATTCCACAGTTTAAGTTTTCTGTCTGTTAAAATTGCTTCTTCTTGTTTGTAAGTTGCTGTTAATTTCAGTTAATTCCTCTTATTTTTTTTATATGTCGAGAAACCATAAATAATCACTTCCTACTCACTTTCTCCATTTTCACTAATGCTTACAGACTTACACTATCACCAGTCTGTCATCGCTTTTCCAGACTGGCAAATCCTGGTCAATATGGATCTGGTACAGCAGTTTTTTCCATAAAAACTAAATAACTTACGCTGCACAAACCACCTGGCAGACCCATTCCATCTCATTTATAGTTTAGACTCTAAGCTATTTTAATTAAGCCACTCAGTCCCTTTAGCAACTGCAGTTATTTATCATCTCAGAATACGACCTCTTCCGTTTAAAAAGATTGTCTGAGATTGTCCAAGACCCATGGTTCATTCCTGAACAGTAACATCATTTTAGATGCTCACATTTGCACCCATCTTACTACTGCTAGCACTCAAGCTTGTTGTGAAGTACACTACAAATTTATCTGCCAACTCGAAGCCTGGAGACACAGAGCATACTCTACGGTTATTCCAGGCCAGTCAACTTGAGAAAGAAATCCTGTCCTCAATCTAAGGCTTTGCATACCTGAGTGGCTAAAAAGTGTGATACAAAGAGCTTTTGCAGGGTTGCTATCACTAGGGAAATTATTTTATTATTGATAAACAAACTCTGTATTACTTAGCAGCTGAAAATGTGAGTAAATCATTTGGTAACAGCATATACTGAGTAATCATTCTTGTGAATATCCCAAGCTAGATTTTTCTCTGGAAAAGCAAAAGAAGAAAAATGTCACAATTATAAATAAACAAGAAAAATATTAAACATACTTTAAAAATGCTGACTGCTTTTGTGTGTTTTGTCTAGGAGAGTTAAACCCTCTTTCATTCACAAGACATTCCTCTCTGTGTTGCTGTAGTCAACATAGTCTATCATTTGCTTATGTGCCATTTCCATTAATCTCACTGAGACTACATGGATGCGAGAAAGAACTATTATTTATGGGAGGCAACTCTGTACTGTGTGCTCTACTTTCAGTGAGCACATTTCATCTTTGTCAATGGCAAATTGATGCGCAGAGTAATGACAGAATGTATTCTCCTGAATCACATTGCTCACAGATGATTTTGCTTTTACCTGTATAGAAGAATGGATGCCATAGCCTGCTATGGTTTCTTATGTGAAATGCACAATTGATAGCTGTGCAAAGAAATTTTGGTTTGCCCCATTGTCCTTTTTTTAAACAACAGTAACAACAAAAACCTCAACAACGTATTTTTCCACTTCCTGTTAATTTTATTTCAGCGTAAGAACATACAAACAAAAAAGAATTAATTTCCAAGAGTGTGGAAGAGCAAACAGTTTTAGCTATATTTTGTGATCAGTGTTTCTTCAATATTTAAAGAACAATAATAAAAAAAAGTCCTTTCCATTCCATGATTCACACTGTCTGTTTACCAAGATTAAACACATACTGGCAAGTTTCGAACAACAGCATTTTATCACAAAGCTTAAAATAATCCAAGGCATCAAATTTGAGGAATAGAACCTCATCTTAAGAAATGAATGATTGATTGACTGTAGATCTGGGAAATTTTAAAAGGCAAAGGTATAAAACTGGTGTTGCAGCGGTTACATCTCTGTAATAAAACTGATGCAGCAATTATCTGCAGAGGAAAATAGCTGAAGACAGAAATATCAATAAATAAATTAATGTGAATGGTAAAAATTAGCCCAGGTGGATACATTCTGAAGACAAATAGATAACAACTTCTTTAAATCCTAAAAAAGAGAGAGGCAGAGCAATTCTTAGCTATCTGTTTTCCTAAGGCAGCAGGCACTAACCACAGCAACACAAGGTGATTGAATCATAGAATCATAGAATCATAGAATCATTTGATTGAAACTCAGGCTTTGGTTCAGGAGGCAACGCAAGCTGAGGAAATTACAGACATGTGCCATACATTCCAAGGGAGATTCAGAGAGCCACACTAGAAGACCATTCTGAGCATAAAAAAATTAAATTCACAGGTTCACGAGGGTTGTTGTCCAAGTCTTGTTTGTCAGTTTTGCTTCCAAGCCTCATGGTTCTACCTTGGGTTCAGTCATCTACTCGTATTGAATGTCTGTAAACCCCCTTCCATTCACCACTACTTTCTTTCTGACCACTGTCATAAGCCACCAGTGGCTGCACTGATCACAGAACTCCAGGGCTGTCTCTTTGGCTTTCACCATATATAGAGGCAATCCACGGTCACCACATGGGTCATTGTTGCTTTCTGACTTCTCCCCCAGAAATTATTACAAGGATGGAAAGTTGTTAGCGGCTTATCTGTGCTTCTTTTGTTCTCTCAGCACAGGAGACTATCAGCAGACATAGTTCACGTCTTATTTAGCAGAATTTTCAGGTAAGACCTCTCATGTAGTAAGCATCAATGCTTCCTTGTTTTTCCACTGTTAGCAAGAGCTATCCAGTCAGTTACAGCTGGACAGATAAAGTTCTTTTTTGGCCTTTTAGGTAGAGATCACCCTGTGACATAGATACACATCAGCACGCTGACTGAATCAATGTGCTGTCCCATGCTGCTTACAACACCTGGAGTTCTGCACTGTGTTAATATCAGTTTTTTACAGTCATGTTAAGCTAGGTAAAAGGAAAATCAACATGTTCCTGAAAAGGCTCTGGCTGAAGCCAGTCACAGCCAGCTGACATGCACTAAAGTCACGCTATCACAAAATGCTGTTAATTGTATACTCAGACAGCTTTAAGCTCTCTGTCAGGTTCACTGGCTCTGAATGATTTCAAAACATCACAGTGATTAGCATTTACAAAGCAATTTGCAAAAGGAATTACTCAAAATAAACACGAATGTGTCAATATTACTGAGACATGTAATGCTCTTTATATAGTATACCATTTAAAAATAAACATGCTTTCAGCTTATCTGCCTTCCAATAGCTCCAGTGTATTATAATTATTCTTGGATGGTTTAGTGCAGGAATTTGGCCCATAAACCATTTTAAACAACTTTTGTCTTTAAAAGAATCACATAATTTTCATGCCTTGGCATGATTTCTCACACAACGACTGAGCCAGGTATTTCCAGTATAAAGGTCCAACTGATGAGCTGACAGAATATTATCATGTCTTACTGGAGTCACACATGGCTTGCTGTTACTGCTCTACAGGAATCCAAATGCTACAAGTGTTAGAAATACATTTATTATTTACAAGAAAGAAAGAAGACGACAGACTAAGTTATTTGCACCAAAGGCCAGACACAGTTTGTTTTGATTTCTAGACTGTTCTTGCCACATTTTTCCACGGATTTTTGTATTACACGCTGTAATCAGAATTGTTTTGCTGTGAATTCCTAACAGGAATAGCGATAAATAGCTGCTAATGCATTCTAATAATTCAGTTATATGAGTTTTCAGTTTGTCCTTATGGGATACTGCCTGATGACCCTTCTGAAACAGCAGAACTCCAAAATCCTTTTTAGAAATGAAAATGTGTGAGTAAAGGCGTTCCTGCCATCACATATACATTTACCTTTCTGAAATTTAGCCTTATTTAATCCTGATGTTCATTCATCTAGAAAAGCCTGAGTATAACAGATGTAATCCACATACATTTTCTTTGGACTTTAATGGCAAAGTTAATAGGACCTTTCATCCTTCATCTATTTCTCTGATTGCAGACCAATCCACAGTCATGCAGAGTTACATTTTTATGTAACTTTAATACAACAAGACTCAATGATTCCAAGGGCAATTTGGAGTGAAATTCTTTCTGCTTTGGAGTGCATAAAAAAACTTTCACTCATTTCTGTAAGGTCCATGGACTTCACCTGTATTTATTTTATTTAGTTTGAACTGTATGGATCAGATCTGGTTCTGTATTTCAAACATCACAAAATTTGAGGAAATCTGAACCATAAGTTTGACAATAGCTCATCTCACACAAATCTTTTCTTGTAAAAAATGGACATCACAGAATCACAGGGGTTGGAAGGGACTTCAACGATCACGAATCTACAACCACTCCCCCGCCACATGCAGGGCCACCAACCTCCATATTTAATACTAGACCAGGCTGCCCAGGGCTCCATCCAGCCTGGCTTGAACACCTCCAGGGATGGGGCATCCACATTTTGGGTCTGAACACACACCATATTGCTTTTTCATTCATATCTGGTTAGGCAGTTGGGTTTTGTTTGTTTGATGGTTTTTTTGGGTAGAGACTATAAAGCTTACTGAAAGAGTTATCAGATCTTTTATATTTTTTCTGAAGACATAGAACTGTTAAGAAATTCCTACCACTGCAAAGAAACATGTGAAAGTAAAGGAAGACAGTCAAGATGGTAGGCAGAGATTTATTGTTTAAGGAGGAAAAAAGGAGGGTGAAATCGTGAGATGTGTGTTTAACATTCATATTAAGCTTGTTTCTGTGAAAATGAAAAAAAAAAAGGGAGATAAGAAGTAAATTATTCATTAAAAAGACTTTGTAATGAGAAGTTTGATAGCTTTGCTCTTGAGACTGATTACTCAATCTCATTACTAGAACCAAAAATCAAGCTTTACAACAACTATCTTAGCTAATTTATATGAAGCAAAACAAATTGTAATTGTTTGGTTTTGGGATAAAGTATTTTGTATTAAACCAAGGGGAAAACTGGCATCTACAGGAAGCTAAAGAACCCAGAAATGATTGCCTTCTTAGGAAACAGAAGATTTTACCACACCATTATTTTGGGATTTCTTGTCCTTTGGGAAAGAAATGAAAGTAGGAGGGTAAGCCTCACTTGCTTCCTAGAGGTATCCACTGTTCTACTTTAATTGCCACAGTGGGGATTTGTGAGCGCAGGGGATTTTGTTTCAATGTTTAATGATTGTATAGGGAATCAGGAAGTCCCACATCTCTTTTGTCTACATATCAACCTCTCTGCATCTAGGATTTCTTCTTCATAAGACAAGTGCAATAAAATTTACCTCTTTTTTTTTTTAAGATAAACAAGAAATTAAGCTCTTATTATTTTGTAAACATAGACAGATGTTGCCAGTAACAACCATTTTCAGAGTACTGTTATTCAAATAGTTTATGCATACTTATCTGATTGTACAGGAAGTATTAATCAATGAAACATTTGTATTCGTCACTCCTCACAGCTCTCTGGATAACCTCTTTCCAGGTGTGCCTGTCAGTAATTTTTTCCAGATCCACCTGGATACAGTGAGAGAGTCCAGCTTTTCACTCCTGCTTCAGAACATCATCCTGGAGATGAGTCATTTATCATTTAGACAATAGTGAAGAATGATTTATGAAATTCAGTCAGCAGCACTGAAGTGCAGAGTAATGTGTGGCTTGTCATGCCAGCTGAATAAAGCTATTAAAGTTGGATAAGTCCAGTCACTGAATTGCCTAATGACACATTTATAAGAGAAGCTGTCCCAGACGTCTGTTTTAAAAATTATGCTCAAATACCAGATTTAAGAGGTTTCTTCTCTTTTTTCCTTTTTTTTTTTTTTTTAATTTAATGCAAGAATAAAAAGATGGCAATTGGTGATGCAGTGATCTTTAAAGTCTTAATTTAGCAAGATATTCAAATATGTGCTCAGCATAAGCATAAATAGCTCTGTCAAAATCAATGGGACTTAGAAATCATTGCAGAACTGCACCTTGTGACAGTGTTGTCAGAATTCAGAAAGGAGTAAGGGTGGGAACAAATTATCTTGGGATGAGCTACATCAATGAACAATAAGTAAACCCTATTACTTAGCAAACAGTGAGCAAGCTGTTTGTAAGAACATACAAATCCTGAATTGGGTAAGGCGGTTTATTGTCTCAGGTGCCCTCAAGGATATTGTGGAAGATAATTATTTTTTTCTGTTGCATGCTGATGATTGTCTTGCACTACAAACATAAATGCTTTATGATGGAATATTAATGTGTCCTGGTTAAGCTGTTTCAGAGCCCAT
>JAOWBP010002052.1:27684874-27696032 GCA_028571105.1 Tragopan temminckii | reverse complement strand
GATTGTCTTGCACTACAAACATAAATGCTTTATGATGGAATATTAATGTGTCCTGGTTAAGCTGTTTCAGAGCCCATAAAGGAAAGAATACATTACAGAGATTGAGGATTAAATTGCTCTATGTCCATCCTTCATAATTAGGCTCTTCTGAAGTTTATTTAGATCAGAAAAAAAAAACAAAACACCTCTTTCTCCAAATTCCTAAGATTATAAAAAGATGATCTTGTTTCTGAAAAAAGTTAGCAGTAAAATTCTTTGTTGATTACAATCTGAACAAGGGCAGTTCCTAAAATGGCTGATTTTGAGGTCTTTAAGGAGAGATTCCAGTTCTACATCTATTTTTTTAGAGATGGTCTCAAGTCACATCTTTATATTCTTTTCTTCTGACCCCAGAAGCTGGCACTGTGCATGAAATTACTATTATGAAGTAGTGATACCACCCAAAAAGGGCATTAAAGGGCTTTCAGAAAAACAAGGAAAGGAGGAAAAGGTAAAATCAGATATCAATCTCAGAGAAATAAAACTCACAATAATATCTGGATTCCGCATCTGCCCAGCATATGTAATTTCTGGCAATGACTTACTACTGTTGGAGAAGTAAATAAAGAAGGATGACAAAAGAATCAAGCTCAGCACCGCGGCTGTAAAAATCAGGCAGTGCCAAGTTAATAATGAAATAACATTGATGGTCAAAACTATAACTGTTTTTTGAACTCTCCCTGTTTTTCAGAAAAAGATCCAGTCCTGTCCTACACATGCTGCAGACAGGGAAACACTAATAAACTATAGTACAAAAGGAGAAGTGTGAGTTGGTCAACCAGAGCTAATTTAGCATAGATAGAGATGTGTCAAAATAGTGCAGATGGTGATCTCTTTCATGCTGCTTAGAAAGTTGACATTTTAGATTGCTCATTTCATTCCACGCAAAGAAAAAATGCTCTCCAGACTAAAAGGCATATGGAAGCCAGACAGTGTTTGCATTTAACATGGAAAGGCAGTTTTTGTCACGAGTGGATCATAAACATTCAGTTCAAGACAAAATGAAGTAGAGAAATGCTCTCCTCATCATTTATCTTTTATAATTTTTTTTTAGGCTCATTGTACCTAAAATATATTCTTCAGAGTATATCTTCTGTTCTTTCAAGAAGCATTATGGGATACTGTAGAACTGTCACATGATAGTTATTTTATGACAGAGGAGCATTTTTGTTGTTCAATACAAAGTTGCATGTTTTGAGGAAAAAAGTAATTCCTCAATCCCAGTGGAAGAGTATGTGCTGGCAAACCCAGCCCTAATTCAGAGACCATGTGAAGTGTGCTCCATTCTTTTCCAGCACACTTCCCAGGTGCTCTAAGTGAAGCCCTTCCTGAGAGAAAGTTCAAAGAGTGAGGATATTCTAGTGCAGATTAGAATGACGCATTTTTCTTATTCTTCATGGGAATAAAATCCATAAAGTAGGTTCAGTACTTACTTTACAAGTCACAAGACTTGGCCTTATAATTTCAGAATAAAACAACTCCCTTGAAGACTGAGAGATACAAGGAGAGAGAGTGCACTGAACATTTATATCTTAGCTGACAGGAAACTTAAATTGGTGAGGACAGACAGCTTAAATGTCAGCTTGTTACACTGGAGGCTTTCTATAGTAGAAAGCAGTAATTTGATACTTCCCCAGCAATTTGTTCCGCTAGGAAGTTGGCTGCCATATTTTATATAATATAGAGGTCTTCCTGAATTTCTTCATAGAAAGTGTGGATCACTGTTGCTTCTTCTGAGCCCAGGAGGAAATGGTGCAATCTCTGTCTCTTTGCAAATTATCACTGCTATTATTGTCTCTCCGTGTGGCATGTTCCCATCCGACAATTATAGGAAACCAGCAGGTCAAAAGTCTGGTAATGACCTAAAGGCCAGTGCTGGATATAGATAAGATTTTTTTTTTAGGCAAGTCTCTTTTTTGATCAGCATCATCCATTAAGTGTTGGTAGTCCAGAAGGCAATGCTGCCCATGTTTGAGATAAAAAAGATGCTGACTAGTAGATCTGCACAGTGCAGAAAATGGTCTGAGCTAACATACAGATTAGAAAAATTGTGCAGGACCATAACCTCACTTACAAATGCACAGGCAGAGATCAAGAACAAGAGCCTGTGTCCCTGAGCAAATCCTGATTGGAGAAAGGGCAAGTCATCATTGTAACTTTCCCCACTACTGGTTTAAGGCAGGCAGCTCTATGAGCAAAACTGGCCTCAAGTCCAGGGAGCCAAACTCCCAGCAGGAAGGAGGTGTGCTCAGGTCTGAGAGCATGCAACTAATGGAAGGAAGTTTGACAGTATCAGCAACAAAGAAAGTAAAACACAATGAAAATACTACCATTTTAAGTAATTTCTGTTCATTTTACTGTGTCTTTCTAAGCATTGGAAATATCATGTAGATATCTGCAGCAAGTTTGGAAGGGGTGTGCTGTCTTCTTCTCATTCGGTTTTACTTTCAGTACAGATAAAACAAAGCATTATCATTTATAAAACCACTCTAAGGACCTGAGTTGCAGGGTGATTCTCTGCCAAGTGTCCGGTAGCTTTTCTTCTCTATTCACAAGCTGCTACCTGCTTTCTTTGATGTATATTAAAAAAACTACATTCTAGAGCACACTAAGTAATGAAGTGACAGTACATTAATTGAAGTTACTACCGCCTAAGGATGAGGTTCACTTACACTTGCAGCTGTTCTTCTACTCCAGGTCTTCATTGGAGTTTGAGGTACATATGTCATGTACCAGGTTGTTGACAAGCAGTCGCGTCTGGGTGAGGCATCTGATAGTTTCATCTTCTCAGATGAGACATAAATTGCATAGCAAGGATGCTGAATGATCATCTGTGTTATTTTGTGGCCACTAGATCTTCATATTTTTCTATGATGACATAGTGAACATTTTCAGATGCCTGGATGACATAAGAAAAAATGAGAGTAGCTAGCCAGGCACTTCTTAATGTTATCAGCCTTCATCCATCTTACCAGCCAAGCTCAGGAATCCCTGGAAAAAAAATAAATAAAAAATCAAACTTTAGATGGATTTGCTATCAAATTTCCCCAAAAGTTCTATGGTTCTGAAACTTGTTTTCACCTTTATGCACTATATTTTCAAAGACTAGCAGGTACTAAAATTAAAATGTCTGATACTGTCCTAAACACATAACAGCTTAGAGAAACACTAACTTCTGTCATATGAAAATTGTAGGATGTGTTTCTAGGCTACAAGGAGTCCATATCATCCTAGGAAATCCTTGTCTTTATTCCACTCCTCCTATCCACCATCTTGCCTTTACTGCGTCTTTGTGAATCCTAACACGGCAGACACCTGGGAGTTCAGCCAACATAGAATGTACTTGGGAACTTGCCACCTATCCAACTGAGAAAGGCTCATTAAATGCCTGGAAATTAAGAAAGAAGATGAAAAGATAATGTGATGCTATTTTTTAAAAGTCTTTTTATTTTAAACCAATTTTCTGTTGTTTTTTTTTAAGTGGTCTGGGGAGAAAGAGAAGCTATGATTTTTGGAACTTTCTATTCTAAACAAAACCAACACTAAAGCAAGGAAAAGACTGTTTAATCAAGTAAGCAGGAAATGTAGAATGAAGTCTGAAAACTCTGCTTTAATTTGAACCCTTGTGTTTATGTGTTCAAGTAAACCCATATTTTATGTATTCAAAAATTATTTATCGAATAATAAGATTCACAATTCAATCTAACCTGTAACTGTTTATAGAATCTCTTACAGACAGCAATTCTGAGTCCTCTGGGCAACAGCTGCACTCAGCTGTGAGCAAAATCTCTTCAGTCTGAAAAAGTGACATTTTGAGAAATCTCTGCATTTCCCATCCCAGGGCCTGCAAAAGAAGGTGTTAAGTCAGGACAGTCTGTTAGAAGAAAAACATTTATATGCTCTCCTTAAAAATAAAAAAAAAAGAAGGAAAGAAAACAAGCTTTCCAGAGACCCCTTGAGAAAGTAGGAAACAGGGAGTGAAAAAGGTGTTAAGTGTATGGAAATGTTTATGAAACTACATATCGATCTCATTCTCTCAGGTGGAATTTCTTTTACTCTTCTCTGTGCAGAAGTGAAATTTGTCTAAGCTCTCTAGAAAATAATCAGCTCATCATCTATGACTCCTTCAGTCAAGAGAAAAAGAAAAAAGGACTTTCAGACCAGGCAGTGGTGAAGCTCTTTTTATGTGCTCTGAGAATCTCTCTTTCCTCATCAGCTGTAGACACCTGGGATGTCCCTAACCTACTGATTTGGGCATGTACAGTGAATACCTGAAGTGAGAAGGTGCAATACTCACCACAGAAAGCTTTCTCTCATGGACATTGGGAAAGGTTATGAGGGCTGGGCCTTTTTCTTGTGTACAATGTGACATGTTCCTTGCTGTCTTTCTAGGAATCACAGAATCATAAAATCTTAGAGTGGTTTGAGCTGGAAGGGATGTTAAAGACCACCCAGTTTCAATGCTCCTGCAGTGGGCACAGTTGCCAACCACTACATCAGGTTGTCCAGGGCTCTGTCCAACCTGGCCTTGAACACCTGAACTCAGCTCTTACTCTAAGTCTTATCTGCAAACTCCTGAACATCCAGAAAGCAGGAATTTGAAGTGCTTTGTAGTTTCTGTTTACAGCTGAAATTTCATCTCATTCTCATTTCATTCTTCCAAGGGCTACTGATTACTTTGGACATCTCCAATGTCTGTAGAGTTATCTGCCTCCACTGGACAGATTTGCTGTGGAGAAAAGAACGCTTCATTTTAGAACATTACCTTTGTATCATAGAATGGTTTGGGTTGGAAGGGGCCTTTAAGATCATCTAATTCCAACCCCCCGCTGTAGGCAGGAACACTTCCCTCTAGACCAGGTTGCTCAAAGCCCCATCCAGCCTGGGCTTCAATGCTTCCAAGGAGGGGGCATCCACAACCTCGCTGGGCAACCTGCTCCAGGGTCTCACCACCCTCACAGTAAAGAATTTCTTCCTAATATCTAGTCCAAATCTACCCTCTGCCAGTTTAAACCAATTTCCTTTCATCCTGTCACTACATGCCATTATAAAAAGTCCCTCCCCAGCTTTCCTGTAGGCCCCTTCAGGTACTGGAAGGCAGCTGTAAGATTCCCACAGAGCCTTCTCTTCTCCAGGCTGAAGAGCCCCAGCTTTCTCAGCCTGTTCTCATAGGAGAGGTGCTCCAGCCCCCTGATCATCTCTGTGACTCTCCTCTGGACCCACTCCAAGAATTCCATGTCTTTCTTGTGGTGGGGGCTCCAGAGCTGGAATATATCTTGTGTCTTTTCAATGTATTGTGGAGATGGAGAGTTGCTGACTCAGTTGCAGTTTCCTTAAAAAAATATTGTAGCAAATTTTTGGTGAGATTGAGAAATACAGTGCTCTCTCTGTACCAGTATCTCCTGAGCAAACTCCCAAATTCAGTGTGCCTTGGTGTTTGCCTTGGTGTTTGCCTTGGTGCAGAGTCTATCTGTGAAATTCTCTGAGACTCTTCGAGGATCTTTTACCAGGCTGAATTCCACTGTATGTATGTTCTTTGCAGCCTCTTATGCTGTGTTGATTACATTCCATATACAGAGGCACCATAATGAATCCAACCAGCTGTCAGGCTTTAGGGCTTGCAATGATTAGAGCCAACAGCACTCCAGTTTTCCTTTTTGTGGAATTCATGCATAGGGAAAAAAAAAAAGTTGCAAAAGAACAGGCATAGGTACTAAAAAAAAATCTTGTGTATTCAGTATTTTCATAGCCTTTCTGCTGTTGTTGGGAAGGCTTGCACTGATCTACTGCAGGCTTTGAGATCTCTCTGGCAAAGCAGTCACTATGGAGATGAGACTGAAGGTAAATCATCCCTGATTTTTATGCCTGCCCCCTTCTTAGTTTGAAATCTTGTTTCATGAGAGTATTTTTCCTCCAGATAAAAGCCTCATCTGAGATTCAGACGTATTTGGGTTTGAATTCCAGACACTGACTTGGAAAATCTTGCATTGCAAATGGAAAAAGTGATACCTGATTCTAATGGTTCGCTGTAGCTTTAGTATGCTCTCATCTAGTGGCAATGCTTTCTTAGCACGCTGTGCTAAACAAAGTTCTCTTTAATGAGGGCCTGCAAATGATTTGCAAGATTTGTAGGGAGGAGAACTCAAAAGTTAGCTTTACATAGCTGCTATCAGTGTTGAATTCTAAGGTGTTGCACTACGAAAAACTTTTTTGTGTGTATGTATATGTATGTGTATGTCTGAGTATAAAGACATTGCTTCCTATAATCTGGAGGTAATTCCAAGCAAGACTGATGCCAAGCCAGACTGCATTTTGTACAAATTTAAGCTATCTACCTTACCACCTCTGTGCTTTTTATCACTCATCTACCCATCTACTGCCTGGTTGGATGTTGAATTTCTAGTCTGGTTTCTATCATGTGTAGGCTTGCAGCCAGTCAACCATCTTCAGCATGGACAAAAGAGCTTGGAACCTGATGTATTTGCAGAAAATCACTTGGCAAAATTAACGGTCCTTTTAGTTTCTTTACCATGTGTGTCTTTCTATTTTTCTCTGTCCAGACCAAGTAAAAGAATAGGATTTTAAGAGCTTCATAGAAATTACTTGAAAATATAAGGGGTAGAGGTCATTTAAAATGGCATCTGCAGGACAGAAGAAGTCATTAAATGAATTCAAGCCTAAATTTTCAGCCACGGAGGCCTTCTCCTCTGACTTGTAATTTTTGCCAAATCAAATTTCTGTTAAAAATGTAAACAAGAATGTCAGGACTTCACTCTTTGGATTATATATTTCAGGAGCAAATTAGGTTCTACCAATATAATGTTGCATCTTTATGGATATTTAAAGCAAAATGTTCAATTTGGAATGGGGTGTTTTTCCTTTCCAGTGACAATTTCAGTAGATTAAAGGAAAAAATCTCCCCACTGCATTCAGTTTAGTTCTGCTTAAAAGGATAAACCTGCAAACTTTATTTATAGTTTCTCATTTCAATCAATCCCTTCCTGACAGAAGAGAGTAGGTGTTGCCTTGCCTAATCAGGTGTCTAAGCTGAAACCAAATGAGATTATGGAAGGTAATATTAGTTTGCATGTCCCAGAGTAGTACATGGTTTGTGATAACTATTGAATAACCAGGGTCAAATCAATGCTATGCTGCTAGAAATTTACTGAAGAGCAACTACAGAGAACTGTTGCCCCTCAGCCTGTGATAAGCTATGTGTCTCAGGGGACAGCACTGATGGTGAGAAAACCTAGAACAACCTGTCTGCCATTGAGTGAGTCAATTTGGTCAAGTGGGAACAGTAAGATTTTTTTTTCCCCAAGTTTAATTAGCAGATATTGACAAACTATTAAATAACAAGACCTGTAGAGTCTTTCTATTATTGTGACTTACATCTGACGATAGTTTTCTTGATTTTACCAGTGACTCTTCTTCCTACAACCAGCTATTTTGCTGCAGTTTTTTCAGTACTGCGGTATGCAGTGAATACAGCTATCTGTACCTTTGGCATCTTTTAGAATTTCATGTTGTTTGATTATGGAACCAAGTGCAACTTCAAAGTGAACAGAATAGATTTATTTTCACGTTGGAAAGAGCACTTGCTATTTTGCCTTCATGTCTTCAGAATGTCAAACAATAGCTGAGGCTGAACTGTTTACAACAAAGTTCTGCCAAGGTTGTACTACCTATTTCTGGCTCTGCCTGATCTCTTCAACATGGCTTGGAGATTTCTTTGAACTTCAGGGCTTCCTTACATTTCATTTCTTAGCTGCTGGTATTGACTTATTGATTGCTTTTCATTGATTTGAACTACGTTTCAGTTCAAGATGTGCTTGGAATTGCTCTCTCTCCTACTAAATATTGCTCGCTTACATATCAACTTAACATTTTCTAGCTGCGAGTTATTAATCCAGGCATGCAATCCTCAATCATCTAAATGTGATTATTACTCTTCTTTTCACCATTCTCATGTAGGCACTTATAGGATGGTTGCAAGCAGCCAAGAATATCTGTGGCATTTTTAGAAGACTTTCCAAAACTGCATCATGATCCTTACTTCCAGTGCTCTTCACTCATATGCTCATTCACTTGGCTCTTTAAATGTCTTCATAGGTTATTTCTTCTTAATTTTTTGGCCAACACTGTTTGATGAAATGCCTGTTAAGACAAAGGGAAGCAAAGCTGAACTCTGTGTTCAACATAAATATTTTTCTTCTTCATTTCTCAGATTAGTCTAGCAAAGTGCTGAACTTCTACAAGCCACCAAACCTTTGCTGACAGCACATTGGAGTCATTACATCTCCAGTCTTGTCTTTATGTCAAGATCCAAAAAGTCAAGATTAAAGTCTTGAAAGGAAAATAACAGCTTTAATGTGTAATCAGTGTAAGTTTTATTTTCTTTTCTTGGAGAATTTTGCCACTGGCACCTGCTTTTCCTTTTGATGTTATTGTTTTAAAGTATCCAAGAGGCAAGATGGAGACTGGGAAGAGACTATACACTGGTGTGTTTACATTATGAATCATAATTGAGGAATAATTTACAATAAATGCACCTAGTCAGTGTCATCCTGTATTTTCTGCTGTAACACAGCAGTGAGTTAAGTAATTGTCAGCTCACCCACTCTTCTCATTAGAAATGTTGTTTAATGCTTTATGAAGAATAAAGAAGTGGTGAAATACCTCTATGTGGTAGGAAAACAGTCCCTTAGGTTTATCTGTGGGTAAACGCAGGCAAGTTTGCTAGTCATATTTTCCAGAATAACAAGGTGCTTAGAGATTCAGAAAGACATTGACATACTGAAGCACTTAGCTCCCCAGAATGCAGGTGGGTTTAGACTCAAGCCCATTAAAGAACACAGGCACTATGGAACCTGATATCAGAGTAGCATCAAGCAGAACACATTCTCCAAGCTAGATGCTGGGGCTCTTCACACATTGCACAGAGTTGAGAGCTTGAGTGTAGCTAATGAAGCTCATCAACAAAATGGCATTTTGGCAGCAGCAAAGTTTACAACCTTCCTTCGATGGGCTGTTATTTTCTTCTTTGGATTCATTGTTCTGTAATTTCTTGAAGAGTGGCACATGTAGCTGTACTTCTGAAAACCAGAGAGCCACTCCCGTTGAGAACTTTTATTAATCGAGCAGGTGGTTTTTCAGGCACCTGTGCAGCCTTGGTATCAAAAGCCTAAGCACTGACAGACTTTTACACATAAACACCCACTGAAGATTTTGAGAATCTGCATTTTAGACTTGAATGTCTAAGCCAATCTTTGCGTATCTTAGTCCTTTAAGGAGGTAAATTTTAGTAGTATCATGTGAAATTTCTCAAAACTTTGAAGTTCTTATTAGGTGCTTATGTACACCTTGGGATAACAAAAAACCCCTGTAATTCTAGGTTTAGTTAGCCTGCAAAAACAGGAACTGAGCTGGAGCAGGGATGTGAACCAAAGGCCTCTCTGATCTGAATAGTTACATGTACAGTCTAGGTTTCACGGATGCTAATATGTTAATAGATATGACCTCAAAAATTTGTTCCCACAAACGTAAGTGCTGCTAAAACTCAATTGCTTTTATGTTTCCAAAGAAATGAATGTAAAAGGAGTGTGAGATTGACCCATGCACCATTTAAAACTTTATACAGTTATTTACATTAAAAATGTGCAGTATTTGTCCAACTGTAACTCTAAGTGTAGCTTTTAGAAGTATTTGAGATGTTGGACTAGTTATTTATTGTTCTAGGAAATTAATTTTATGGGAGCAGCACAGAAACTAGAGACTTTTGATTCAAAGTCTAGACTGAAGCTCAGCAAGTAGTTCAGAGACAGTGACTTTCTGACTTATCACCCAATGCTGAGGACCAACTTAAATGACAAAAAGGGTTACCTCAGATGAGAACTCTTGCCAGCAACGATGTGAGATCAATTCTTAGGGGCCATGCATGTTCTCTAATGTCAAGCAAATTTGTCTGAAGGGACTCGTGCCAAATCTCCTGATTTGGTGGCCACTGTGTGCAGTAACATTTGAGAACTCCTTACCAGAAATACTGCTTTCATCCCACTTTTTAGACATTTTGCACACTGAATTTACATCATCACAAAGGTGCTACTGATCCACAAGCAGACAACTTGGATTGCTTCTCTAGTCCTTGAAAGAAATAGGATAGGATAGAATGTTTTTTTTGTTTGTTTGTTTGTTTGTTTGTTTTTAAAAAGGGGAAACAAAATTGAACGTAGAAGACAAAGTGTGCAACTGGTGAAACAACAAAAGAGCAAGTCATTGCTCTCTCTAGTTCTGTACCTATTCTGGAGCAGGAACACGTGATTTTTTTACAGCATCACCCTTCAGTCATTTCTGCTTTGCAGACCCCTACACATTTTCCAGTAGAGAGCAAATATAATCCTACCAATAATAGACATATTGTTCTTAATTAAAGCTTGTGGCTTCATTACCTACAATCTGTGGATCCCCAGAAGTCTACTAACCATTGTGATTACTTTCTAATGCTCCAAGATCTTCCTTAGGGGAAGAAAAAAAAAGCTTATTAGTCTACCATATGATTAAAGGAATTAAAAGAGACTTCCTGTCACTGTATCACTGAACCTTTAAGCTGAAGCCATTCATATTTCCAAAAGATATATCAACTACGTAATAAATATATTATTACCATTTACCATTAACAACAAGAAGAAACATTAATTATTCTTGGGAAAAAAATTAATTACCTTAAGAGTACTTATAAATTTTCCAAGTCAACCTTCAAACAGGAAGAACTGAAAAAGTCATTAGATGAAGTTAAGGAACCTGGATTTTTTTTTTTTTTTTTTTTTTGTGTGTGTGTGTGTGTGTGTGTGTGTGTGTTCTATAACACCAAAAGAAATGAGTTATTCCTTTCAGCCTCAATTTCATCAGTAACTCTTATTTGGACAGAATTTTGAAATATATGAGCAAAAAGTCTTATATAAAAGATGGAATACTGTTCTGCTACTTGACAAAGGCATATTACAAAGGCATATCAATGGCAGGCTCAATCACAGCATGAAACAAATTTCTTGAGGAGGCTCCTACCAAATACTTCAGATGAAGTAAATTTCAAATGCAGTGGGTAGAAAAGCTCTCTTAA
>JAOWBP010002052.1:27671211-27682544 GCA_028571105.1 Tragopan temminckii | reverse complement strand
AATCTCTTTTTGTGCAGTACCTCTCAACAGTGCCATTGCTGCAGGGAAGAGAAGCTGTAATCTCTCCCTGCAGGTGCAGGTGAGAAAATGGAGCTGTGAATAATTAAGGACAATTTGTAGCTCTCTGTGCAGTGTAAAAATTTGCAGCCACTAATTGCTTGCTGCTCTGCTACCAAATACAGCTGTTCTTCATACTAAAAGCCCCACTGAACAACTCACAAGTTGAGAAAGCGTAACTTTCTGCTTCCTGCTCCAACCAGAGAATTCATAGCCTTGACCTAGGCACTACCTTCTCTCACAATACACAGGAAAAATACACCACCTCAGAAAAGAAAGTGAGATAAATCAACCCCAAGGAAAGTGAAGATTAGAGTCTTGAAAGGGGCAAGGTATACACTTCTTAAACTCAGAATTAACAGTGTTGAATGGTCTTCTGAGAGTGAGCTCTTCAGTCCTTCCATAGCAAGGAGTGATTCCTTCCTTCCATTTTTCAGATAGCTGTTGGGCTGATACTCTCCTTTCACATAGGAATGCCCAGGACTAATTTTTATCCTCACTCCACCGAGGGCTGTGCGCGTAACTGTTCACTCACAACCTGTGTAGTTGTGCAGTCACTCTCTCTCACAAAAGCTGTTCCAACATACAAAGAATAATTATAAACTGAAGCTGCTGCAGACAAAAGCTTAGCATTAGAATGATATTGTAGGGCAGTGGGTAGGGTATGCACCTGAATGGGGTCAATGTGCCAATGAAAGATACTTCAGTTACTATACTTTGTTCCTGAAATGACTTATTTACTTTTTTTTTTTTCTTCCAAGCACTAATTAGATATTTTAAACTAAAACTTAAAACAGAGGTTTGGAAAGAAGTAATGGTGCACATAAAAGAAGAAATAAAACTGGAATATTCCATTGCTATGGATTTGTTATTGCTGCAGATTTGAAAAATGAATAGGGCAGAAATGGACCCACTCAGCAGATTACTGGGGCCAGGATGCAGAACTGTTGCACAAATGGGGGAATATGAGAATATTTCAAAAGTACATTTGTGAAATAAATGAGAAATAGGGTTGTCATGGTAACACAGAAGCTCCAAATCCAAAGCCCTTGGAGAACTGTCATTTATAAAATGGATATTTTTGAGATCCTGGATGAAGAATTCTGAATTTGACACAGGCTAAGAAAAGAAGCAAAATCAAAATATGAGCAGTGATAGGATTGTGTGTAATGGACAAGAGACATGTAGAAGATATAGAAGAGTCATGTAAAATCCTTGAGGTCATAAAAGATTTTCCTAAGAAATGACTGCTGTGAAAAGCAAAAGATACTCTGAAGCACTAATGCTCAAAAATCTGGAAAAGCAGACCAGCCAGCCTATGCTAAATATTAAACTAAATATTAAATACTGAAAGAGGAGTTAGCTTATGAAGATACAAACAAAATATGCAAAAATTCAAAGAGCCATTTAAAACTTGCCACTGTTTGAGGACGTATGGCATTGAACAAACCTCATGCTAGCCATGCATGGAGCAGAAACATCTAGAATTCATCAACTGCACATGGGAAAGCATCACAAAATCACCCACCACACTGAAGCCAAATTGACAACAACAACAACAAAAAAGAGAGAAAACACTAAGACCTGAAGTTTTTTAGAGAAAGCATGATGTGGATAACTGTCTTGCTTTTAAGTTGTAACTGTAACAACAAAAACTGTGTGAAAGATCTCCAAAAGAATGCAGGATACCAACACAGTGTTTCAGAAGCACAGATTTTGACACCAAACTGACAAGAGTGTGGTGCTATATAGCAAAAACAAATGGTCTGCAAAGTAGGCCAGGATCAGAGGCAAAGAAAGAAGTGAACAAAAAATGAGGACAGCATGTGTTTGGGAGAAGTTAGTGCTGAGATGTATGGCTTTTCTCAGAATGAAACAGATATGTCCAAACTAGAAAAAAGACTTCCTAGATAGCATTTGCACAAGAAAATGTGACTGGAAACTTTCAATCAGAAGAAACAATATGAAGAAAAAGAAGTCGTAAACCAGTAAGAGGGCATCTTTCAAAAGTCACTGCTGATTGCCCTAGACACCTCTGCTGTGTTCTACAGAGGTGACAATGGTCATAGAGTCATAGAATCACCAAGGTTGGAAAAGACCTCTAAGATCATCCAGTCCAGTTGTCCCCCAGCTGCCAGTATTTCCCTGCTAAACCATGTCCCTTAGTACAACATCTAAACATTTCTTGAACATGAGCTTCTTAATTGAAGAAGCACGGGTAATTACCAGTAAGGAAATCCAAGACTGCTAGTAAGCCATGCCAAATGAGAGCTGCTCGTGCAAGTCCAGAGAAGAGCCATAAAGATCATCAGAAGGCTGGAGCAACCAAGAAAGGTTGAGAGAGTGAGGCTTGTTTAGCTTGGAGGAGAGAAAGCTCTGGTGAGACCTCATTGCAGCCTTCCAGTATTGAAGGGGAGCAGGAAGGGGAACAACTTTTTTCATACGGTCTGATAGTGATAGGAGTTTTAGATAAGATTTTAGAGGGAATTTTTTTACCCAAAGGATGGTGAGGCACTGGCGCAAGATACTCAGAGAACTTGTGGATGCCCCATCTATGGAGGCCTTGAAGACCAGGTTGGATGGGGTCCTGGGCATCCTGATCTGGTGGATGGCAGCCCTGCCAACTGCAGCGTGCTGGAACTGGACAGGCTATAAGATCCCTTCCAACCTAAACCATTCCATGATTCTGATTATATGAATTGAGTGGAAAAAACTTGAGCTGTAGAAGAACTACAGAGCATCAGGCATGTTGAAAAGTCATGAGAAAATGAAAGTGGCATCTACTCCCATTTATGGTCAACTAGTTAAAATCTAACTGTAGAAGAGTTCAGAGAATTTACTCCTGACCCAGAAAAGAGTAAATATAGGAAATAGCTGTTTGGGACCAAGAAAAGAGCTTGCTGAGGAATAGGACTTTATGCAGCCTGTTTTTGCTTTGTTAAAAAAAAAAAAAAAATCTAAACGTTGAGTCTCTTGGTAATTTTTAGTTCTGTTTGTGTAAAAGTAGATCTCTTCATAACAAATGTGCATGTTTATATGGCCACTGACATTCTGCTTGTGACAGAGGTCCCAAATAGATTAGTTCCTTTTCTAGGTTGTCTCAAATATGCTTCACATAGGGAAAACTGATGTGTTTAATCAGAGACCGATGTGTGGTGTTTTCCTTGTTGCTCTATCTCTTTCCCACTTTCTTATGAAGTGTTATCCTCGCTCTTGCTTCCTCTGGAGGTGCCATTCAGTCCTTAAACCCTTGATCCTGGCAAGCTTTACTTGCTGTAACATCGTTCTTGCTCACCAGCACAGATTTTCCCAAGCCTTTTGTTCTAGTCAAAATATTTGCAGAAAAGCTGACCAGACTTCACTTCTGGCTCCCTTTTACCTCACATGACCTTAATTAGTACCTAATTACACTCTTATTAGTGGCACAATGTGATGAAGGTAATTTGTGTGCCATTTTCCACGTTTCTTTTCCATTAGAGAAACCGAGAAATACTAAAAGACCTCCAAATAAAACCGTATAATTTTAGAAGGGAAAAGACCAAGAATCCTTTAAATCACATATGTACATGTAAGCTGTTGCATATGGATGCATTTAAGATTCTAGAGGGCTAGGCACTTCTTTTCAATTCAAGTGTTACTATGGCAACAGCAGTACTTAGTCTGGTCTGCTTTGTCATTCTGACATTCTTGCTTTGATAGATTAAAGCCTTTTTAATTTTTTTTTAAATCATTTTATTCCATATGTCAGTTTACTTTCTAATAGCAGCAAAAATGGGGTATTGAGCCAGATTCTGTTCAGGTTTGGAGAGGTGCAAGCTTGTTCTCAACTGAAACATTGTACGTTATCGGTATCAAAATTCAGTCTTTCTACATTATAGTGGGAAACTTTTCTTTTGAAGATTAGCTCTTATCCTGAAAGACGCAGCATCGGAGACACAAAAATAAATTGATCCATTGGGTTTTCCAGAAAACAGGTTTATCTCAGTAAAGCTCAGTCCTGTTCCCAGTTCTCTGCAGAATAGAAAATATTTTCTGAAGACTCAATTGAAAATACTATTTGCTGTCATGACTGGATGCTGTCACATGCTCACTTCTTCCTAAATTAGAGCTTACAGATATTCAGAGATCTGACTAAACAATTTGGAAAGCAAACAGACACCGCATGGCAGAACTTGGTGATAAACCTAGAGAATAACAATTTGATATGGAAACGATGTTGATGAAAACATTAAAAACTGGTGATACTTGCCTAAAATACTTGGGCTTTACCTTTTTTTATGCAATCAGAACTTAGAGGAATGGAGTAAAATAATTTTTAATATATAAATTCTACTCAATTAATTACAGAGTTTTTTTTTTAAGTTGCCTGTGGTGACTGTAATAGGCAATCCTCCCATTCTGTTATGGCTTAGCTTTCTCCTGGAACACAGACTAGGCTATGGAGAAATACTAGAATTGTGCATTCAGTTCAACTGATTGTAACTAACAGTTCTGACCAGAAATATACTTTTTACCAAATTAAAAAAAAAAATAAAAATCTCTAATAATGGCACAGGGAGAGGTATTTGTGAACACATCAAAATAATACTTGTATATGCGATGTAATGCAATTTCAAAACCTTTTATTGATAATGTGGTAAATCTGTTCATGTTTATGGCAGGGCATTTAAAGTACATAATACAGTATAGGAAACAGGTGGGACAGTAATTTAATATGCTTAGTGGAATACTTCGAGATCAGAAGAGGCCACTGAGGGTCTTCAACCATATACTAAGCTTGTGCTTAGTATCTAATGTGTTTTGAATTGAAGGATGTTTTTAAAGACAGCTATAAAAGAGGCAAAAAAGAATGCTTTCATTTTCAAAAAAAAAGGCACCATCATTGCATGATCTTGGTAGCACTGAGGAAATGTTCCAAGATTTGGATTAAGTTTATAGAATGGTAGGTAGAACATATAGCCATGCAGTTCACATTAACACTGATGAGCATTGAGTGGAGCAGTCACCTTCCAACTTACTGGAAAGTTAACACTTTAATTGGAAAAACTATATTGATATCTTAAGACATCAAATGGTAAATTATTAACTGGATGGTTGAGGAGCTGTATGCCAAATCAGTGCTTAAAAACAGTGAAACAGTGGGAGCTGTAAGTTTGATTCTCTGCTGCTGTAGCAGTGCCTTTGAAACAATGATGGAATCTAAGTTTTTTGTTTGACAAAATAATATATTTATAGGCTATAAAACATATATAGAGAGAAACAAACAAACAAAACAAAACCAACCAACCAACTAAACAAAACCAGAAATACTTTTAGCTTTTCAGATGTGTTTGCATGGGATAATAAATACTGGATAAGTACTGTGAGATGCAATGCTACTGCTGCCTTCCAAGGCAATATGCTTTTTTTCCCACCAGGTATTTTCCTTCACTTTCAGTCTATACCCCCATACCAGTGTTCCTACACTAATGAAGGCCAGATTAAGGTCTCATTTAGAGAAAAATGTGATGTCTTCAATGTAAGAAATACATTGCGTTTTTTTTTCTTTTCATTTTGAAGAGTGTTTCCTTCATTTGCAGTTACACTGTTAATAGCTGCCTAAAGATGACGTGGGATTCCTTTTTAATTGCCCTTCATTTCCTTCTAATTCAAACTCTTTCTGTTTGTTTACCCAAAGCTCTAATCAACATCCTAGCCATCAGCTATGAGATACAGCATCTCAATCAACATTCCCCATTCAAAGGGGAAACAGATCTATCAGCAAAGATAACTGAGTAGTTTCTTATTTCCTGTCAGGTTACAATATAATCTGCTATGAAAGAGGAGCTGAGGTGTAGATGTTGTAATCAGTCAGTACCCTACCACAAGGTGGGAAATGTCAAAAGATGGCAAACAGCCAGGTCCATACCTCTACCCCACTCATTGCTGTATCACTTGTAGGCTTAACATGAACTTTCCCAGAGCTCACCCATCATCATGGACTGATGGGCACAGAGCAAAGCCACACAAACAACACAAAGCATATTGAGTGTTCTGTTGATTTTTCTCACCTTATACTTGTAGCTACAATTCAGATATGTCAGGACTTCCTGGATCTAACTGTATTAAATTCTTAGAATTCACTCCTGATCTTCAATGACCTCCTTTAGACAGGGACCTTTGCTGTGTTATACAAACCACTTACAGTACTTCAAAAATGCCTGCGTGTTCCCAGCTGGATGTAAAAGTCCATCTTGTTGCATCTCACATGTGTTTGCATGGTATCTGCTAACTGTAAGCTGGCTTACACTAGCTCAGAATTTGTTGAATAGTCGTAATTTTTATGGCTCACAATACAATAATCATGTGTTGTGTGCTTTCTCAACACAAATGATCAAATGGTCTGGATAAGACTGTGGAAAGCTGGAGACCAGCCTTGCTGTGCAAAGTCTGGTCCATCTGAAGCCAGCTTGATGCACACAGATCAACTGCTGGAGTTTCAGATTTAGACTGAAAATAAGGAGCAAAGAGGGGGGAAAAAATACCAAACAACCACAACAGTTTAAATCTGAGGATTTTTCATTTTTCATTTTCAAAATGACATATCCTATTGCCAAACAGGGTATTCTAATGCTGCTCTTGTGCTGAACGCTGTGAAACATCAAGCAAATAGCTTTACGATAACATGGGTGGATCTAATTCTTCCCATACGAACATTTTAAAAGCATCATTATTCAATTAATACTTCATAATGTAAAAAAAGTAAAGAATTTCATCTAGTAATATGTCAAAGATCAGTTACTTGCTCTTGAGCATTGAGAATGTATATACTGTAAGATGTTAGTCAACTTCTAGTTCCAAATGTCTTCTGGTTTAATAATTTGGAAATCTTGTACCGTTCATTATGAAGACTATATAAAATGCCAAGGGAGAGGAAATATATATATATACACACAAAATTATCCTGATATACAACAAAGAGGGAGGGAAATAAAAGAAAATCATATTGCAGGATTGTTCCGAGCTTCAGAAATGAAATGAGTATGATGTCATATTGAAGAAGTTATAGGGTTAGTGTAATAAGGTGATTTCAAAGAACAAACTCCACGTTTTCTTGACTTTGAACTGTTAAAATATGCCTTCTCATACCAAGCGTAATCAAAACTTTAATAAGCCCATATATTAGAAACATGAAAAGGAATTAACATGAATTTTCAACTGCTTATGTCAATGACGCAACATCTACAAATAACAGCAGAAAAATAACTTCTTGTAGCATTTCTTATACTACATGACATTTCAGATAGAGTAACATTCAGCTATGCCAGTGAATGATAAAGGTCATGGCTGTCTATAATTCCCAGCAGCAGAGGCAGTATTGGCTCTGTGGTCTCCTTTCAAGTGCAACAAAGACCTTGTGGATTAAAAACTACCCTGGGATTCCAGATTTCTGCATTGAGTGCTTGGCTCTGTCACCAGTGTAATGTGTTACACAGAGTCAATATACTTCATATTTTCTAACCATTATTTGAGAATAGTATAAATATTTCTCTATGTCACTGTGGTGAGATTAGAAACAAAATAGTATCCATTGGGAAAATGATGAGTAGAGAAACAGTCAAAAACAGTCAACAGAAACATAACTGAGCCCAAAGTTAATACTCATCTTTAGATGGATACAGACAGACACAGGTTCCCTGCAGCCTCTCTTACAGCTGTGGCCTCTAAAGCAGATCCCTTGGCGTGCATCCCTACCTGGGCAAATGCATTTGTGCACCTTGCCATGCAGTTCACACATGCAGCTCACAGCTGTTCAGCGGAGAAGCACCAACACCCACACGTCTTACACCTGCCTTTGCTTCTGGGAAAATTCCGGGCGTCCATTCAAATGACAACACAGGATGGAAGCTGTAGGGGCTGACATGTCAGAGCAGCCCCTGAGATCTGACCATCATCTCACTGCTTCAGTATTCATAAGCAGAGAGCAGAATTTCTAGAGGTCAATTCACTCTGTGGTTTCAATAGATGCAGGCATCTCTCTTGATTTGAACTGGTTTCCTTTAGAGGGATACAAAACCATGTTTGAAATAAAGAAAAGAATGTCATCTTTCAGCTTTGTTTTTCCCCAACAATCTATACAGAAGGAAGAAAGATGACAGGTTCAACAAGGTTGAGATCAACGAAACAAAAGGAAAAAAAAAGGAGGATTTATTCTTAAGTGTAAGGTGAACATGAGTCAAGCAAATTAATGCTGAAAATAATAATAATTTAAAAAAGCAAAAAAATCCAAACCACTCCACAACCAACAAACATAAATCTAACTTGCTTCCCCATGTGAATGGATAAACATCTTTATATTTATGCATACAGTATATCACTACCTCTTGTCCTACTTGGTGTCTGTCCCTAAGGAAGATTTGTGTTTCTCAGAACTTTTGTTTTCTGCTCTGTGGTTTTATAATTTTTAGCTTTGCACTTTTGGGAGTTTCATTTAATTCCAATTTATTTTTCTTAAGTCACAACTCTGAATTCCTTATAACAAGAAGTGTTTTTTTGATAAGTTATCAAAAATGTAATGGGAAAAGTTTTATGTTCTAACCACAAGCAAGAAGCCAGACTTTTGTCTCTGTGGACAAAAAGTATGGGTCTAAACAGACCTGAAGAAACATTTATTTTCTTCTTCTAGACAATCTAATGTCAACAGTGTAAAAATTAGCTGATGTTTCGAGGACATATTTTCACGTTTCTCTCTGTCAAGAAATTGTACCATGCCCCCATCAAAACTACAGACTAAAGATGTATATGCTAACTGTCCTGCTAGTAGATTTGGGTTTTAGTTTTTGAAATCTCTGACTCTGCAGATGTGCCAATAGATATACAATTTCTGTCCTTCCACTGACATATTGGTATGAATCCATTGGTATCAATGGTATGAATCCATTCGTATGAATTCAGCTGTGTATCACCCAAGGCAACAGAATCACAGAATTATAACCATTTGAGTTGGAAGGGACCTTTAAAGGTTACCTAGTCCTACTCTCAGTGAACAGCGACAATAGAGTCTAAGGTACCTGGGAAAATAACAATTTCATGACATGTCACATTCAGTACAGAGACTATGATAAGCAATTACAGAGTTCTTTTTTATTGTGCTCAATTTTATCCCAGTTCCAGACATTTCTAACTCTGAACCAAGGTCAGGGTGTTGATAACTGCTGTCCGTGTTCAGGATTTTTTGCTTCACTCCAAAAAGACTCATGCAACACAAGGAGAACAGCGCTCTTTGGTTCTCCACCACAGCCTAGGATGAGCTCAAAGCAGAGGTAGAAAAAAAATATCTTGGACTTTTCTTCTATGAATAATCAGAGTACATTTAGTTGCATTTCAAACATTTCCTAATTCAACACTTTGCTTGTTTATTTCATTTTAAATTGAAAATTTGTCCTTTAACCCCAAACCTCCATGATATGGACAACATGTGCCACGTACAGTCCTCAACACATTTCAAAATGGAAACTCTACTTTTGGGCCAAGCTGTCTGGCAAACAAATCTGTATTGCACCTGAGTAGACGGTTTCCTCCTGTAGATGTCTGTCTGCATCTCTGTTGCAGTAAAGCTGTATATAAACACATGTCAAAGACTTGATCTGCTTTTCAGCCGTGTATCTTCGACCACATAATGAATAGAATGGCCATAGGGAGGAATTGGTAGGCAAGCTAGGGATGATGGAAGGGTATACAGAAATACAGTGGGCAATATACTAGTAGTAACAGGTTAAAACAGCCCTTTTAAATGTACCCAAGGGAGAGGCAGCAGGTACATGAAAATGAAGTGAAATGAACTGCTGTCAGTCAGCATCATGCCAGCTTTCCTCACCCCTTTGATAGAAGTAAAACTTACATCTCAAACTATAACTTTGAAAGCTTTAACTATTAAAATATATCTGAATTCAGCTAAGGTCTGGAAAGTCGTTATGTCATGCTGGTCTTATCATTTCAGAAGAGAAATTTTATATATATATATATATATATATACGCACACGCTCCTTTGTTATTTTAAAGGAGTAAATACTGATTTATTGTACTATCACTGGATGTAATACCAAGTCTCTGATAGAAATTGAAAAGAGTGGCACTTGGTGTAACTCATGGTGAATAGTGATGTTGGATTGCTATCTCTAACGATAGAAAATGCTTGAGTTTCAGATGATAAAGACTTGAACTCCTTTACAATATACAATATAATAATCACAGAAAACAGTTCTGAAAGCAAATGCAATTCTAAATATGTTGTGTTGATAAAAATTAAGTCACTCTTGTAAGACTTAATGATAGTTACAAAAAAAAATAAAAACAGAATGATTGCTATTATGTCAAGTTCTTGAAGAAAACAGCATGCACTACAGTGGTGGTCCACTGCTTCTCTTTGGTCAGAGAAAGTGTTCCTTTACTGGGACACTTGAGGGACATAAGCCTTTCTCAACATTAATTTAACTGCTCATTAAAATCAACCAATACTCTCTAGCTTCTCAAGTTATTCCTAACATATAAAATGAGAATTTGTAGGTGGATGTTTTTTAATACTTTAAAAATGAGACTCCTTATGTAGTGATGGAACAGAATGTTCGATGATGGCCCTTACGCTTGAAATGATAGCAAAGAAAGCAGAGCTGCCCTATGGCCAGAAGGATGATCAAAGTTCTGAAAGGAGCTATCTTCTGGATGAATGCCTCTTACAAATACTTCCCTTGTTATGCTGCTGTGCAACCCGGTTTCCAAATGGGTTGTGTCATAGCAGCAAAAAATACGTGGCTGTGAATTCCAAATGTTGACATTCTAGCTCTTCTGCTAGTGAGATTGCTGGGGAGAGAGTACATACATATGGTTGAGTCCCAAAGCAAGCTACTGTGTTTGAGTAATTTGCTTCTGCAGAATGAAAACATTGCTCTGCTGTACAATCTTAATTCTACAGTAATTACAATTCTTCAAGGCCAAGCCAGACATCACTAGTGTCTTTCTTCTTCTTGGCCTAACAGCCTACTAAGGTGGTTTCTAGTACTGATCTACACTGCATATTTACTTCGGAGAAAAGTACACTGATAAACTCTGAAAATATTTTCAATGTTATTGTAACTCATAAGTGGATGTAAAGGAGTAACATTTTTTAAATGTGAAATTTCTTGTATAGTATCCCACATTATTTCACAGAATCACAGAATTGTAAGGGTTGGAAGGAACCTCCAGAGATCATCGAGTCCAACCCCCCTGCCAAAGCAGGTTCCCTACACCAGGTCGCA
>JAOWBP010002052.1:27660690-27671111 GCA_028571105.1 Tragopan temminckii | reverse complement strand
ATTTGTGCGGAACTTCCTGTGCTGCAGTTTCCAGCCGTTTCCCCTTGTCCTGTCTCCACACACTGCTGAAAAGAGTCTGAAAAGAGTACTTTCATTTCTTCAGCTACAGCCTGTGTTAAAAAAGGGAAGACTTATTTATCTGTTTCACTTATACGGACTCTGGCACGTCTTAGTTTTCAAGAATCCATCATTGAGAGAAAGAAAAGGAATTTAAACTATTGGAAGAAAACAAAAATAGAAAGTAGTGTTACTATGGAGCCTGACTCCTAACAGAAGCAAGGAAGTTAGAGGTGAGACTTTAAATCAGTTCTTTAAGTATATCAAAAGAAATAGGGGCCAGTGTCAGTTGTGATTTGGCAGTAATAACATTCCACAGAATCTACCTTGATTCTTCCACATGCAGTTTATCCTTTAGGATGAATGCGTTCTCATTTGAAGTACTGTCTAGGAGATAGTCAGTTTAAAAGGTGATTTTTCTGTGTGCATTTTGTAGTCTTTCCATTATTTGAATTCTATTATTATTCTATTGTCTAATTGACTTAATTTTGTACAGTAGCGTTCAAAAGAGAAAAGTTTTAAAACAGTTGAATCTGATGTTCTTTTGCATCTATCATCACACCACTATGTATGTGAAATCTCAATACTAGAATATGGCACAGAATCAATGAAACATTTACAGTGCTTGCTCTGTTTTTGGAGATTTTAGATACGTACAGAGCCATATGTACTCCTTAATTTTTTTATTTTTTTATTTTTTGGATAAGCGTAAGTTTGCCTTTCTTCTTACCATATCCTAATAAAATCTCCTGTAGACATAAAGCTTATCTGTACACTAGGATATAAGCCCGTTTAAGGACATTTGCACACAGAAGCAAGGCATACCAGATAGTATGTGAGGCAGACTTCAAATGAGTCTTCACCTCATCAAGTGCAACATATGGCTGATCTGCAGCACAAAACAGCCGGTCCAAATTTGGGAAGTTTAGCTTTCCAGAGCTTCCACCATCTCTGCCACTTACGTGCTTTCCCTTGATGACATGGCCTACGGGAAAAAATATTAGGGTTTCTTAGCATGAAGAGAATAGTCTTCAAATACTTAGTGGAATACACCATCTTCATCTCTGCAGTAAAAAAAAAAATAATAAAGTATTTAATTTGTAGGAATCAAGGTAAGTTAGTTATTAGCACAACACCGCAAGCAAGGCCACCAAAGCTCCAGGAAAACTTTTTTAGAAGGCTCTAAAATACGGGGAGACATGAGAATAGGTTAGAAGGTGCTGTTCCAGGAATGGCTTTGAAAATTAAGTCGAGCTTTGGGGATCCAGTATCTACAGTTCGACAGAATAGTGTTTCTGGTGCATTTTAAATTACATCTCCAACTTTTTTCTCCCAACTTCAGGTATCAGTTACAATTAATTAGTGCATCTCTCATTTGTGATGAAAGTATCAACAAAATGAGAGACTGACAACTACTCATGTCTGCTTTCTCAAGGTCTTCTAGGAAAGATAACCTTGGCCTGTCTTTGAACTCAGTACAAAGATTATAGCAGGTTTAAATGGGAGTGATATTTTGTCTGTTCTTCAGAATTTCATTCTTTAAAAAGCTTTAAAAAAACAGTGCAAATGATTGAGAGAATAGGTTTGCTGAGGTATGTCTGGTCAACCCCACCCCAAGAGCTTCCCTCACAGCTTTGAAGATACAATGTGCAAGTGCAGAGCAAGTTTCTAGAAACTGCTGGCAAAGGGCTGTAGTGTATTTTTTTCTTTTACATGGGCTTATTATGAATTTTGCACGTAACTTGTGACCTGCTGTTTCCCTTCATGGCAAGCAACCAAAGGGAATGTAGGCTCTTAATGAAAAACAATCCATTTTGCAAATGGATTTCAGAGCAACTTTGACAGACAGCAGGATTCTAAGTGTTAATGCTGTGAAGATGCCCAGGCAACATACCCTGCTACATATTTTTGGGTGTTAAATGCTTTAAAAAAGGAGACGTTTTGGCTATCATTAGGTATGAACCATAATGAGGTTGTTCCTGTGATTTGTTGCTAGACAGCACACTAAAGCTGTTCAGTGAGATTATCTGAATAACTGTGTCGTTAGGAAGCAGCTGCTGACCAGATGTTCTACAGCCATTACAGCATACTTACAGGTAGTTAAACTTCTTTTTCAGCCACAAAAATAGAGAGTACAGATAGGTTTGAAATCTGGATTCAGCTAGCCTCTTACAATTGCTTTCTATAACAATAAAAAAGTAAAAAATTCTACATCACAGTATTTACAAATGATCACATTCAAACTTGTATGTGTGCTAATACTTTTGAATATGTTGTGAAGATACCTCTCATGATCTACTTGCCACTGTGAATATAGAACTGCTCATCCTATGATCACTCTCCTGTGATTCCAGAAATATCTGACAGCAACACTAGGATTCGTTCTCTTTATTTTGTGAAGAAAAAAAAAAAAAAGCACAAATTAACAAACAAACAAAAACAAGCAACTTAAATCAAAACAAAACAAAAACACTAGGAAAATATTGAAGATGTACTGAACAGGTTGCCCAGAGATGTGCCCAGAGATGTCCGGAAACTCTGAAGACAAGGTTGGATCAGGCTATGGGCACCCTGATCTAGCTGCACCTGCCCCTTTTTGTTGCACAGGAGCTGGACTAGATGACCTTTAAAGATCCCTTCCAACTCTAAGGATTCTATAATTCTATGATACAAGTCACCTTGATACAGCACAAAGAAGGGCCAATGTCAGTGCAAGGCCAGGTTTCTTAGGGCATCATTGAGTTGAGTTTTGAACATCTCTAGTGGTGGAAATTTTAAAATCCCTCTGGGCAACCCTTTTAAATGTGTGATCATTCTTATCATCATTATCTTTCCCAATATCTAATCAGAATTTCCCATGTTGTTTCTTGCCCTGCGCCCTGTCAGTGTTCCTTTCCAAGAACTGTCTGGCTCAAATGCAAACAGCTATACACTTTACAAGCATCCAGTTCAGAAACACAGTTAGGTCAAGAACACTGGATACAGCAGAACTAACATTAGGAAATTACATTGTTACCTCTTTATCCTTACGGAAGCCTAGAAATACAAAATTAACAATCAGATTGGGAAGTTCCAGGACTAGGGATAGATTTTTAAAAATCTATTTCAGAAGTAACTCCCTCTACTCAGTATGAAAGAGAAAAATAGCTAGAAGGGTAAGAATTCTTCATGAGAAATATTTTTGAATGCTCACTGTTGTGTCCCACTGCAACTGTTGCACCAGAGATGGGTCCCTGAGCTCCTCTTAGTCTTGGGGCAGATCCTCTTCCTTGGGCTTGACATCTTTGTGGGGAGGGTTATCGCAACTATCTTCCTCTGGTGGACCAATCTCCAGCAGTTCTTGGTAATCATTGGACATACGGAATTTTCACAGAAAATGCATGCATTGGTAAGTAACATTATCACCATTTTCATACTGCTGGGAAAAAAGAAAACAATGTAAAGTGAATGAATTGTAAAATGTAATGGGAAATCATGGACCTCATTCATGTAGAGCCCTATCTCTACATATGCAAGAAAACAGACACGTACTCCTGTTCACAACTTTGGTTCCATAGAAGTCTTTTAGTTTCGCAACTAGTCACGGAGTAAGGATGTGCCTTTCTGCTGCTGAAGTTTCATTCCAGTCTAAAAAAAAAAACAACCAACAACAACAAACAAAAAAAAAAAAAAAAAAAAAGAACACACCACACACCAAACCTTCAAAAAAAGCAAACTCTATATAATGTATTAATTTTCTGTCATATTGTATTAAGTCAGTAGGATTATCTGTGGATCTGCCTCAGCTACCTTGTCTTCTTCAATGGCTCATGCGTACTTACTTGCAAAGCTGTTGCCTGCAATCAGTGTTCATACATTAGCATGAATAGGAGTCCATCTTTGAGCTAGCACAAAAATCAGCTCATACGCTTGTCATTGGTTACTGTCATCCAAGAGTTAAAGTAAAATTAGTCATTGGCACGATGGACAATCCCAGAAGCAGGTGCTTCTGTTTCAAAACTGTCAGATTACAGCAGAGTACTTCAAAGGACATGTATCTGTTTACATGCTGAGGACACTTCACTGAGAACATCCATCTGTTGACTGGAGAAATTGCAAGGACATCTTTCAATACAGTTACACAAATGTTGGAAAGCTACATCATTTTTTTTTTTAATTTTTATCTTTTACCTTCGTTTTCTTACCTTGCTGTCAAAATAATAGAAGAACATTATAGTATATCTGTACATTTGGAAATGCATGTGCATACTCTGAATTTCAGCATTCTTTTCCTCAGTACTCTTACTGCTCTTAGTGAGAGTTTTAATAACAGATTAGAAAGACACAGCAAAGTTTTCTGAAGATCAATAATCCCCAGTTAGAGAATATGACAGTACAACTGTAATTAAAAAGGATTCCTGAATAGCTTCCAGGCACGTGCTATGCCTCATAATTCAGGAACCTGAGGTTCCCTATATACCTAGCACAAAAAGAGAAGACAGTGGAAGGACTTGTCCTCTGCTCTGAATAGCATCAGATAGAATGATTGTTTTTTAAGTCCCTGCTTACTTTCACAGTGATTACTGTTGCAGAAATGCTTGGTATTTTCCTCTCCAGTTAGCTTGGGGTGCAGAGTTCTTTTAGTCTTCTGCATTGCTACTAATGGAATGGGTATAATGCATTTTAGAAGAGATTGCAGATGAGAACGTTGAGACAAGTCTATGAACAAGTGCATGGTGTAGGTTAGGGACCAGTGACTGGCATTTCTCCCAGCAATGGGCAAAAGCTGCAACTCCACTTAAGCCTGATCTGAAATTGTCAAAGAAGTGCAAATGCAAGCTGTAACTTTAGAACCTATTTAGACATCACCATGAGCATGATAAAGTCTCCCTCACAGCTTGTAAAGAGTATATATCTGTATTAAGGGAAGCTATTGATTGTCAAGCTTTAATGCAAGGAGTATATATACTCAAAACGTCTTTATACTACAAGTAACTAACAGTAAAAGCTAATTAAAGACTTGTGTTATCTGAACAGGTTTTCAGTGGTAACTAAAGAAAATTGTCAGAGGAATTATCATATAAAAGGTGTAATCAAGTAAAATAATTCAACTGCAAAATCTTTCATAGAAAGTGTAGTTTAGGTGGACTTTCATAGGAGTTTGAGGTGAGTACTTCCAAGGCTGCAAAGGCAAAAATACACCCTCCTAGTCGTTTTTCAAGGCGAAATCTTATGTCACTAAGTACTGATGCAAACATGTTCAATGGACAGCCACAGTTCAGAATCACATGGTCAAGTTAACTTTGGAGTTAGGTTCCCTAATACTTGAGAAACTTGAGTTTACAAATAATGTATGTGGGCAATTTTAAGATTCATAGCTGAGCAATTGTGACACTGAGGTGACAAATTTCCTGAGAGACACCTTCAGTAACAGGAGAGGAAGTGAATCAAGTGAATCATACAACTAGTGTGGCCAGAAGTCACCAAATGGGAGTTACATCCCAGCATTGTTCCATAAACTCCTTCCATTTCTTGGTACGCTGCAGTTAGTAACACCAGTGGCTTCATTACAGACAAGGTTTTCTAAAGGGATAGCAAAAGACATTAAAACAAAGAATCTGCTTAGAGGTCACAGCAATTTAGATCAACAATCTGCAAGAAGCTCCCTTAGCTATGACAGAATAAAAAGAAACCCAGCAAGATGCTTTAAAAACATCAAAAAGGGCACGTGCATTTATATTTAACATTAAGCTAGTTCTCACTATGTTTATGTTTGCCTCATCATCTGCTTGTAACAGTCCTTTTTTCTACATATGGGCCCCTGCGGGTCTTGAAATCAGTATGACTTCCTGCTCCAACAACCAGCTCCTCTCTGGAACGAGGGAGTCCTTTTGTTTTTGTCAGTTCTTGGGCTTTTGCCCTTCTAGACAAAACCAGTCCAACAGTCTCAGCAGGAAACCATGCCAGCACTCTCAGAGCCAGTTGGTCTTCTATTACCCTATTCCTGTGGAATGACTTATCTTGAGTCACTGTTTCCTTATAGCCTCTTTTTAGACTAGATCAGTGTACTCATACAAGTGACTACCCTATGATAAGGTCACCAGTTTATTTGTACATTAGTATGGCCCACTCAATATCCATCACAATCGTTAACAACTTGTCTGATTTCTGTCACTGCAGAAATGACAAAAGTTCATTTAATAGTTCTTGCCTTAGGCTCATAACTCCTTGGCTGAACTAAAAAATTTCTTTTAGAGAGATATTAAAGAAAGCTTAAAAAAATTTGGAAAATATGATCAAATACTTCATAAAAACAACATATAATGAGACAAAGAAATGCAACCAGAAGAAGTGAAAGACTGGGCAGCCATTCTCTTCAAGAGATGGGAACGTGACATTTGAGACAATAAATAATATCAGAAAACAATTTGAACAACAAAGTAATAAAAAGGATCAGGAAGAATACCCTGGAGATCATCTTGGTCATATCTGGTTTCAACATCAATTAATGAATGCACTTGTGTTACTCACTGCTGTCCTAAAGCTGCCCCCTCCAAATAATACACAGTTCTGTGTAATCGAGTAATCCACCACACCCCCTTGTGTGCCCATTAAGCAGCTTAGAAGTAGTTTATTTAGTCTGTTAAGCCTTCAAGATAAAAGGACTTTTCCTTAAATGCTCAAAGCTTTTAGATACTGAAGGTCCAAATGTTGTCCATATACTAAGCCTAGAATATTCTTGGCCAAGGACACCCTCAGAATGGAGTCAGGGTAATGGGAAGTTTCAGAAGGACAGATGAGGCTGCTTACATTATATTGAAGGGTCTCTGGTTCAGGTCACTAGGCACTATTCTTACAATACAGGCCTGCAAGATAATGAAGAAAGAGGAGAGGAAGGCAAAAGAGAACAACCTTCTGCTTGGTCTACCAGCTTCATTCAGAGGGAATAAATAAAGAATGTCTGGGGGCAGACTCTATTCTCAGGTATGGTTAAATATACTAAATCAGAGTTGTTCAGTAGTTCAATAAAATAATATGGATCCAAGAACCGAAGACAATCTTAAAAATAGGAAATTTCCATTGTGCTTGGCTATTTCTCCAGCATTATGCTTTCTGGAGAGTTATTTTTTGCCTTTAACAGCAGTCAGAGTGCTTTCAATCCATGGTGACAATACAGTGAGAAGCAGCCTCCTACCTGAGAAATATTCCTCAGGTCATATGAAGGCTGCCACATCTGAGAGCCATGAACTGAAAAGTACAATCCTAAACTTAATAGATGTCAAGACAGATCAAAAACATGTTATCATCAACAGAATAATAATGTTTTGGACAGTCACAGTGGTCAAGAGTAGGTGAGATGCTGTCAGGATTCCCTGTCTGGTAGTCAGAGGTGCTGATTTTTTGTAAAGATCATTTTGAGTGAGTGGGCAGATTGAATGGAAGATACCAAAGCAATCAGCTTAATGAGCCAATTCATTAAATTCTGTTCTAAATCCGGATGCAGACCAGGCTGTCTTGCTTGCTCATGATCCACTTTCCCTCAAGCGTGTCAAACTGCAGAGGCATTTAAGGTGGAAAATTCAGAAATGAAAGGGTTTTCAAAGCAAGCAATAGTCAAGAGACAGCGAGAATCTGGAATACGTACCACGCTCACCCTCTTCCCTCCCCAGAGAAGTCTTCATTCAGATTTCTTGTCTCGGAGCTATATCACTCCATGGACACAAAACAGACTGGTCAGGAGGAGGGGAGGCAGACACCACTGACCATAGCAATAGCAGGTCCCCAGCTGGGGAAGGATTCCCAGCCACCATTTCACATTTTCTGGACATTTCAGGGTACATTAATATATTTTCTTAAGATTTTCTTAAGTGATTGGAAAAGTAGACCATCCAAAGAGTTTTCTAGGTCACTAGGAAAAGAATTTCTAGCAGAGATTTTGCTATACCTACATAGCCTATACAAAACTGCAAATTCTCTATGCCATGAGGGAGAACCTTCCAAAAGGTTTGTCTCACCCCTCATCCCTTCACAAATAAAGAGATTGCCAGTGAAATAAGAATATTAATAAAAACTGTCATTGAAGTACTGCTATGACCAAACAATAAAAACATTTTGTTTTGAATGTGAAATATTGTAAGCTAGACTCTAGTAGTTGAATCAGGAAGGTATGGAGATTAAACATAAGGACTTTAAGAGCAAGAGTTCCCTAGGTAGAAGAATCAGATCAGGGCCTTTGCTAGAACTGTGCACATGCACAGTGCTTTTTTCTTTTTTTCTTTTTTTTTTTTTTTTAATTGGCATTCTTAAAATGAGTTTTTTTGTAGTGGGTTTCTGCATGAAAAAACCTCCTGCTGCAATGAGTTAGACCCAGGATGTATCTAACAAGATGCTTTCTCATTCCGAGTGGGGAAGCAAAAGCTCTAGCTCAGTGATAAGCTCTGCAATGGCATTTTCAAGCCAAGAGAGTAAAGTTTTAGTTGGCTCCATCACCACTGTGCACTTCTAACTAATACATGACTGGTAAGCAGAAACAGAAACTTGCTTTCAGCATGTGAGATTTTAACCCTACTTTTTGCTGTTAGCGAGCAATCGCCATTAAAACAATTCTGCAATTATGTGAGGACACTCCGATACTCCATGCATCTTTTAAGCTTTTACTTCTCTCTGATTTATGTACTCCTCAAAACAGCAGAGTCACAAAATCTATAAATTTAACTGGCAGGCCTCCAAACTGATTGGACTGAAGAGCAGGTATTGATAATGTTTATGATAGACGGTATGTATGTGGAGCTGTATTTGGAAAAAGTACACTGTGACTGCTGACATTTTTACAGTTTCACATGTTGTCCCATAAATCTCCTAGTAGATAAGTTCAAAGAATTTGTTTTAAAATCTTGCTGTGTTCACTATTTATAACCATGATTTTTTTTTTTGAGGGGGGGGGATGAGGGGGGGGATCTCTGTAACTGAATCCTGACATGCTCCTGCAAGTCTATAACACTTTCCAATGTTTGATTCTTAATTCTGAACATTCTAATAGCAGATAACATATGAAATCACTATGATAACAAAAAAAATATATTTTCAGGAATAACAGTTCTGTGTAATACTATTTTTGGTGTTTAAATCTGAAAAAGTTGAGAAAAAGTATGAAAAAGTGTTAAAAATTTGAGAGAAAAAATGTGACTAAATTTAGAGAGAAAACAGTCAATGAAAACTTGGAGAGCTGTTGGCTAGATAGTCATATTTCCCAGTTTTCCAATGAGAAAAGAGCAAAACTTTGGATAAAAACACATTTTTTTACTGGTAAAATGAAAGGTGATATATGTCAAATGAGGAAAAACTGATGGAAGAAACAGAAAGGATGACTGGCAGAGCTAAGGACAATAAGAAATTCGCATATACCAGGCATTGATCTTTGCAAGAAGATAGCTCATTAGCAGTAAAATGTGTTAGTGCAGGAGTTCATAAGGAGAAAAGACAAAAACATTACACTAACTTTTTTTGTCTGCTTTGGGGAAGAAGCAGAATAAGATATTCTGCTAAGGAGTATTCAATACGAGAGAAACTAGGAAAAAATCAGCAGGTCAGAATATTTTGTACACAAGAGTCCTGAAAGTTTTGCTGGGGGATCTGTAGTCCAGGGGAACAAATTTTTAATAACACTCTCAAAACTTGCAAGCATGCAGAATGCAAATGTTGTGCTGGAGTCAGGGAGGGTGAGTGGGATAACAGAGGGGACTGCTGCAGGCTCCTGCTAATCCCCTACAAAATAAATGGAAAAATTAATTTGGTATGGCCCCAACTGGAGTTATTCAAGGACAACAGTATAATTAATGTCCTATTTCTTTTCCTCCTAGGAAATAAATTCATTTAAACAAACTTCAGATTACTACTTGATGAGAAAACAAAATTGGCTTATTCAAGTAACTAAATAGATGCATTAGGCATTCTAGAAGCTGTTTAACTCTTTAGAATACATTCAATTTCATTTTAATACAAATGGATGTTATAGAGCAACAGTAGAACACAATACTCGTTAAGAACTTCTTTTCTGATATGCTGGATTACAACAGATTAAGATATCAATACAGCAATGGTTGCCACGTTTATGGCAAAGCAAACTAAGTACTCTTCTGTAGCAACGACAGTAGGTGTAGTGGCTTAGTTTCCATCTTACTATGCAAAGCAAATGCTTTGTCACTTTTTTTTTTTTTTTTTTTTTTTAACCCCAGAAGTTACGTCCTTCCTTCAGACACGCTTTTTTTTGCTGTCCTGATTTTTTTTTTTTTTTTTTAAACTTGAGTTTGGTCTAGTATTAAATGGGGAGGTTGGTGGCCCTGCATGTGGCAGGGGGGTTGGAGATTCATGATCCCTGTGGTCCC
>JAOWBP010002052.1:27636362-27654628 GCA_028571105.1 Tragopan temminckii | reverse complement strand
TGCATGTGGCAGGGGGGTTGGAGATTCATGATCCTTGTGGTCCCTTCCAACCCTGGCCATTCTGTGATTCTGTGAGTTTTTGGGAGTCACATACACCCACAGCAAAATTTAGTCACCTGCTTGTTCCTGGCCAAAATATAACCTGCAGACTAACAGTGGTGATAACACTTGCTGTTGGATGACTCTCAGCTTCATAAAACCTCACCTAAGCCCTCCATCTTGTCTCTAGTAGGTGCTCCAAGAAATGGTAATGATTTGAGGTGTCCTGTTTTTCAGAAGCCTCTTTAATCAGAGGTTGATCAAAAGTGCAGTATACTACAGTGTGAAATCATTTCTTTTAAAACTACTAGGTTTGGTCAGGTTGGAGTTGGATTAGTTTTTGGTTTTTTTTTTTTCTTTTTTCTTTTTTCCTTTTTCCTCCATTTCAGCTTTGCTGTGTAAACATCTGGGCAATCAAGCAATCATGGGCACACTGTATTGAGATGCAAGTAGTATTCACATAAACGCTAAAACCCTTGTTTATGTGCCTAACCAAATTGTGGCTGTTGCAACTACTGCCAGATCAGTGGTAAAAAACAAAAACAAAAACCCAAAACATTGTAATCTAGAATAAATGCACTTAAAATGGCAGGGATATTCACGGCCTCATATGCAAATTTAAAAACTTCAGAAGTAACAGATAGAGAATGCTATCATCATTGTATTAAAAAAAAAAAGTCTCCAAAGTATTGCGGTCTACTTCAACTCCAATTACCCTCTGGGCATAAACATATTCATGAGGTCTTTCATGGCCAGAAACTTCAGCCAAAAGTTCCTTCCAAAGTTGTGGATAATGTCACTTCTGCCAAGTTTGAGTAAAGACTTTGAAAACCTATGCCACAAGGCAATCATCCTACCTCAATTAAGAGATCTGTATTGGTCAGTTGCAACATTTGAAATGTTGACAGAGCTGCTTTTAAGGATCATGTCTTTCTTAAGAAGTCATTTGCTATGCCAAAACATTTCGGAAAAGGATCTTTAGTGGAAAATCCTCTTAAGAATAACGTAGGCTTTAAGGACAGACAATTTTCTGACACTCATGCAGTCAGACTGCATTCCCATTTCATGGGAGCAAGCAACGGTTGCCTCTTTTCCCTCATGATTTAGCAAAGTACCGTTTTATACTGTAGTCATCCTGAGCACAAGCATCCGTCGGTCTGATTCAACACTGGGCTCTAGGTAAGTAACTGGGACTAAGTGTTATGTAAACAGCTGGGTATCTAATGGTAATAGAGCCTACTCTGAACTGCATCTAATTCTCCAATATCTAAACTGCAAAGAGGTCCAGTGTGATTCAAAGCAGAAGGAAGAAATTTTGTTTGTGTTGCGAGGTCCATTTTCAACTTAAACATGTAGCTCATGAAAGTTTAAGAAAATCTTAAGATATTAAAACAAAGAAGTAGTAATTGACACTTAAATTTTGTTTTCTATTTATCTGCCAACAGAGCTGAGTAGATATAATTGCCTACAAAATTTAATCCATCAACTATTCAAAAGTTATACATCCATTTATGTTATCCAAAAACATGTCAAAACAATCTGTTTTAAAATCACTTTTTTCTGTAAGACTTCTTAAACCCTCATCATGAGCATGGGTATTAGTGGCAGTATCTTACACTCCTTTTCAAGTTCTACCATTACCTATAATTTTCCATATTATAGCAGTCTAAATGAAGAGATCACTTATGACAGTGTTTGGCTCACTTAATTTAGCTGCTGGGTTTCAACAGCCGCAGTCTACAGAAACAGACTTTTACATTTCACTTTTTTTTCTTCCAAGTTCAGTTTTTCTGGGTCATAAATTCCCAGAGTAGATATGTGAATAAACATAATGTATATAATAAGCAACTATTAAAAAATAATACAACAAACATAAGAAATTCACATTATATAGAATCATAGAATCACAGAATCACCAAGGTTGGAAAAGACCTCCAAGATCATCCAGTTCAACCATCCACCCACCACCAATATAACCCATTAAACCATGCCCCTTAGTATCACATCCACACATTTCATGAACACCTCCAAGGACTGTGACTCAACCACCTGCCTAGGCAGTTCACTCTAAAGCCTGACCACTCTTTAGGAGAAGAAATTTTTCCTAATGTTCCTGATATGCTTCTACCTCAAGATTGGTCTAGTCTTCCAGGCCAAGCTGTTACTTCTGTAATCTGACACAAAGTGAATTTTCTGTTCCATTAACACCTCTGAGGTATTGGACATGCTTCAGGATCTCAGTAAAGTAAAACAAAAACAAAATTCCAAACTATTTGAAAATGAAAATCTCAAATTTGATTTTCTTCCTGATTCTCAAAACTTTCTTCTGTATTTATCAGAATTTTCAAGCAAATGCATGTTCTGAACTTTGAAAATATTTGAAAACAGAAATAGATTCTTTTAAAAAGGTCTTTTTTTCCCCCCAGGACTTAAGTAAACAATGTTCTTTTTAGTTTTCTCCTAAAAAAAAAGTACTAAATCAGTTTGGTAACTTCAAATTCTCAAATGTGATGCCATAATGAGCTCCTTTCAATTTTTTTTTTCTGCACTTTCATATTCTGAGTTTTCTGAAGGTAAAAGATTACTTTTACCTTCAAGTTCCCTTTTCCCTTTGTCTGTGTCAGTAACAATAGAACCTCATCTGAAAAATTTCAATGTGAAATAGAAAAACACAACAGCATAGTCATCCTACTCACTAGCTAGCCATAATGTCCATATTGGACAGTAAGTTGACATTAGAAAATTGGTATTTCAGCCCAATTGGCCTGTATCCAACTACTCGATTTTGGAGCTGAGGGGTGTGCAGTGATACGTGTTAAGGTGTTGTGTCTCAATGGACATCCTAATGACCCCATGCTCATGACTGGGCCAGCACTTGCATGTCAGGGACCACAAAAAGAAATGTATAGACCACGCACAATGAATTTCTGGAATCTATTGCCGAAAAAATTAATGGAAGCACAGGACAGCCTGGTCTAATATTAGATATGGAGGTTGGTAGCCTTGCCTGTGGCAAGGGGGTGTTGGAGCTTGATGATCCTTGGGGTTTCTTCCAACCCAAGCCATTCTATGATAGATAATAAGTAGAACCTTTACCATGATCGAAAATTGTAAGGAAGATTTTAGAAACTCATCTTCAGATAAGCCAGTCATCACCTACCTGAACTTAGACATTTCTCTGAAGAACATTTTTTCTCTCTGACTTCTGACTTTGCAAGAAAGGTGGCCCAGAGTTCCATAAAGATGATTTTGTCAGGAATAATATGTCTTCTGGAAAGCTCTTCAGAGTTTCTTGTTAACTGTGATACTTATGTGCAGAAAACACACATTTGCTGCATTGCAGTAAGCCAGATTTCCCTCCAAAATTACACCCCTTTCGCTGCCAAGGAGAAAGTTAAGCTAATGGTTTGACTGTAGCGACCACAGTGCTATTTGACCCTCATCTTCCTATTTCCTCTGACCAGTTTTGGCAGTTGGAGGTGAGTGGCATCAAATTTAGCCTGGATCTGCTGACACAAACAGTTTATTAAAAGAGAATAACTTCATTGGGGTGGACAAAGACCGAAAAAGTTAAAAACAATCCCAAGTTTAACCAAGGTGATGCTTGTGAGATACACGACTACAAGGAAGTGTCTAACACTATGCTTCTTTGAGAATTTGGGATGACTGACACAATCCTACTGCAATTTTTGCTTGCTTAGTGGAGATGCATCTCAGAGGCACAGATTTGCAAACTTTTCCCAGCTGATAACTGTAATACCTCTTAACAAGGTCTTGCACAACATAAAACAGACCACAGCCATCTCCATTACATTCAACACCCCTTGAGCAGAGAGGACTCCAAATCTGACAGTCCTTACCCCAGAAGCAGTTCTACAAGCTGGTCCTAGAGGCCAAGGAACCCAGGCTCCCCCAGCTCAACACAGCAGCACAACAACAACTGAACCACAGCTTTGCTGCTAGTTGTGACTTTATCACAGCCTAGCTGGAGGTCATTCCCTGCAGATGACCTGCAGATGTTTGTGATTATCTGAAGACAGTGAAGCAGAGGAGAGCTATGGAATGACACCTTTATTTTGCTTTTATATTTGTGGTGCTTACTGAACAAACAAACAAACAAAAACAAACAAACAAAAATACCCAAAAACAAACAAGCAAAAAAAAAAAAACCCAAAACAAAACAACAAATCTGAGATACATCAAACTCTCTAAAAACAGATTTTAGATAAACTGCTTAAAGGAAATCTATGTAACACTTAGCAAATATTTGGTGTCTCCCTTCTCATCCTCTTTCATTGTGTGTGGCTGCCCTTCTCTTCTTATTGTCACATAGGCTATAATCCATCCCCCTATAATTTTCTTATACACAAGTTCCCTAGAAGTTATCCTTGCACACTCACTCCTTCAAGCCTTCTACCTTACAATTGCACCTGGAGTTCATTGAGTCATTTGAAGTGCTGCTGTTAAAATGATCTTTTGCACACCTAGCTGTGATTACCTTCATATCTCTTTGCTTTTTCTTCACTGGCTTCACCTGTGTACAAAAACAAGCAGCTTGTTTTTGTTGCTTTTTTGACTTTTTATCCCTTTTTCTTACCTCATGCTGCTGATTTGGGTGTGGATGCTGCTTTCCCTTAAGTAGCATTTTTTTTTTCCCATGTTAACCAAATTAGTTCCTTCTTTCTCCTCTGTGATGGAGTCTGAGTTTTCACACCTGCCTCAGCTTTCCACTTTACCTCGTAATTTTATGATGTCTCAATACATAAGAAGCTGTGTTTGTAGAAGTGGGGTATAAGAATGTTCAAGAAGCTGTAACTTCCTTCTTAAAATCCACATCCTGGTGTTTCCAGTCTTCTGCCTCATAATTGGTTGCAGAGCTCACACGCCGAAAGACAACCAGAGCACTGAGTGTTGCTGTTCAGATACTACCCATCTCCTTTACCAATAAATACTTTGTGCAAGTTAAGTAACTCATCTAGCCATCATTGACTTTCCCCCTTGCAAAAATATGCTCAAAAGGCAAAAATAACACTTCATGACAAAATCCAATTGCATATTCAAAACTCCAACTGTGATGGGCCCAAAGCACAAATATGCACACAAATGCATTCCCTGCAAATAATGTATTGCTGAGAGGAAACTGAAAATACAAATTATTAGATTTTATCTACATTAAAGCACATCTCTAATGCACACTAACAGATTACCTAATATCAAGTAATCAAAAGTTCAAGAATGCCCTCGTTACCTTTAGAAAGAGGTATAACATAATATTGAATAATAAACAAATAAGACACATTTTGTGTGCCAATCAGCTCATTTCCACCATAGAAAAAAAAATACTTATAGGTGGTGTAATTTAACATTGTCTGGCAGTTATAGCTTTGGATGAGGCCTTCTTACTTCAACTACAAGAAACATCACATTCGCAGGCTCTCACCTCATAGGAGGTGTCTGCTGGGAAAGCAACACAGTGAGCTGCATGTGATCCAGGAGTGCATTGAGAATAACTTCCTGATTCAATTATTAGACAAACTGAGTAGAGGAGAAGCATTACTGGACTTGGTGCTCACTGGTGCAGATAAGCCCACTAAAGAGGTTAAAATTGGAAGCTCTTTGGGCTGTAGCAACCATGTTCTCGTTGAGTTCATGGTCTCAAGGAATATGGGCACGGCAAAGAGCAAAGTCAGGACCCTGAACTTCAGGAGAGTGAACTTCAGGCTGTTTAAGGAACTGTTGGATGAGATCCCCTGGGAACCTGTCCTTAGGTTCAAATGAATGGTACAGAGCTGGCAGCACTTTAAGAATCCTGTTCTGAGAGCACAAGAGCTCTCTGCCACCCAGTATAAGAAATCAGGTAGATGAGGCAGGAAAGCAGCATGGCTGAGCAAGGACCAGCTGGTCAAACAAAGTAAAGAAGGAAAAGCACAGGCAGTGGAAGCAGGGAGGTGTGACCTGGGCAGAATACAGAAATGCCATCCAGATGTGCAGAGGTGGAATCAGGAAAGCCAAGCTGCAGATGGAACTGCATTTGGTGAGGGATTTCAAAAACACAAAAAAATACCAAGAAGGGATTCTACAGGTACATTGGTGAGAAGAGTCAAAGGGAGCGTGCTCCCTCTGACAAACGTGGGGTACTGGCAGCAATAGATATGGAGAGGGGCTGAGGTACTCTACAAATTCTATGCCCCAGTCTTCAAAGGCACCCAGGCTTCCTACTTTTCTTGCGTCCCTGAAACTCTAGATGGGGGTTGGAGGAGTGAAGTCCTTTCCACTGCAAGAGAAGAGTGAGATTGAAGTCACCTCGTGAAACTGAATGTCTGCAGGTCTATGGGCCTCAATGGCATGCATCCCAGGGTCCTGAAGGAACTGGCTGATGTGGTTGTCAAGTCTCTCTCCCTCATATTCAAGAAGTCATGGCTGAGAGGTGAAGCCCCAGTGACTAGAAAAAGGGAAAGATGGTTCCCATTTTTAAGAAAGGTAGAAAGGAAGAATGTGCTGGAACTAGATGATCTTTGAGGTCACTCAGAACACAAGGATTCTATCAAGGAACTACCACATAAAGCAAAATTGCATGGAAGGAAATTTGTTACATCAGTAGTTCTTAAGACTGACCTCTTAGTAGCTTCTAGTAAACCATCTACCACTTTACCATTGTTTGTAAAGATGTGGCAAAGAACTTTGTCACAGTACCAGTGTTTCTGCTAGAATGTTGTCAAAAACCAAAGATTGCAACTGACCACTTCATGTTGTTTTGTATCCCTTCATCACAACGTTTTGGCTTCTAAGAATATGTAGAATTTCCAGGTTATATACTTTTGGATGCTGTGTTTCATCCTACATGCTTGTAATATGAAGACATTTGTGACAAAATTTTCTGAAAACGAGGATTTGCTGTTATTTTTCAGGCTATATAGTATGCTGTCCATTTTTGAAGGGGAATTCCCCAATGAAACTGGTGAAGTTAAAAAGATTTAAGGCCTTTCCGTCAGTGAAACAATTCAATTTTTCCATCAAGTTTTATGTTCTAATAGTTATCTTTGGGGCCTTGATTCAACATCACTGAAGTCCATCGGGCTCTTTCCATTGCTCACTGAGCCAATGGCATCAAATTTTCATTTGGCTTTGGTCACTACTGCCTGACATTCGATATACCTTCTTTATCATCATACTGCCAGCTAGCTTTATACAGACCATAACTGTTGACATTTTTATCATTTAGATTTTTATTTATTAACCTGCTCAGCTATTGTTCCTTATATTAATACTGCATACTTTTGAGGTGTTCCAGATGAGCCTATATGAAGGTAGTCTAGCTTGTATTCAAATATTGATAGGTATCTTAGCATTTTGCAAGAAGAAGTTTCTTTCTTTCTTGACTTTGGTATGATGAGGTCAATAATTTTCCGTAAGTTTATGTGGGGAAAAAGTTTGTTGAAACGATATCCAGGGCCTCTTTTTAACAATAATTTTCCTTTGCTGTATCTTGCCAAGATTATTTAAGCCTCCCAGTGCATATTTATAGGAAGTTTGGACAAGGATGGAAGGAGGATTCATTTTCTGAGAGTCTGAGTATTTCATTGCTTTATTAAAAAGAGAATTTTCACCCTGCTGTAGTTTTTGGACACCTGCATGAAATGTGTTTTCACAGGTTACTGCAAGGGTTTTAGTGCAAACATTTATATCCAATGTGCAGTCATGGCACATGCCAAACTAATTCCTGTGCCTTTGTGGTGATGGATAAACTCCAGAGCCTTTTCCACCTATTGGGCACAGATTCATGCTGCCCAACTCTGGATGCCTCTGAGCACACTGTACCAGGCAGATGACTTTGGTACACTGCTGGTGGGCAGAAATGGAGCTCTTCAAGGCAGGCTTGGTAGCGTGGCCCTGAGTCACGTCCTGCATGCTTTTTTCTGGAGGCTATGAAATGGATTTCACCTGAACTCTGTCCAGTTTCAACTGCCATTGGATTTCACTTCTCTTCTTTGAAACTGCTGCTCTTCTTAGAATCATAGAATCATGGAATCATAGAATGGTTTGGGTTGGGAGGGACCTTTAAGATCATCTAGTTCCAACCCCCCTGCTATAGGCAGGGACACCTCCCTCTAGACCAGGTTGCTCTTGCATTACCTTAACTATGGATCAAATTGGAGGATAATATATCAAACTTAAGCCTGGCCATTTTGTCTGTTGTCTAGGCAGAGAGATCTGAACACACACCAAGAGAGGGGCTATAAATTTATTTGCTGGATTTTAACATATATTTAAAGAATTCTTGGTTATCGTCACAGATCATAGGATGGCTTGAGTTGGAAGGGACCTTATAGCCCATCTAGTTCCAATCCTCTGCCATGGAGAGGGCTGCCGCCCACCAGATTAGACTGCCCATCCAACCCTGAATGCCTTCAGGGATCCACAGCTTTTCCAGGCAACCTGTGCCAGTGTCACCGCTCTCTGAGTAAAGAATTTCTGCACATCATCTAACCTAAATCTCCCCTCTTTTAAAGCCATTCCCCCTGTCCTATCGCTATCCAACCATATAAGAAGTCAGTCTTTCTCCTGTTTATAAGTTCAAGGATTGGAATGCTGCCATGAGGTCTCCCCGGAACTGGTAATATTGAGATAAAATGTCATGGGATGTGTTCAGTGATCCTGAAAGGTTGTTGCCCTTCATAGTGCTGCTACATATAATCTGGAAATGGAAATGTTCCATTGTGTTTTTCAGATAGACCCAGACAAATAAATGAAAAGCTCTTGTCTCAGCCCAAGCAGCAAAGCAAGAGGTTGGTAGAACAGCAGAAAGAGCTCTGTACCCATGAATTCCGGGTACAGAGAAGCACTGCTCAGTACAGTAACTCCACTGATGGACGTGACCTCTCAAAACTAATTGGTGAGGAGCACAAGCCCTGGCTAGCATGGCACCTCGCACAGCCTGTGTTCCATTCACAATTTCCCAGCAGAAGTCTGTCTCATCAGATAGCTGACTAATGGAATGCAGCTGTCATTCTTCATTTCCTGTGAAGAAACTTGCAAGAGGTGAAGATTCAAGCACAGCTCTCTCCCTTTTCCAAATTGCATTCCTATCAGAAAACTTGGAGAAATTCTGATAGGAAAAAAAAAAGAAAAAAGAAAAAGAAAAAAGATTTTGTGTGTTCTCAGAGTCAGACTGTTGCATAGGGTCTATAAAGCAGGGCATGCCGCTGTGCACTGGATAAGCTGTGTACTTATTTGTTCCCTGACTGCAGTGCAGAGGCTCCTATGCATCAATATATGAATTCTGACTGGGCACAGGGTCTGAAAAGTATATGAACGCATTGCCGTTGCACATCTGGAATTCAGAATTGCTAATGGATATACTGTGATAGAAAAGTGTCTGGCCAATAAACTAGTTTTATATATTTATTTTAAAAAGCATTACCACATTTCTGGCTAGTAGCCTTTCATCCTCTAGACTTTACACCAGTGCATCTGGAATGCTAAGCAGCTCTGTCAGGGATTCAGCCATGTTCCAAAAGGCATCCTGTGTATCTGAAAGAACTTGAAAAACTAATTAAAAAGAAGGAAGGTAGTGGTTTTCCCCAGGGAAACCATTTTATATCAACTTCTACTTCCTCAGAAACCACACGTGAAAATTCTCTCAGGCTCTCAGTTAACCCACTGTATCTTCCAGGGTGCTACTATAAACACAAGTATCTGCCTCAGAGTAATATATCTTGACCCTATTACATGCACAGTGCCAGAGAATAATGGACTGTGAATGGTCTACTGTGGGACTAGCAGCGGAAAATGAAGCCCATTTTGTTTCTGTGTGCTGGTTTGACACCTGTCATCTCCCCACAGCCACGGAACCTGCAGGCAGGGCCGATGCCTGAATCACCGCGCATCTTCTCAGTAGAGGCTGAGATTTGATTGTCAACTTGGTAACAGTTGGGAACCTCTTGGAACTGTTGGGAAATTGCAAGGAAGATTTGGACCCCAGCAAACGGAGAAAACAGCAAGCACACCATCTGTCCACGCACACTCTGAGGTGGCACCAGAACATTATATACCCTGGTGATGCACGCAGTGTACTTCAGCCAAGGTAACAGGCACGCCTCGTCCTACTGGCCACCTTTACAGACATGAAGCACTGTCAACCATGGCAAGTATTTCCTCTTCTGATGCAGAGGGAATCTGAAATGCTCCTCCACACAGAGGTAGTAATCTATTTTATTTATATTTGCTTCTGTAAATCTCCTACCTTACATACAAAGTGCTCTGTGCACATATTTTTAAGACAGGAAGCAGCCCAGAGCCAATGGCAGCACACAGTAACTCTCTATATTTAGTGAAGATTTGTAGGGTTCGATTATGGAAACCCTTGAGAACCAGAGACATGTTTTCATTTTTTTCGCTCCTGATTAGGATTTGGATTCAAACTGTGAAAGAAGGGGTAAAAGATCCATTCTTCATGCTTAGACCACCCAGGTGATTTAATAATAGCTGTTTTGCAGTCTATGTGTTTGCAAGTACTTAGAGGATACGCAGTAACCAACCCACGAGCTTCCTTCCCATCCATTTCTCAACAAAGCTCCCACCACTGGCTCCACCAACAAAAACAGAACTAGTACCAGTCACTGCTTTACAAAGCTTTATTGCATGATGTGTTTACATAATGCTGTAGAGGTGAGCTCTTTAACTACTTATATCAAGAAATTCTGGACACAGGTCTGTGGTCAGTTTTCCAAATTGACCCTGCATGGCACAGAAAAAGAAAGAAAGAAAGAAAAAAAAAAAGTGTGATTGCATCTTTCCAGACAGTAAAGAGAAAAGAGTGTGGAGAGAAGAGGCAGCCAAGGGGTGCGCCAAAAAGAAAATCCTCCTCGTTTACACTACGTGTGACAAAGCTTCTGAACAATGAATACAAACTGTAGATGAGCTTTGTGTGTAGTAAAATATTAAAGAGTAATTCAAGTTCTTTATGAAATAAAACTGAGAAACAAAAATGCAGTTTCATGGACAATTAAATTTAACATAAAACAAATTTACCTAAAATGAGAAAACAACAAACAAAAACAAAAACCCAACAAAACAGAAAGACCTGTTGATAATATCTCTGACCATGCATGGCTTGTTTTTTAAATTACAATTCACAGAATAACACTGCTGGAAAGCCTATTTTACACTATGCTACACAGAACACAAAAACATGAGTAGTGACATTTACACAATTTTACAGTATTTCTCCTTCGTCTAAGAAACACGTCCTTTTCTACTTTACATTTTTTTACAATTCCCAGCTCACAGAAAGGACACTATACGCGCAAACACAGTCTTTAAAAAGGTGAAATGCACCCAATGCTACAAATAAACCTTTTCTTTCACAGAAGCCTCTGTGTTAGTGATTAAACAAAATATATCTCTATCTGTCACTCAATGTGAAATGGACTAATTAGAAATAACTTTTTTTTTTTTTTTTTTTTTTTGCATAAACATAAAACTATACAACATCTCAGAAACTCCTTTTGATGTACTTGCTATGGAATTACTAAGCTGCTCGCCAAAAACCTCCTGCTATTGCATCTGTGATGCCAGTTCCGCCAGCTGCTGCCCCGGCCTCACGTGTTCTTCAAGCTTTTGCAAATCAGATTCAATAGTTTTCCATAACCAAACATCTTTCCCTTATGAAAATGCTTCAGTTTATTTTCTTTCAGAGCCTGTAAGTACCTGGCAGTTTTCCCTGCAGAAAAACATCAACAGTCACAGCCCTTACAGCCTAGACAGTGTTTCCGGAGTCCAGATGCCGGAACCCCAGGGCCATATGAATGCTGCTTGGGGTTATGCTCTCTGTCCACACCCGCACGCAACACCCATCCCAAAGGCCGTGAGAGGAGCAGTGTGTGTGCAGTGAGCATGCAGAAGAGAAAGGAAGAGAGGACGAGAGCTCGAGGACACCATGCCCTCTACTCATCCATGAGCTACAGGCAGGCTATGTGTCCACTGACTGCGTGGACAACAGGAGTGAAGTTGCAGGGCTGCCTCCTTGTCCCCCACTGCATCCAAGTGAAGTCAAAGTATTGTGAAAACAACCACCATGCAGCATTCTGAGAGCATTTTTGGATGGACACTTGTTTTTGTTGTGCCAACAAGGACAGCAGTGTAGAGGGGACACCTGGCAGAAAGAATGCTGCAGCTCATGTGGAAGGAAGGGAGCACCTCGCAACAGGCCCTACTGACAGCCACGCTCTCACTCCAAATTTCTGTTACGCTGGGACATGAGAGCCTATCTACATACTTCATTTAATTTTCTATTAAGTGAAAAACAAAGGCTTGTCTGCCCACAAATCTGATGCCTTATTTTGCTGACAGAGTCAATTAGAGATCTGCAATAAAAGGAGATCAAAACAGAAAAAAAAACGTATTTCAAACACTGCCTTTGACACTGTTTCCAGTATTTACAAGAGCAAGAAAGACCCTCATTAAAAACCATTTTATTATTGGTTTTAGATTATGCGCAGTGGTTTATCAAGCAGAAGGGTCACCAGTGGCAGCCAGTGGGTTATAAAACAACTGCAATCCATGAGGTGGGTGCCTGGACTCACCAAAAGGTGAGAAGTGATGCCCTTCACTGTTGTGAGGGATCTTTCTTTCCCAGTTGTGGAACACGGCATTCCCTGGGGGAGTTTCTTCATCACAGCCCCATCACTGCTACTGGAAGCTATCCCTTGGCTGGGACTGAGGGAGTACAAAGTATTTATGTACATTCTGCTTTTAAACACCAAGGGAGACAAGGAAATTAGGACAGCTTCCCTCTGGCACCCATTTCAGATGCTAAAGTTTAACTTGGCATCCAAATTAGGAAGGTACTAGGGTGGCAGACAGTTACTGACAGCAGATGGGTGCTGAAACAAACACCATCGGTGACCTTGAGAACTCCGAGGACACTCAAAACTCTGGGCACTAAATTTGCAACTGACTGGTTCTGCATAAAAGGTGAGTGTGGGAGTTACTATGGTTGCAAGTGTTGTAAACTAGCCTTAATGGATCTCTAAGTGACAAACAGCTACATCAGGTTTCTAAGACTTTTCTATCTGTCACAAAACCAATCCTCATCTCATATGCATTTTAAAGCAACTGCTGTATCCTTATGGTGATCCCTCTGGATGGTGAAGGGACAGGCAGTAACTCAAACTCTGAAGGCTGCAAGATGATCACACAGAAAGAGGCACACAAACAAAGCCAATTCCTCCATTTCATCTGGAATCCACTGGTTAGATGAAGGGGAATAAATGTTATTCCCAGAATCAGGACGTGCTAGCAGACACAAGAGGAAATAACGCCACCTTCAGTATTAGCACACTGGGCTTCTGGCCATTTCGAACCGAAAAAGAAAACTTTGCTGTAGTTACTATATTGCTCCTGCTTTTGATCACCTCACTGCAGTAAACACTGACAACCGCAGATTAACCTTACTGCATATTACTGCATTAACAAGACCAAGTTATCCTTCAGAAAAACTGGTACCAGTTTTACAGGTAGAGAGCAGAAGACTAGGCAAAAAACACAGAAAACCAATCTTAATGGAAGAATGGATAAGGAATAGTATGCTTCACATGTACACACTTGCATCCAAAGAATCTGAAATAAATGGGTACTTTTTCCTGACCATATTCTAACCCTGTTCACCATATTTAAATTTTTCCTTTGTAAGCAGCATAGGAAATTTTGCACATTTTTTTTTCAATATTTCTGGAAAATACCTAAGTCCAACTATTAATAATTCATGAGCAATATTATTCTTTCAGGCACAGCTATTGTGCTATATCTAAATGACAAAAATCTATTTCCAGTTAGCGAGTGGTCACAAATACCTAACCACTTTGCACATTGAGCAAATATTAGTTAAAATACGACTTTTAAAGATGTGTGATTCTCTCCAATCATATACAGACCCTCTGCCAATGTAAATACATTTTGTTGCATTTGGGCTTTTTTAATCACTAAACAGGTATAACAGCTCGACATAACTATTACATTCAAGGTGTCTTCCTCGTTTCAGACCTCAAAGACCTCCACAAACCCCCATTACCTTCATTTCTTTGTTTAAAACATCCTCAAGAGAAATTTCTAAAGTTCACAGTAGAAAGCAGCACATAAAGATCCACTTTAAACTCCAGATGCTAGTAGGTCTTGCTTATTTTATAGTGAGATAATTATATGCCACTTCTTTCCGTTTCCTAACCTTCCTTTTCATAGCTTTCCAACACACAACACATTTTATTAATTACAAAACTGCTGCCCTCTGCTTGCATATAAAATTGACTTTTTAACAGAGGGGAAAATCACATCCAACTCAATGCCATCCTTAAGAACCGTTACTCACAAGTGATTCTTTACTTCACAGACTTTGACATGTGAAGATCCATGGCAACAGCAAATAAAAACTGAAATGTTACTACTACTGAGATTGGAGACAACACAGATAGTATGCTCCACTGCAGATCTTGTTGTAGAGCTGTCAGCTACTTGATTCTCTAACCAATTGGGTGCTCCATTCAGTGTGACACCATGAATGACCGAGGTTTCAGAGGTATACTCTGTTTGGTGCCACTAACTCTTACAATTTGGGATTATCCTGTCCTTAAAGAGTGTGGAGTAACTTTCAGATGTACTTGACCTAACTTGAGTACAAGAAACAACACAGCTATGACGCTACAAGCCCAGCATAGACTAATTAACCCTACTTTTCTAGTGTGTTTTGCAATCAGAATTAGTTCCTGCTACCATGACTAAACTGCTGCTCCCCAGCCATCTGGCTTGAAGGAAGCCTCAACTGCTACTGCTAGGCACACATTTTCTTAATCTTAGAATCTAAGGCAATGGAAAGAGATAATCTTGTGCATCCTTGAGGATAGTCATTTACAGACTTTGGCTTAAAAAGTTCCCTTTTATGTTACTGTTAACTGCAGTTCTCTTCAAAATGCTTCAGCACTGGCTAGAGTGACTGTGTTCAATTCATCTTCACTGATGTGTTTGTCCTCCACTTAAAGGCAGATGAGCCGACTAAAAGTTCTCCAAATACACATGCTGTGGGCAGTTACAAAAAGTCCGTTATCAAACAGTGAGATAAGGGCAAGCATACTGGAGTGTTCACTGTGGTACCCTCTCCACTTGCATCAAGGATAATCACAAAAAAACCCACAAAAAAACCCCAAAAAAACCAAGGAGTAAAGAACAGCAAAATCACAGCAGGCTTTTAGCAGGGCCATTTCACGTTCAGATCAATTACTTTGAAATAAATCACCAGATTATTTTGCAGCAGAGAAAAGCAGCATGAAGGGCACAGGCAAGTAAATGAAACTTCCTGATGTTACTATCTGAATGCATTTGCTGAGTGTGTAAATTGTAGGCGCAGATTTCTTTGAAACTGTACAAATGGACAGCATAGCCAAAGCTCATCAAGAGGGAAGTATTTTGTGACCTCTCCTCTGTGTCCATGGTGCTATGTACAGTATGAGCATGTATTAATACACTCGAATTCAGGATCGTACTCTCTCTGCTTGTATTGCAGGCCATTTTCTACCCCACAGGATAAATCCCATTGAATAACATCGAGTTTCTACAGAAAGACATTCTTTTCCTCCTGTCCTGGTGGAGGGGTAAGGCCCCAGCATGACAGTCATGGTCCAGCTAGCTGCAGCAGGAGCATGACTTCACACCATGACTGTGTATAGATACACACATATATATCCACACATTCATTCTGTACAAATACAAAGGTACACATACATTTTTACATTCTTTGGTGGCAAAATAAAACAAACCACAGGGTTGCACAAACCGTGCATCTTTGCTTAATGAATCAGCTTCAGGAAAATCGGGGTTGCTGTAACAGGAGTTATTTTGCTTCTTTAAGGACTGTTCGTTGCATTGACAAAATGCCATACATTTACAATGACTAAAATGGGGCACAAGGAAAGCCAACGCAAACACAGCCCACATAATGACAGATAACTCAGAGAAAGGCCCCTCCTACCCACATCAACACACCATGAGAAAAGCAGCCACATGCTTTCACCTACAAGCGCTCGTGTGCTTCCCTAGCTACTGTCAGGATGCTGTGCTGAGCCGCGGCACACCCTTCTCCTGCCTTGGCTGTGGGTTTCCACTTTTTGTTGCTTATTAAAATTGAACTAACAGAAGATGGGATGTTGGGAGCAGCAGACGAGGCTGGCACGACAATGCCACACCGAAGGGTTGTCAGCCCATGTGTTTCAGATGATGGCTCTTCTCGTCGCCGCCTCTGGGATGTCAAACCTGCATCTCAGAGGTGCTGATGAGGCCCAGTGCTTTGGCTTCTTCTGGTGTCAGTCCGCTCTTTAGTGTCCTTCTCACTGCACGGCCGTAAATTCCAAAAGGAGGGAAAATAAAAAATAAAAAGAAAATGCAAACAATTAAAAGTGATAATTACAGGAGAATTTCAGCTGAAAAACACTTAACGTGCATACTGAATCAGATCAAGAGTTGCTACGCAACTCCAAAAAGTCAGGGGAAAGCCATTTGTCACTGTCTGTTAGTCAACAAAAAATTCTCAGGATAAATATCACAGCATTTTAAGATTATTTTTTTTTCTCTATGACTTTATGAGTGGATTCTCAGTCCACAGAAGGTATTGTGTGCCCCATTATCTCATAAAGAATTTTTAAAAGAGCTTCTGGATCTTTATAGGGCTCAATTGAATTTATCACTATTAAATCCTTTATGACCATTCTAAGGTGTAAAAATAAACTCCCCACAGTTAAAAGATTTAAAATGTAATAATTCTATAGTCAATTCAAATCATTACAAATAATGTGCTCATACACACTCCCTTTTCTTCTGTCACATTCCCTCATTGAAGACCCCATCTGATCATCTTTGTCACTAGTATAGTACATAATTTTATATGAATTTGAGTGATAAATCTTGGTCAAATTTTCATTTCTTACTTTCCTATGAAGTGTTCTGAATGGTAACTAAAACATAAAACTTTTAAAATTCGCATTTGCATTCTTTAATCAGAAATCTAAGTGACTATGTGACTGCACACGGTATTTTTCTTGGTTTTCTATGCCATGATTTTCAGATAAATACACTTAGCTCAAGATTCAAGCAAGGTGTTCACTCCGAACTTTGATATTCTTTAAGTAGAAGATGCACACTTAAAAGTTTAAGATGCATGCATAACATAAACAATGACTACGTTGAACAAAATATATTCAAGTTTCAAAATAATTAAGTCTAGAAGAAAAGCTAAAGAAAGGAATTACAGGTGGTGGTTAAGAACTTCTTGCACTGCTATCATCTAGTGTAATTCAGACATCTAACTTCCAAGGATATTGACTCAATGTAACTGAAACTGGGTGGTCATGTTCAAGGGTCTGGTGGGAGTGAGAGAAATGGATGGATCAGTATCAAAAACAAGGAGATAACAGAAGGGCAAAAGATGGCATATCTGTACATATGACACAATGCAGGTAGGACAAATACGACCTACGTGTAATAGACAAACCATTTCCATCAGTTACTGAGTTTAATTAACTGAGATGTGAGTACCAAATGTATAATTGTTCCACCATTACCAAACTGTTGGTTGAAAGTTTATTTTCAAGATTAAATCCTATCTCCTGCACTGTCTGAAAAACGACTAAAGATCACCAGAGGTCTGCATTGCAGCCTTTCTTGACAGCCACTTTTTCCTATAATAGGCATCAGCAATATCTTCCAAGTTTAACGACGCTTAGGTTAAAGCAACATAGGGTTAAATGCAACTCATAAAGTCAAAGTGAGTTAAAACTAAACAAGTGCTATCAGAAGAGCAGAACACTTTGAAAATGCTCTGGTCTCCAAGATTCAGAACACCCAGCACAGAGTTTTGCGTCCCTCCTCATCATTAGCACTGTTTTATGTTTCTCAGATCAGATATTTGAATATCTAATAACAAACGTTCAATTCCAGATGTAAGACCTTCGGACTCTATGCCCTCAGTGAATCCTACAACGTGTATTTCTGTATCAAATTAAATACACCAGTAGCAAAAGAACAAACACAAGAAAGCTGCAGCAGAAATTTTGCTCTCATTACAAGTAAAGATTACCCTGAACTGCTCACCTGGCTTAGCATCCTGCTCAGATCAGCTTTTTTCTGTACACTCTATAGCACATGAGCAAAGAAGGTATCACAACTAGCTTAGCCATCAACGCTGC
>JAOWBP010002052.1:27614929-27636262 GCA_028571105.1 Tragopan temminckii | reverse complement strand
GAGCAGAACACTTTGAAAATGCTCTGGTCTCCAAGATTCAGAACACCCAGCACGGAGTTTTGCGTCACTCCTCATCGTTAGCACTCTTTCATGTTTCTCAGATCAGATATTTGAATATCTAATAACAAACGTTCAATTCCAGATATAAGTGTAAGACCTTTGGACTCTATGCCCTCAATGAATCCTACAACGTGTATTTCTGTATCAAATTAAATACATCAGTAGCAAAAGAACAAAACACAAGAAAGCTGCAGCAGAAATTTTTCTCTCATTACAAGTAAAGATTACCCTGAACTGCTCACCTGGCTTAGCATCCTGCTCAGATCAGTTTTTTTCTGTACACTCTATAGCACATGAGCAAAGAAGGTATCACAACTAGCTTAGCCATCAACGCTGCAGGGGCGTTAAAAGACCCACATACACTGATTTAAAGAAGAGCTTTTCAGGTACCAGCCACGCCCAAGTTATGGAATTACTAGCTTACTAGAAAAAGCCAAATGGATTTACAATATCATATCGGTCTCTTAAAAAAAACTTGCACAAGCTTCCTTTAAAAAGCCATAATCAGGAGCTAAAATTCCACAGCAGAAACCATCTTCATGAAAAAACAAACAAGGGCAGAAACGTTTTCTTCTTTAAATAAACAAGAATTCTCTGAATCTCCAGATGCAGATCTATAGAATGTATTACGCCCTTGTCAGAGAGCCTTGTATATGACCCTTGGATGACTAAAAAATTCCTGTTAGGCAGCACGTGGCATGGGCCAGTGCCTTGTCCTGGGTCTGCCACACACTTCACACAACAGATGCCAACCCCTGGTTTATACTTTTTGTGCCACTGCTAAGCAAATAGGAATGACAGCACTCAGCGAATTGCTGAGACACACGTAGCTGTAATTAAACAAAACAGTCTCTTTGCATCCCTCAGTTGATTATTCTTACTGATCCAGGTCTCTCTTATGATACAGAGAAAGATAACTTGGATTTAAGACATCTCAGTAACCTGAGTTTTAAGGTCAGCAGTTCTGAGGAAACAGCTCCAAATGATGCAAGAGTTTGGCAGTCCTAACAAGACTGTCAAGCAAATGGTTAATAAAAAGCAAAGAGGTGAAGAAACTTGCCAGTGACAGAATGGTTCCCATAAACACAGTCAGCTGCTGACTTGTATAAACTAAGCATGTGGGGCCAAGTGCTGCAAAGTACTGTGACTATTTGCAAGATTCAAGCTGTCCACCATCAGCAGGCAACCTGAAGGATAATAGCTGACAGAATCACAGTCCAGACTCAGACGACTGAATTCTCACTTTCAGCCAACCAGACATAGATGAATCCACTTGTAGTTTGCAGGAGTTTGCACTTAGGGAGATGCAAGTGGCCTGATAAAGGATATCGGTATCTTTGTATGAAAATTACACGCAGTATGTGCAATTTACTCACAGTGCTTTTCCTCACTGGGCAATACAGTTGATGGATGCACATCAGAAGTAGCGCAGGAGAGTTATTCACTGCTCTCTGCACTGGCTGGTGGACTGCAAAGGCTTGTGGGCAAGGAAGCCATAAGGCAGCTGAGCTATCTACAGGAGCAGGGACCACTCAGGGAGGTGGGTGAACACTGTGACATGTTGTTATACTGATGTCCTTGGACTTTTTTCTTTTTCCTCATGTATTTGGTAAGGCTCCTTCACACTGGGAGAGGTCATGGACACATTCAGTCATCGGAATTGAATGCGGAGAGATATTTTCCTTCCATGTTTTATAGGCATTGCAAAATTACATTTCTCAAACTAGATCTTCACTCTCCCCTCTGCAGTGAACTCTGTCGTGTCTCTGACTGGACTAGACATAATATCTTGGCTTGTAAAACTCTTGGCCTGCTGCAGATCACATTAAACTGAGTTATGGAATGTATTTTGGAGGCAGTGACAATAAAAATAAGGCTTTCAAATGACCTTTTAGGTTCTTTAAGCAATTTTTAAAATGTTTGCTGAAGAAACATAACAGAGAGAGAAAATAACTTCTACTCTTGCCGCAATCAAGGCCTGCTGAGATTCTATAACCAAGAAACCAAATGTTGTTTTTATGGGGTCAGAGGGCATGATATTCTTTGTTAATCAGGAAATCTAGAATTTTATTTTATATCTTGGCAGAATGCAGCGTGCTTATGAGGAACTTGATGAATTTGACTATGCCCGCTGGGTCAGAATCTGCACAGACATACGGCCCTCAAAGAACACGGGGATGTTTTTAAAAAGGCGATTCCCTAAGCGTAGATTTGTCAGATACTATGATTGAGGGGCTGACGGCTCTTTAAAAGGCAAACGGTGCTCCTGATTTCCCCTCCTACTTTGTTGTTGCTGTTTGATTTCTTATTTTTTAAGATGCAACAAACAGTCAAGAATAATCTGCCTGGTGACATTTATTCTTACATTTGCAATGGATTCTGGAATGTGTATATAACACTTGTACAGCAAAGTCATTTGCAACGCAGAATATTCTCTGCATAGATAGGACCATTTTCCTCCTTGAGAAGTTGCAGAGTTTGTGTCCCTCTTACTATAAAAAGATGTGGCAGCCACAGAACTTTCCTCCAGGCCCAGATGCAAAGGTAATGCAGCCGCTACTTGCTATTTGGCACAAAGAAAATTCTAGGTGGCTGCAAATTACACAGCAAGAACAGCAGGAAAGCAGATTATAAGAGGCAATACAGACTAGCTCCACCATATCATTTCATTTCATATATCCTAATTTTATTTTCTGTTACCCTTTGAAAGCGCAGCCTGCACACCCAGTCTATTTTCTCATATATTCAATATATTGCCTTGGACTTTACTGCAGTGAGTTTGCCAACGGCAATTTGCAACACAAAAATACAATCTGAACACTCTTGATCACGTTTGTTCCTTTTTATCTTTTTCTGCATTTATGTATTATTATATCACTGCCTACATAAGCCATACTTATGTTTAGTAACACGTATATCATTGCACAATATGAGTAGGCCTAGATTTGTTAAAAAAAAAAAAAAAGTAAAAGAATGATGTGTAGAGATTTTCTTACAGTGATTTGTAGGTGAGTTTTTGCAGAAACCTCTCTGAAGAAGTAAAGCCAACTGATACACGGTCTTTGCCTGGGAGAGCTGCACTTAGAGCTCCAGGAGACAATGCATGACTGCCCTGCAGTTCTGCTTCATAGATGGCACAAGTCTCTCCTAACAAGAAACAGTAGTGCAGCCACCACCAGGCTATCTGTGACATACAGAGGAGTCTGGAATTGCTGATGGACAAAGTGACATACTCTAACTTGTTCCTCTCTGGGTGGCTTATGATTTAAGGAACAAAAAGTAATACTGCTTTAAACACCATGAAGATACTGTTTTTAAAGTAATATTGACATGTCGTTGAAACTGGAATTTCCAGCTTATTTCACATATAATCATTTACGAAGTCCTAAAAGTAAAGAAAAAAGAAGGACATCACTCCTTTCTTGAAAACTTCCCATGACAGAAAATGGACTCTAATTTTTAGAAGTTCTGTGAACTAAATTAAAAGCAATCCTGCTGCCACCTCTTTCATCATTTCTCCAACTTAAGTCCATCAGTCAGAAGTGATTCCACTATTAATAGGTGAAGTATCAAGAATAAAGAGCCCAGAATCAACTGAGTCTGAATGCAAGCACTATCTAAGACTAGACCATACATTAACAATGCATAGGACAAAAAAGGCAGGAAATAGGATACAGAAAGTAAGCTATCTAACACAAGTGCTTTGGACATGTAGCCTTTAAATTCCATTTTCAAAGTTTAAAATGACTTGAAGTCTATTTGAAAGTGATATACGACTAAGTAACACATTTTCACTAAGGGGGTAGCTCAGGCTTATAAACAAAGTGCTCAGGAGTGACTTGGCAGGAAAGTGTGACCATGTTTGAATACATGGTTCTGGGGAACTCAAATCAATTATCTGCATTAGGAATCTGTGCTGGAAAATACAACAGCAGAAGGAATCAGCTCCACAGGCCCATCAGATTAAAAATAACTATAATCACAACAATCCTGTAGTTATGCTGATCAGGTGGCATTGTTCTGTCTAGAGAAAGCCATATATATACACACACACATATACACACTTTTTGACTGAGGCAAGATAAATGTATAGTAGCTTTGTGTGAAGCACTTTTTTTTTTTTTTACTCTCCTAACAAAGATGCATCTGACACTTGCATTCAAGTGCAAATTCCTGCTTACAGAGATCCTTGTGTTACACTTCTTCGTGGCAGCAGAGGGCTCTCTTTGGCAGCTATGGTATCGCAATAGTCTTCTAGAAAACTGCATGAGACACCATGTCTGTTACTGCACTTCTTTTATAAGGAGACTTGTAAAGCAACCTTTTACCTCTTTGTCTTTTCTCCCAGATGAAGTGCTTTCCATAACAGTGTAATACTTGAAAGCTTTACAGAAAGAAAGAAAAAAAAACTTACAGAAGAAAAAAACTTACAGAAAGAAACAAAACAAAATGTATATCCTCTCAACAGAAGGCTAACAGTGTGTAACTCAACCACCTATTAGTTTTTTAATACTTGGAACTTAAGTATCCCAATTTTGGCAATAAATCTTGTAACAAAAATTCAAAAGCCTTAAAAAATTCAAAAGTATCTTAAATTATGTCACCTAAAAAGAAACAGTGTACTATAAATGCATTCACTGACATGATGAATAGCAAACTGGTGAAAGTGAAATTAACTATTTGTATCTCTTGGAAAATGCAAACTAATGATGTAAAACCAGCTTTCTTTTCTACAGAACTACAGTTGAATAAGCATTAAAAGCATAAATTATATTTAAAAAAATTAAATGAAACAGTTAATACAAAAATTCTGTGATCAGGGAAGATGAACAGCTTGATCTCCTACGTATACTGACATAATTTGCCTTCTACCAGCTGCCCATCACTTATCAGTTTCTCCCATGTTGCCTTTGGCTCTTTCTCGTAACACAGAAAGTGCCATTTGGGTAAGAAGAGATGGCCAGAACAATTCCAGCACCTACAAATCTTTATCTAGAAGTGCAGGAAAAGTTGCAGATCACTCTTATTTTTGGTTCTCCCAATGCTGAGACACAGCAGAAGGATGTGGCAATGGTCTGGCTCAGCTGTGGGATTCTGCTGAGCAACGGGCTTCATTTGCCAGCATTTTATTCTGTGCTAAGAACAAAATCCTAGCTGTGGCCAGCTCTTCCTCCACGAAGCAGCACGTCCGGACAAGACGTGACCACACAAAGTGGCGGTCACTCTAAAATCATTAGGGACAAGTCATTGCAGCAGCAGTTTTTTCCTTATACCTACATCACCTCCTTTGTGCTTGTGTTCATAATGTAACATATATGAATGTCTGTATGGCGCTCAACATCTTTGTCTTCTCTCTACAGGGACAAACTGTTGTAAAAATTGCGTTTTTAATTCTGGCTTCCCAGATCGATGCAATGTTTTCTCACTATTCATTTTCACCTGCTGTATCAAAATAAAGCTGCTTTATATTGAACAAATACTATACTGCACAGGATCTCTGAACACTGGTAATAGAATTCAAAGCAAAATTAAGGAGATTTTAATGATACAGGTTTGTTACTTTTCAATCTGACTTTCCCAATAAAAGAAAAATAAAGCTGCTTCAAGCAGTAAGTATGAGCCCCATATAAAAAAATTTGCATCAGAATAAAATTCATTACAGAAATGACTCATAGATTCCTCTAAAACAGTGACTGGAAAATGAATTTAAGCCTCTCTTACGAGTAATTTTTTACTAGACTTTTAGAGCAGGCTTTCATGAAATCTTTTGTTCTGAAAGATACCTCATGGAACTGTACAGAATTATCCTACCTGTCCATTTCTTTCTCCTACAGCTGTTGATATTGGCCTCTGCCAGTGGTGAGGCAAAGGACTACAAAGGCCTCACCCTGATGGGTTACATCCATTGCTACCATTTACTGTGGTCAGCTGTAAGCCCATTAATTAATTATTATTAATATTGTTTTCTAAATTACTGTTATTATTTTACTGTAGGCCATTCAGCGCAGTTTTGTCACTCTTGCAAAGATCGTGCCATCCTAAGGATGAAAGAATCTACCACTTAAAAGGCATCCAAAAGAAACAAGATATCTTGGCATTACCTCCCAGCTGCCAGAGCTTTAAGAGTTTTATCTCACATTCTGCTTTCATTCAATAATTAGATTTTTATTAACCGGGTACTGATCTTCTGAAGGCTCAATACTGAGGACAAACAGACTTAATACAATCAGTGAAATGTTTACTTCTTCTAAAAACAATGAATTGTTGATAAATGTGCATCACTAACTAAATTACTCTCTCTTCTAACTTCTGATAGGATTCTCTTACTCAAATCCTAAATAATTCATTGCAAATTCTAAGTAAAGTTGCTATTCTTTAAAGTGTTTTATATAGACCTTCTTCTTGTACAGTTTCTGTTGTGTTTTTTTTTTTTTTAGCATAATTTCCATTAACTCCTGCTTTTAGTCTGGCCGTAAATACCAGAACAGTCTCCCTCCTGGTATTTTGGCACTTCTGTATCTTTTCATAGCCAGAAAAAGTAAGTGAAGTGACATGAAAATAAAAAATAATGAAAAAAAAAAAGAAAAGAAAAGGAGAAGAAAAAGTTAACCAAAGCGCACTGTGATTTCCAAACAAAAATTACACACTTCCGGATTCAAACAGACTCCCACCTATTATTTTGTTTGCTTATAAACATGCCTATTCCAATGCATGTGTTATTAAAACTTGTCTAAAACCTGTTTCCAAGCCCTTGGTCCCTTGGCAGAGTTCTTTCCCTTATTTTGGCACATGATGACAGCATGCTTACTCCCATTTCACTTTTACTGAAGGTTGAATTTAGCAGAAATAGCTGACCTGGGATGTTCTGCAGTTAAACTTCATCCATCAACCCTGAGCTTATTTGTCTAAGATTCAGATAATCTTGATTCAACTCCTATCTCCTCCACAGTCCCCTTGTACAAATCTGACAGATTACCTGAGTCACTTCTCAGATCCATTTCACCAAAAAGACTGTAAGAATGTTTTACTCTTCACAAGTCATTATGCAAATAAATGATTAAATCTTTACGAGATGCATCTATATCCCAGAGGTCAGTAAGCAGGTATATTTTGGGGCTAGTGTATGATTCCAACATCTAACAAAAGAATAAGATGTCATGGAGGTGTTCAAGGCTGGGCTGGATGCAGCCCTGCGCAGCCTGGTCTAGTATTAGATCTGGAGGTTGGTGGCCCTGCCTATGGCAGGGGGTTGGAACTTGATGATCCTTGGGGTCCCTTCCAACCCAAGCCATTCTATGATTCTATGCCTCTCCTGTCTCTTTTCTAAACATCACAAATAATTTCGATCAAGTCATTTCATTCAAATATTGGATTAAATTCTGATTCAATTATCTGCTCCAAACTGATTTCTCCAACACAAATCTAAGCAGATTTTTAGTTTTAATAAAATCTAGGAGAAACCAGAGTGCACACACAGAGAGATGCTATGAGATAAAAGCAATGTTGGGGAAAAACAAGCTTCCAGCAGAATACAGTGTAACCACCACCAGAATACGTGGTGCTTACTGTCAGATATTAGTCACACCTGGGTCCTACGTTATGACCATTCAGGGTGAGATGAAGATCCAAATGGATGTAATGCTGTATAGTTATCTCTAAAGACCTATCTCCTTGGAGCAGTTACATGAAATCATTTGTTGGAAAGAACATGATAGGATCCTCACTCTTTCTCAACTGCCTTGAGAGAGCCAGGAAATATATTTTCAGGTATGAAATACCTGCTGATACTAATAGTACTAATACTAATAATTACTTCATAAAGAAAGAATATAGAGGTTTGTGTTTCAGTCTAGTTGCCTTAAGGGAAATGCATGTTGGATGGTCTCTCTATGATAAACGATGGCTTAGTCAGCATTCGAGCAAGGTAATGAATCCACAGGACTTTGTCCTTTTTCAGAGCTCTGACATAGTCATTCAGAGGTCAGAAATCCATCCTGTCTGGCTTAGCGTTTCCAAGTATTGCACTACATAAGCTAAAATTAGTTTGAATACCTTCTGAATGCTGACTCACTCTTAAAAAAACGGAGTATGATCTTTGTGATGCTGAGTCATGGGAATTATACTCCTGAGACAGATCTATCCAGTTAATTGGGAGAAGCAAAAAGATGTCCAGGCTACTCCACAAGAAGCTAGTTCTAAGAGAATGATTTTATGCTAGGAGATGGATGTTGTAAATAAACAGCCAGGACTAGAGGGAAAATAGCATCAACTTCCTACTTGTCCAGCACTCATGGTTTTTTTTCAGTTCTTTTAAGTTAAGCCTTTTATGGATGATACTCTTTGTCTTTACATGTCTTCTGTCATATCAAAACTGCCATGATTAGAATAATTTTGTTTTTTTTTTTTTTTCTCCCCCAGATAGCAACAAGTCACACAGGTTGTTCATGAATTTCCATTTAGGAACAGCCCTAGTCTTTGTACAATTTGTTTCTTCTTCTTCTCACTGCTTGTAATCTACACAGCAAATTCTGCCTATACACTTTGCATTCATCTTTTTTTTTTTTTCTTTCTTTTTTCCAATTCAGATCCATTTGAATTAAATGACTAAGCTCCATTCTTTACAGTTGCTTTTCGAAATGTCAATGGTATCTCATATAGAGGATTTCATTTTTGGCCCCCCAGTTCCACTGGTGCAATGTCTGTAATAACATTTTGTAAGTTTCTAAAATTAACTTCATCAAGTATATTAATTGGAATTCGGATTATCAAAAGACTGATTCTTAAAATTTCCTTATTCCATTTTTCCTTTGCACTTATTGTTTGTTATGGCATCATTTGTAAAGGTCATCTTAACTTTACAGAAGATTCAGACAATCCAAATTATACTATTTTTTTTTTTATTTCTTTGCTGAGTTGAACAGCTCCCTGTTGCTATAAAAACCTCTCCCACAGAAAGCTGCCCTCAGTCTTCTAGAATGGGAGCAGTTTATTTTGCAACTTAATTTTTATTTCATGCTTTTAAAACAAAACTGAACTGATATCTCTAGAGGTTGGAGTCTGCTGCTGACACATCAGAGCAAAAAACAAGAAGAATCTTCCGATGGCAACTTGCCTTGAAGCTGTCTCTGAGTGACCACCTCCAGGGGTGAAAGAGCATTTCAACTTCTGTGGCTCATTCACTCCCGCAGCTCTCTGTTGAGGCTTCTAATGAAATAATACAACTGTAATGCTGTTTTTCAAATATAACACACTCGAGTACAGTAGACAGGTCACTGAACACCCATCATGAGGCAATGACTTCCAGTTGGTTATTGTATTTCTAAATGTCAGATTTTATGTTTAAAAACCTTCACCGTGTAGAGGTCCAGAACAGAATAAATTCTCTCCCTGTGGATCACCACAGGAACTCAGACATCATGTATTTACCATGTACATTAGCTTCCATTAGTTCATTTCAGCCCCTGCTGAACAAATCCCTTCCTACTGGTTCTCAGTCAGATTCAGTTACATCTGGTTTTATCAGTGACCCTTCATATCTTCAGCTAACAGATAAAGACATTTCCATCTGTCTTTGGATTACTCACTGCCTTATTCCTCCTCCCAATTTAAGGTTCTGCTGATTGCCTCGAGTGTTCAAATTTTTTCACATCGTTAAGATCTAACTAAGCTTTCTGCATAGTAGATACAGTCACGATGCTCAACAAAGACAAAAGGTAAAACTGTTAAATCAATGTTACCAAAACATTTTTCCCACCACAATTATTTATTGAATTTAACTTAACATTTTCCACATTCCTATTTTTATTTCTAATTGACTATGATTTGACTCTCATTTACTTTTTACTTCATATTTTTGTGTCTTTGTCTATAGCAAAAAAGACCCTTGCCCATGCGACAGTTTTACCCCAAACCACAGCAAACAGTGCACATAAATCTGGGTTTCTGATTTTGCTGAAGGCACAGAATTCATCTCAGTTTCACTAAAAACAGCTGAATTTTAAGTGAGCCTCAAAGATTTTCAGTTATGCACTGAAAACAACTAGATACATGGTATATAACGCACAGCAAAAAGCTTTCAAGTGAGTTTCACTTTGATGAGACTAAATACTAATCTCATGGCAAAAAGATGTATATGGGAACCTGAAGATTGAACCTGGTGAACCAAACTGAACAGAAATTTGAGTCTCTTCGCTCTGCCGATAACAAATACCATAGCATCTGCAAATCTAAATAGTGAAACTATGCCTAAAATTTACTTTCTTACATACAGGACCTGTGTTATATTTCTACTAGGGAGATTTTCTGCTTGTTTAGCTCACATTCTGCATTGACAAGGGCTGATCTCTACTTCTTTTCTGGAGCTGTCATGTTATCAGTCCAGTTGAGTGTATTTAAGAGTTTATGTACCCAATTTTTAGTTGCTTAGGTATACTAGTTACTACCACAGTGAAATAGTTCATTTATGAAAAGAGATGCTAAACTGCTGAACTTCATGTTTGTTTTGTAACTGCCTTTTAATCCATTTTAAAGCCTCATCCAGATCCTGAAGAACAAACAAGCAAAAGAGCTGGAGTCTATCATGATTAATTACTGTGGAAATCAGTCACAGCCTAAACATTCAGTGAATGCTTAATCCCTTTTATTGTTTGCACTGAATAAGTGTAAAAGCCAGCTCTGTGGACAATAGATACTATTTTTATTACCATTATCTTTTCTTTTTTTCTTCAGCAAGTGCTTTCTTGGAAAAAAAGATACATGGTAAAAAGCAGAAACCAGACTTTTTGGTGCATGTGCCCAAGGATAGGGTTGCTAACAGATGAAATAGCACAGGAAAAAACATAGAAATAGGCAAACACACAAGAGGTCTATTTCGTATGCACAAGCCAACTAGGACAGTCAGCACGTGCAGAGCACCAGAACCATGTGGGGAAGTGGGTAGCAGCAGAAGGTGATGCCATGAGGAGGTATGGCACAGTGCATGACAAAGGGTAAGGCAAATAATCCAGTGTCAGCTCATTTTATTTGCTGAAAGTCTGTCTCATCTATTCAGTGACCACTTTGCATTTACTCTTGCCACATGCAGAAGTTCTTTTCTTAGCATGTTGGTGAAAATGAATATGCTTTCAGCACATGCTAGTTTATAGCAATCAACTACTGCTCATATCGATCAACAACTTTGTTAGAGCAACTCCAAAAATAAAAGAAGTTCTGTGTGATTTTTCACTCACTGTTGTTGACTTCTCTTTGTCCTAACTTCCCAGAAATGCTAAAAAGATGGATGGAAAGGTAGTCAAAAAGCCACATTTGGTGAATGACATTTAACACCAAATTCTTATATCCTTTGGGTACTTATCCATCTCACAGTAATGGCAGTAGTCCCTGCACGTAAGGAAAAAAAACTCGAGAGATCATCGCCTCTTAAACATTGCATTTTTTAAAGCACGAAATCAAACTCACATGCTACAGCTCTGCCCTGTGCACACACTACAACATTAGGCCATTTTATAAACATGTGACCTTTTCTTTCCAGGGGCTTCTCCACAACCACTTTGCAATCAAAAAGCAGTAGACATTTTGTTTTACAGGGCAGCAGAAGGATGGTATACAACATGAAAGATTTTTTAAAAGATGAAATATCTCAAATTACATCTTCATTATGAATAAATTCAGCTTACAGACCGAACTATTAATCTTTATGCCACTTCACAGTACCTTATGGCATTTAAGCAAGTTTCAGTTTGAAGTCCTAATCTAACTTCTTTAGTTCTGAGTAAGTACTGTCATCAGAGAAGCCCTAAAGCACCATAAAACATTCTTCTGTTGCTGCTACAGACATCTGAATTTCTCTAGAAGAAGTTGTACCCACTGTGTACAACACTGTTGAAACAACTGTAGGAGCCATATATTCCAACCGTAAGTATACTCCCAAGGTACTACCAGTGCATGTCTGCAATAGTAGAAGCCAAATTCAAACAGTAATATACATAAATGCTTGCACATTTGCTTTTTCTGAGAAATTTAATAACCATTTACTCACATGACTTCCTATTTGCTCGTGACCGCTTTCTCTCTCTAGGCACCGCTCGCTGGCTTGGCACTTGGGTGGCGGACTTTACAATGCGATCCATGATCTCATCTGCTGCATCATCAGTTGCATTAGGTGAATCGTCGTTGCCAGCATTCCATGAACCGATACGGCCTGGAAAAGTCCAGCAAATAAGTTGAGAAGAAAGACAAGAAGTCACTTTGGTATTGCAATTGGCTTTCTGGAGAACTGAAGCAGGCAGCTCAGTCACTGCTACTTCAAACTGGCCAAAGGAGAAGAATCTGCCTAACAGATAATATTTTAAAATAATAACCTAGACTCTCTGCTGTATCAGCAAAGAATGGAGCGCTCAAATGCAACTACAACTCTCTACTCCTTTTAGTTTCAGAATTTTATTCATGACCATACAATTGGCAAATGTCTGCTACAGACTGTTTAAGAGCTGAGAATTGCTGGAGTGTTGTGTGCCCGTGTTTGTCTCTGCTCCAATTATAGAGAGACCAGAAGACAGGACATATCCTAGAAACTGATTCAAATCATCAGGACAGGTCCTTTTTACCAAAAGAGGGGAACAATCTCTTTCAAAACATCTGTATCGCAGGATACGGAAAGGGGAAAAACATAGAGGCTGACATGTCTATTTGTCCCTTTCACAAGAAATAATCCACGTCCTCAATACATATGTGTCCTGGCACAACTGCACATATTCTGCTGTGAGCAGAAAAGCAAGAGTCGTTGGCAAGCTGGAAAGCTAAATAAGCAATTTTGGTTAAAGCCACAAATAGAAAGCCATGTCTTTCAACCCAAGGATCTGGCACTCCTTACTCCACAGAGTCGTGTCAGACACATCTTTTGGTTCCTTCACAACAGACTACTGTTCCACATGCTTTTTCTTTTTCAAATAATTTGAAGGCTAGTATACAGTGAGAACACTGACAGCAAACTTTGTAAAAGAGCGGGTGTGCTAGAATTGCAAGCAGCTAGAAGTCACTGGCAAGACTACTCCATATCACATTTCTGATGTCAATAAACAACAGCTTTGATTAGCACTTTGTTCTGCTGCTTTTCTCCTGGCTCTCATCAAGAGCATTTCCATTATGATAGTACTCCTGACAAGCTTCTGTCTGGCTCACCCTTCCTCTGCCTCTGCTATTCTTCAGGGGAACGCAAGCTGACTCTCATTATCAGGACACGCTTCTCATTACCAGTCAATGGATTACTTCAGCTGTTGGGCTTGTACAGAGCAGCTTGAATTATTTTATGTTTTTACTTTAGCTAGCTGTCTTGGTCTGAAACTGGAGCAGTGAAATCTCCTAATTAAACAGAATCAGGGTTTAAAACCTTAATAAACTAAATGCACGCACATAGTGGTGAATGCTCTGGACATGGTATTAGTGGCACCAAAAAGAATGAAAAAAATGTAAGATATCTAGATATAAGGGAAAAGAAATATGAAAACAGAAAACTATGAACTTAAATGTTGGTGTATTCCCCTTTACTGCAGTAGTATCCCCCAGGTAGCATTTGTATAGGAAGGCATAAGGCGGAGACAAAAGAAAACAAACTGGTGATCTCAGTCTCTGCAAAATGATTTAGCAACAAGGAAGCGGTTTAGTGGCTGCTCTTCTGAAGAGGTATACCAGTGAATCACGTCTTGGACATAAAGCAAAGGTATCTTATTGCCAAGAATGGTTTTATCATTGAACTCTTCTATCAGAGTATCAGGTGTTGGAAACAAAGAATTGGGTCAGGTTTTCATTTCCTCTGCGTCAGCTTTCAGAAGTCATCTATGCTGACACTAGAAAGAGCAGAGCACTCTGGACCTCAGAAAAGGAGGTTGGGACAGAAAGGAGGTGCAGGACTGTCCAAAGCCATTTTTTATGTCCCTAGGCCCCACTTAATCCAGTAGCTCTGCCGCTTATCAAAGATCCTCTGTCTTTTTCTCGCCCCTTTTTCTCTCCTATAGTTCATAAAATGCTGCATGGCCCTTTCTCTTCAATTTGAGTTGCTTCTTTCTCTTGCTTCTGTTCAAAACCAGGAGAAATCCACACCATGTATATCCCATTTTGGTTTCAAAATGAAAACAGGGATAGAAACTGGAGTGTGAGTAAGCAGTGAAGCTGACGAGGCAGAGGAGAGAACTTTGCTGCTCTGTGCTCGCACCACCCTTCAGCACTACTTTGGCTGTATGTTCACGCTCCAAATTTCCACCTCCTGCGTGCAAATACCACTGGGGTTTTCACCTCCCTTTCTGACATTTTCTGCCATCTTTTCAGCCATGCTTGGGCTGCCCTGCAGCTTCAGTGCCACTTAGGAAGACAACTGACAGGAAGCTGCCAGCACTTACCCCGGCTGACCCGGCTGCGAGTGCGAACCCCCAGCGCCGTGGTGCTCTCCCCGCTGATAGAGGAGGTCTTCAGCACGGCCTTCATGTTCTCGTGCTCTGCGGCATCCTCGGCATACTGCAGGCCCTGGGGCTGGACTGGGGAGGAGGGTGAGGTGCTGGAGAACTTGCCAGACTGTGGAAGGAAAGCAGATTTGCGTTTTTAACCAAAAAGAGTACAGACAGCGGGTCAGCCTCCAGGTGATGAGTTGTAAGAGGGGAAGCCTAAATCCTTGTCCTTGCAGATCATAGAATGGTTTGAGTTGGAAGTGACCCGTTAAAGATCATCTCCCCTGCAATGAACACCTACAGCTAGATCAAGGTTCTCAAAACCCGCTCCAGCCTGACCTCAAGTGCCTCCAGGGACATGGCATCCACAACCTCTCCCAACAACCTGTTCCAGTGCCTCAGTCATCCTTATCGTAAAAAACTTCTTCCTCATATCCAATCTCAGTCTCCTTTATTTTAGATTGAAACCACCTTCCCTTGTTTTACCACAACGGACCCTGCTAAAGAGTCTGTCCCCTTCTGTCCCCTTCTTTACTATAGCCCCGATGTGGCTTTGTCCTTTACCATAACCTTTCACTAACAAGGCAGGACTGTCAGAGCAAGCTGGCAACATAGGGGTCCTCTGGTCTGCCTCTCTGCATTGCTACACAGAGAACTCTCACATTGCTCAAAAACACTGATATGTGCAGTAAACTTAAAATACATTGCCAGTAACGCTGAAAAAATCCCCGGTTCACAAATACCCAGCCAAATTATGTCATGGCCAAAACACAAAAATTGCTGTCAGCAGTTAGGAGAACAAACAAAACCTTAGAGAGATTTTGGAATCTGCCCTCTGCTTGCCCAGCCCACCCGTGACTTCGCTGTCACCACAACAACGTTAACAACAGCAACTGGATTAGCTGCACACAACAGCTCCATCTGCCACTAAAAGCAGCCCTCCAGAAATGAAGCCAGGTGAACAACAGCAGGAATGGAGGCATTCAGAGGAGAACAGGAGCTTGCATCACTGTGTGTTGGAAGCAGAAGCACTAGGCTGCTCTCCTCCTCCAGATTCTGCCTGAAAAAGGCTGCAACAGTGGTAATCACTCCATTACTCTCATCTACAGAAAGACTACAGCATATCTGAAATACAGTCCTAGCCACAGAAACGACAGGCTCACATCAGCAAACAGACATCAATAGATGATGCCCCTTGCTGTTTTTAGTCCTGTCAGTTTTCAGAAACTGAAATATGTTTTCTTTTTCCTTTTTATCTTTCTTATTCCTACAGATCCAGCACAGATAAAAAGGAAGGTGTGCTGCATTCTGTTCCTCCTCTGCATACTAAACAACATTACTTATTAACTTGATAGTATCAAGCCAGTCAGCTACAGCAATGCAGACCTCAGAGCCTTTCCTTTGGAGAACAGTAAATTGGAAGAAAAGGCTCAGCCCTACTTTCAGAGCTTTGATCGAGTCCCCTGGGCTGTTAGACTGCAAACTGAAAATATTTCATCTGGAAACCACCAACAGAATCATTCTATTCTAACATAATGACTTTTTGGGGTAGGACAGCAAGCTGAGTAGCAAAACAATAATTCCTACAAGGCACTAAGTTAAATATAACAGTGTGATATTTATTTTTAATACTGAGAAGTTTGTTTTGTTTTTGAAGCACTAGCTTGGAATATTTTGATGTGGAAGATGTGCAAGTGCTAGAATATCATGTGCAATTAATAGACAAAAAAAATTAGACAGAAACTTCTATGAAAGTACATGCAGCTTTTGCATTCAAGAATACTCACTTCTATACAATTGGTTGCAAATCTAATCAATACTGACTTAGGAAAAGTAAAAGGATAATGACTTCAGATAATCATTAGTATTCACACATGTTAGTTAAACTCTGGCATAAAAAGTCTGTTTCTGTAATTTTATTTCTGCAGTCCAATCTACACAGCATAAACCATCACGAGGGAGAAGCTACATAGCCAGGAGATTTAATTTAACTTCCTAAACTTTCAGACACTGATGTAGATTGATGCCCAAGCCTCAGCCTTTTGAGCAAATAAGTGATGTTTTGAAACGCTGAGCTTTAAGCCACATTGTTTATGTTCAGAGCCTGATGCTGAACAAAAAATGCATTGCACAATAGACGCTCTGCAAAGCAATAAACTGGTTTATTATGAATTTAACTACTACTTTATAGTCCTCGAATTATTTATTCACTCCTCAGTTCATTTTAAACATCATTTTCAGGAGTAATTCATGACAAATGTATGAACTATGCCATAGCTAGCCTCTATGGTGAATCAATTATCTTGTTCACATTTCATATGGCAAAGATAACCATTAAAATTTACTTTGCATCCCTATATCCTGATTCTTTTAAACAATTTATAAAACAGGAATGGTTGGATACACACAGCTTAATAATGATTATGAAATTATCATGGAAATCCTTAATGCAAATAAACTGATGATCTTTACAACATTTAGATCACTGACTACTTTGCATTTTAGCAGATAGATGGTAAAAGAAAACAAATGATGAAACTTTAAATTATTAAGTCCTCAGATCAAATCAATCTCAATATCAATAGGGATATCCCTATTCAGGAGAGCAGGTATGCATATGGTTAAAGCTGACTGCAAAAATGTACTCTTATGATAGAGACAAAAAGCTATGAGAAAAGTGTCATGGTTTGTAGTTCCAGTTGCACAGATGAGTTGAGCAGTCCATAGTATCTGAGCTAGAAGTTAGATGTCACAGCACACAGGGGACATGGGAATGACATGCTCTTTCAAAGAACCATACCTCAGTGTCCTCTTCTTCATCAGTCTGCCACTGGAGACAAAGGACAGGGCAGAGAAGGACAAACAGGAAGATTTAGGAAGGACAGCATGGTCAAACCACGACAAAGTAAGAGGTAACCATGGTACTGTTTATACAATTATAGGAGGCCATAAAAATACGAAACATACAAGGAATTCATTCCTTAGACAATCGACTGGCTAATGTCTTTCAATTAATGCAACACAGTCGTACTATAAACAGAACAGACTGTCACTGTCAGTAGGATAAGATTTCCTGTTTTTTCTTAGAGAATTTATGAACAGAAATTATTCCTAAGCCATCATATTTTTCTCTCTCCCTTGAGTCATACTGTTGCTTGCCCATTTTTCACCTTGAGGAAACAGAACACTAGGAAGGACTCTCTTTTTTTCAGCTCGGTTCAGAGCATGGAGGTTCTGCTTGCTTTCTCCCAGTGCAGAGGTCAGTTTCTTGGCAATTCCCTATTCTCTACACTTCAGTGCTTGCTTTAAATCCCTTTTAAGCTGTTTTTTTTTTTTTTTTTTTTTTCCCGACTTCAAGTTCCAATTGAACGGAGCACTAAAATCAAGTGCTAAGTAGTCTTTGAATACGTGTTTAAAGTTCTTCAGTAGCTGCCTGATACCAGATCCTGGGAATTACAATTATCCTTTGCCAGTCAGGGGTTTCTCTCTCCATGACAGCAGGCATGTATAACTATTCGGATAGTTACACAACATAAAAGGTAATGGGCATGTCAAAATATTATGGTACATTAAGTGTTCTTGAATCTGGAAGTTTACAGGGAATTAGCAAATATTTTTCTTTACTGTGATGTAAAAAACAAAACAAACAAAAAAAACCCAACTTAGATGGTTCCACAACTGAAACAGTTTCTCAAGAATCTGAGCTGCCTGTTTCCATAACTTTCATTTAGACCTAGAAATCGGACACATCTTTTTAACCTGTGGGTTTTATTTTGCTTCTTTAAAAGAAGCATTCCACCAATTTTCTTCCCTCCTTTGAGTTACTAATACATATTTTTGACCTTATCTCCATCTCAACTATGATTTCTGTCTGGGATTGATACATTCTGTTCCAGAAACATTCATCATTAAAAGTGAAAGCCTGATTTACTTTGGCCTTCAGTTTAGTTTCAGTGCAATCTCCATAAGAAGATTAGCTGTGAGAGTGCTGTGCAGCATATTAACATTACTTTTTAAGGGTATGTTTTATTCAAAGCATGAGAGGCCTATTTTGCTTAGGACACAGTGGCACTGACAGTTAGACAAGCAGATATTTTGCAGAGGGACCTTGGCAGGTATGTTCCCTATGCATTATGAAAAGATCCATTTGTTTTTTCCAGCCCCTGGGGAGTGGGGGGGGGAGGGTAGGGAGTCACACAGTAAAGCAATCCATCTGAAGAAGGCCACTTCCCTTTTTGGCATGAATTAGAAACAGAAAGGAGAAGAACAGGAAGCAAGAGCATGCTTGTGTTCTAATCCATGTATAAACCTACCTAATAAATAAAAAGCAGTAGGAGAGCAAATTAAGCTAAAAAACATGCAGAAGGCACTAAAGGAAAGGTGCAAGAACAGAATACATACATTACAAAGAATGTGCTCCAGACCAAAATGAATTATCTTGAGCCAGATTTTTACAGGGAAAGTCCCAGATGCTGGCTTTCCTGCCTGTTTAGTATAGCTTGAAGGTATTTATTTGCAAAGGACTTTTATTAAGGGCAATGTACTCCTCCCACCACTAGTTTCCAGGGCATTGCCATTCTCATCCTCACACCCCCAACTGCTGCTTGACACCCAAAGCTGCTCAGGAGTTCATGGTCCCCTTCATGTTTTCATGTCTGGAGAGCCATTTGCTCCTAGTAAATACTGACAACAGGAATAAAGTAGCAAAATGAATGAATTGAACTTTTGTTTCCGGAAGGGAATACACTCTCATTCAGCTGTATGCACTCTACCTTTCCTTCTATTTTCATTTCATTATACACACACTGAGAAATGTGTAAATTTGGACAATTTTGACAGATGTAATATTGCCAAAAAAGCAATGGAACAATATTCCTAAATACCTCCTGTAGGAACAAAGTGTAAATTTTAAGAAAAAAAAGGTTGCTTGATTCTTCTGTCATCCACTACAGGATGTTGCAAGACAGTTTGCGGATATCTTCTCCCTTCCTTCTTCTCTCACTTCCCCCCCCTCCCATTTTTCCTCTAGGCTAGCATTTGTATGTGGTGGATTTACCATTGAGAAATATTTCTATTACATAGCAATTTTGGAATTGAGACTCTCAAGCATCATAAAAAGCAGAGCTTCATAAATCTGGGAGACAGATGCTTATATTACCTACTATTTCTAAAAATCATTTAAAAGCTCAGACTCATATCTATAATTCCATTTCTTCTCTCTTTGGCTTGCTTATTATTTCTAGTGTGCCTGAACTGAGTGACTGCCATCACTGGCTAAAGTCAGATACAAGTGACACAGAGTAGGCAATTTTTCTGTGAAACTGTGACAACTTGCTGTTCTCTTTTCCCCTCTCCCTGTTCTGTCTCTCTTTCCAAAAGGCACCTTTCTCTGAGATTTGAACTGACAGTGCCCAGTCTGTTTCACCTACATGTAAAGATCTCTGCAGTAAAATAAAGATGAAAATTCGCCTGTTTCTCAGCCCTACACCCTGTGAGCAGTTGCTGAAGCTGATGAAAGCTCTCCATGCATGGAGCCAGCAGACTGTCCAAGTGCCAGTACTCCTCTGCCTTCCAAGTCTGCGGGAGGCCAAGGTATGAGAGATCTGCCTTCTTGTTAAGGACTGGGATGGTTCTGGCTCACTGCTTTTCATTTTTACTAAAATTCTTCTCCCTGAAAACAACGTACTATAGGGGTGGATCCTAAGGAAACTTTCAGAAGGACAGCGAGGTAAATACCAGATAATCACAGATAAATATTTAAAATTCCATGTCCCTATTCTTATTAGCACTAGTTTCTACATAGAGTTTCTTTCAAATGTCAAGATCTAAAATTTCTTCTCTGTGTTTTCTTACAAATTCAACACACTGTCAGTGCATTACTGATATACTTTCCCTTCCCAATGCAAATATAAAGCAGTAGGAAAAACAGGAACAGATACAAAGCACAGCCAACACTATACTACAGTAAGACTCTTGTTTTTCATCACTCTGCACACAAAATCTTCCATACTTCCGACTCTAAAATTTGTTTTGAGGAAGATTTGACTATGAAGTTGTCAAAGCAAGCTGTAATGTAATTTAATTCTGTTTTACTAGGTATTGCAATCAAACGAATGGTTATTGAGGCCATACCACTGGGCTACAGAAAAAGTGTTTTAGTAAGAAATAACCATACGGCTACATGAAGAACTCCCTCAAAGAACATCTCTGTAAGGGGAATTTCAAATAATGTGTTTTTTCAGTCCAGTGAAGTCTTTTTCTAAGCTAAAAAGACCATTATATAATTATTAAATAGTGATAGGCAAAAAATGTTCCCTCTCAGTGGACCCAGAAGATTTAGGTGCAATACCACCTGTCAGATGGCATTCAATTGCCAAATTTCAACATTATATTGAGCTCCAAACAATACTTGTTCCGGGTAAAGCCTAACTGCCTCTTTTCTTACATTTTCAGTCAACAGCCTTGCTCTTCACTTACCAGCTATCAACCCTCATCCTTTTTCTTGTTTCAAAGGCTATTTTCTCTCTGCTTTCTGAACCTAGCTTTTAGTGGTCACACTTCCTTTTTTCTATCATATTTTCTGCAGGAGTAGTACTTAGATAAACTTCTCGGTTTGCTGCAGTCAATTCTCCTAGACGTGCAATACAGAAACACTATGCTATATAGAAAGAAGAAAACAGGAACTCCTTTACATCTTACTACTCTTTAAATTAATAAGAAACATTGAAGCTAACAGAGGAAAAGAAAAATTTAATTTACTAATCTCTCTGATAAAAGCTATCTTTTATCTCCTACAGAATACTGTAGAAAGACTGGGAAGCAAGTGAAGAAAATT
>JAOWBP010002052.1:27579878-27590167 GCA_028571105.1 Tragopan temminckii | reverse complement strand
TTGTTTTCCATTAGATATATAATCTTGAATGACTCCAACAGCTAGCTGGGCATGAACTTTATTAAACTGCACTGGTTGCACCAGCTTTAGAAAATCACTGCCTATTCTTTGGTGCTTCATGAGTGGACAGCATCAGATACCTTTCCAACGTACGCATGAAGAATTTGCTCTGCTTACAAGTTTAATAGCTTTAATAAAGGTAATAAGAAACTGAGCTTCAGAATAATGGGCAATCCTCTGAAAATCTCAATAGGAATTAACACCATTGTTATTCAAGTTTAGATACAAACAAAGCAGAGAAATCCATGTTTACCATTCCCAACTTCAAGTGGCCAATATCTGCGTAAGTACACTGCACTGATTTAACAAGATTCAGCTCCGTAATGATGTAATATACAATCTTTCCTCTCTTCCATTAATTATTTGGCCCATACCATATGTAATACTCAATACAATAAAACACTGAAAATGCAGATTTGAAGACACTGACTGCTCCTTACCTCTATTCCTTCCTTGTTTAAGGCATATTCGTCGAAATTCAGAATAGCAGTCTTGATAGTTCGTGGAGGGGGTAGCACAGTCAAGCCAATATTAATAGCATTGCTTCGTTTTGAGTCCAATACAATGATCTCCTGTCGCTTCCCATCTGCAGCAGTTTTCTTGATCAAGAAGAGAACAAGAAGAAAATTACCCCTCCAGTCTGTTTGTTAAAGTCACTCCTTTCATCAAAGATTTCCCCTGTGCAAGGGTGCTGACAGTGAGTGCGAATCCTTTTTAACCACTAATAAAAGCTGACTCAGATACTGACCAAAGAAGACGAGCACGAGACACACTGGTTATCATCAGCCTTGGGAAGCAGCCAGCCTGACAAAGGCCAGAGGCTGTCCCATGAGCTGAGGGTTCTCCCTGTGCCTCAGGAGCTGCTGGAGCCTGGGGATGCCCAGGGCAGGGCTGCCTGAAGGGCTCCAGGCCCCTGGGCTGCATGGACCTGGAGCAACCATTGTCCCTCTGACACCCAGGTGGCCCAGCGGGGCCAAGGTGGTTTCTGCTGGCTTGCAGGGCCTCTCCCGTGCTGGAGATCCACCTGGGACGCAAGATAAGGAGCTGGAGAGGCCTTCATGGAGACATCAGGGTGCCCACTCTCCCTCTGGCTGCACAAGGAAGGATATTCTACCTTACAACTTACGGTATTTCAGGCTTACCTCCAGTAAAAATGACAGTATTTTAAATGACAGCAAAGACAAAAAAAAAAAAACAAAGAACTAATAACAAGCTTTACACTTCATTCTTGAAATAAACGGGAATTTTTTTCCTCCCTGTCCCTATTCTTCTAGTGCTAAAACGCATACTCACTATGCACAGTGACTTACGAACCATTTATAACAAAACACAGTGCTGAATGTTGTCTTTACTTTCATGTCACAGCACACCTTTTAATCTCTCATCGCACTGTGCAAAAAGGTGCTTCTTTGGCAAGTGAATATATCATGTGCCGGGTTGCTACAAGGGGTCTGCTCATTGTATATGGGGGTACTGAGAGAGAGAGAAAATGAGCGCACACAGCACAGTCCAGCTTCTGACATCATCTTTCCTCTCCCTCAACACACAAAGTTTGAAAGCAAGTGTTCTGTTCTCTCCCTTCCTTTTCTCTAGGAGAGATGGGTTGAGGGATGCTGCCAAGCACTGAAATGTAGGGAAAAGACCAGCACAATGAAGCAAGCAAGTACAGACATGCTCTGCTGTGTACAAGCCCATGTTTCAGCACAGAACAGATGGCAGAGATGTGACCGTGCAATGAGATGTTACTGCTTTTTAAAAAAATATATAAAGAAATGGCACTTTCAGAACAAACAGGATAAATTTTAGGAGAACTGTGATGACATTTTATTCTGCTAGAACTGCTCTTCTATCAACAGCTTAAAAGCAGTCCTGAGCCCTCCTTGAACCTTTCCTTTTTTTAAGTATAAGACCTCTTTCTCTCAGGGAGCTAGCTGAGTGATCTGAGATAGCACTTCTCCTTTAAAGCAGTCGTTTTTACTTTCTGGGCCATTAATTGCTTTCTTGGGACCACAGTTAGTGGCCAAGACCACATAAAAACAAGTGGCATTCACCACAGCCTGCTTCCTCTTAGGCTGTACTGCACTCCTCTGTATTTACACCGCCATTTTTGCAGCACAGAATCACAGTGCTCTGAAGAATCCTTGCAGAAGGGAAGAGGCTGGGGGAAAGGAGTTAAATTTAGGCTTCTCACATGCGGTATGGGTAAGTAAGCCTCAGATCTGCAGCTCTGTGTTTAGGTTCCTAAGTTTGTCAAGAGAGACGTATTAATTTGTGGGACATCTGATGCCAACCGCTGGGATGACTGCGATCACAGCAGTGCGATCCCTCCTCAGCAATGAGTTAGGAGAGACAGATGAGCTCTACTGGGGACATAAGCAGAAGAGGTATTTTCCAGAGCTACAGCTGCACGTTGAGTATGAAAATCTGGAGTAATTCTTTACAAAAACAGTGGCAGATGAGATTTTAAATCCCTTCTGGGGATGAAGGCTAGGTTACAAAGAAATCCCTTCACAATGAACAAAAGGATGAAGAAAAGAAAAAGATTTTACTGCTTCGAACTTTATTATCCTAACACTAGGAAAAGAATTCCTTTTGGTCTGCAATTAAATCACACAGATGTAAGTGCCTAACTACTACAATGAGTTACAGCTACCACTTTCTGCTGTAATATTAAGTGATTTCAGAATGTGTTTTATTAGTTCATTAGTGCACTTGATTTCACATCTCAAAGTGCCAATACATAGCCGTGAGCTGCTGGTTATTGTATTATGAAATACAAATCATGTGGTGGAATCATTCCTACAACGTACCAAGAACTGCAGCAACTTTAGACTTCTGTAAGACCTAACTGGCCAGGTGCTGTTGCCTTTTACTGAAGGCTTGGCAGACAAGACAGGTTATTCAAAAACACCAGTGGTCTCACAGAAGGTAACCTGTGGTTTGGTGAGCATGTAGTCTAAAAAACACCTATCTGCTTTAATTAAGCACCCAAAATGATTTCTATCACTTTTTCAGTGCTCAATTTTATGTAAGAGCATCAAGATAGAAATATCTCTTCTGTTTAAACTTGCAGAACTATGTGCATCAATAGTACAGAAAAACTTGGGAAATCCCTTAATAACGAGATGGCGATTTCTTTTTGTTTCTACCTTAACTAGCAAGGATTTAACACGGGATTTGAAAAGGAATTATTCAGCTGCCACTTACTTTGCTAAGGATACCAAACAGATAATCTTTTTCAGAAATGCTGTTCCACATTTATGACTAGCTTTAGCATTTATTCACCTTACAACAACCATTTTTACTAGGAATAAACATACACACATGTGTATGTGAAAATAAGTTCCCTAATTTTTCATGCCAGCTTGCTTTTGTGCCTGTGAGCACATGATGACGATGACTGATACTCCCACTGGGTATAGATGAATCAGCAAAATAATACTTTTCAATGACTTGCAGAACCACACGGATTTCAGAAGGGCTGGGCAGTAACTTTTGATTCAGTAGTGTATGCAACTACTGAATTTCTTATCACAGAAAAATAAACGCTTTGATGCACTTTGCCAAAATACCTGCTTTGCTTTGGCAGTATATGAGGGAAAGAAATTCTAGGCTTGTTTGGAGGGGTACCTGATCACTCCTTCTATCCACTAATAAAACATCGTGGTCCTCCAACTCAGAAAATAGGCATTCTGCAACAAAAAACTGCTCCACCAACTATAATCAGTGTGCATACTGCCCAAAGCAGAATACATTTTCCTAAAATCAAGAACCACCCCTCTACCTTAAATTCCCCTATTATATCCTACAATTTAAAATCCGTTTTATTTTATTGCAGTCTATTGTGTTTAATGAAAAACTTCTCATAAGCCGGGAAGTAGCTGTTTATAGCTGTGTGTTGTGGAAATCACAGTGAAGGATTAGAAACTGGAGTAAAATTGGTTACAGCTGGATAAAATCATATGCACAGGAGAGAGCCAAAGACCCCCAACCCCCACTCCAACACACACTCTGGCTTCGCCCCTCTTATCCTTCTGGACTGTCCCTTTTCCATGCACCTGCTTGCATCTACTGCTATGAAATCCGGAGGTCTGACTTTTGATTTGTTGCTCAGTGCTCTTTTTTTTTTTTTCAGCTGAACCAACTGAGCTGTGAGTCAGACTTTACGATATTATAGAATAAACCTGTTTTGGATTGCAGCCATTGGACACGAGAAACTAGACACAACGGGGAATGTACTTCCTGGAAATAAACCAAGCAGTCTGGAAAAAGCGAGAGTTATCCTAATTTGAGTGCAATCTTCATACCAAACCTCAAGTCCTCTATGGATTCAGCGGTCTGCTTAATTATTCCCACTCTCACTTGATCTAAGGACCAACTCATGCCCTGCAAGATTTGCTGGTATTCACTGAAAATACGCAAGACTCTCAGAAGCCGGTGTGGAGCTCCACTACGATAATTTTTCAGTCATCATTGTTTTCTGTACCGAGACAATGATACGCTATGTCTGTGTTACGGGACAGGATGGAAAGCAAGCCAAAAGTATAATGTCTCACGCAGAGAGCAGTATTAGTGTCCAAGAGGAAAGCAGTCACCTAAATCATTCCTCAGACTTGCACTGATTTCAAAGAAACCTGCTCACTCATCTTTCAGTTAGGAGCCAAAAGCCGTGCCAAAACACCAGGCAGCCCAGGCAGGTTTGGGAAGAGTGCATATGGTGGGGGGGAATGCCCAGAAGTTGTTTGGGAACAAAACTGACAAACGACTGGAGAAGTTAACAAGTCCACATTCCAACAATTTAACGTTTTATCAAAATTCAGGTGAGAATAGAACATAAGAATCGACCAGACAAATCCATTACAATAGTGGCATTTAGCACAAAACTAAAGTTTGGAAAAAGCAAATATGTCATAATTCCACATTAAATTCAAGGAATTAAATGCTTCATCGATCTAAGAAAATGTTCTCATTCTTTCCATCTATGAACCATCTGTGGCAGATTTGTATTTACAGGGAGAGAGATGAGAAGTAACACGCTACCTTGTCACCAACATTCCTTCCTCACCAGAAAAGGAATGAAGGAAAGAAATGAACCTCAATATCTGCCAAATGAACTACCAGCTGAGTATGTTTTTAAGGTGCTATGCCACACATTTCGAAGTTATAAGCAATGCATGTATGAAAACTTTTTGCATCAACAAGAAGTTCCATTCAGAACAGTGATATGTAAGATCTAGGTGAGTCATACATGTATGCACCTATTGTTTGCCATGTACTTAAAGAAGCGCTAGATTGGTCAAATGGTGATGTTTCTACTTGGCCCAGAAAATCAGGAACAACCACAGGAAAATTTTCAGTTAATATTTTGGGCAAGGAACATGAGACTGGGTAGCCTCACCACATTAAGAAAAGCCAATAATGCTTACGACACTTGAAATACAACTTCAGTTAGCCAAGGAGAGGTTAATTATTCAAGGTACTGGTTATTTTTTATGTCACTATAAATCATACAAGTTATTTATTTTAACAGAGAGAGATGGGTTTATGAAGCCATGAAAAACAAATATTTCAACTAATAACTAATTCCTACTAAATGTAAATATAAGGGACTTTTCTGTGTTGTCAAGTTCAATGTTAAACAGATATGAAAACAGCTTTCATGAATTTATTTCACAACAACGCTCCTAAGTATCAGGAGATCCTAGTTGTCGAGATATTTCCTGCACCAGCTTCTGTCCTAAAATTTATATAGCCCTACTGTCCAAATTAAGGATTTTAAATATGCCTGTTTGCCACTATTAAAAAAAAATAATAAAATCCTGCTTCCTCACAAAATCCTGCAGAGTTTAACTGTAAACTTGGTCTAGCTTATAAAGCAATCCTGCATAACAAAGTACATGAGTGGGCATTTTGCTGCAGAACAAATCTGATATTCTAAACTTTCTATGCAGTGATTAGGAAAATATTACCAAGTGAAGAACTGTCAAATACAGATATGAATCATCATGCTCTGACCTTTAGATAAATGTAACAGGAAATACTTCATATTTAAGTACCTGGTTTGGCACTAAACTACAACTGCATCAATGTATAGTTTGTTGGTATTCCCCACCTGAAGTGATATCCCCGAACTGGTAGACTTGAGACAAGAGTACAGGCTTGGCACCAACACCACTGTAGGCTCATTTCCTAGTTTCAGGTTATGGAATATCTTCTGTCATAGAGCAAACTAGAAACACATCCCGTAATTTCCACTGTTTTTATATAAACAGCATAAATCATCTACATCTAAGTCAAAATGAATACTAATACAATAGCAAAATAAGAGCAAGCTGAATATGAGCTGTACCTTTGTGACAGGCAGTTCCTTGGACTTCGACTCAAAGAGATGCTCCAGTTTGGAAGTGTCCACCTTAATGGGTTCCAGTTTCGACCACAGGAATTCTCTGCAGCGTTTGTTGTTTTTACACTGCCACTCAAATGGCCGTACCTCATTCCAAAACAGACGGATGGTTTTCTTCTTCTTTATAAATGCTGGCTGACCCCTAGAAACCTGGGGTGACCCTAAACCCTGAGGAGTGCTGAACAGCGGAGGAGGAGCCAATAAATTAGCAGAGGGTGGAGGTGGAGGCGGACATCCAAACAGTGGGGGAGGTGGTGGAGGAGGCAAACCCAGGAAAGAAGGTGGAGGTGGAGGAGGGGGAACAAGGGAGTCCCCAGGACCCATATCCATGTCCAACACATCTACATCATCCTCCTCCCCCAAGTCTGTAAAATCCATGTCTTTGATTTTAAGTTCTCTAGGATTAGCCATGAGTTGATCCCAGATGTAGTCAGATTCCTTCTTTGGCTGTGCTGGTGTTTTCTCAGGGACCTGTTCACTGATTTCATCTTCAGGCAAGGCTGTCCCCTTGGCCAGCTCACCACTGTTGAATTTTTCCGCAAAGGCTTTCACACTGCCTTGGTTGTCCAGGTTTCCAATCTCCATCTTTTTGACACTTTCATCTTTGGCCTGCTTTGTGGCCTGAAGGATAGAGATCCTACTGGCTAGACTAGTGAGGGACTCCTCACTTTCCTCCGTCTCCTTCTTTTCCTCCTTCGCCTCCAGCTCCTTCTCCTCTTCATCCTTGGGCTTTTTGTTATGCGCATACAGCATGTCCAGCATAAACCGCTTGTTGTTAAGGATGTTGCTGCACTGCTCATTCACGCCAGCATCCTGAATGGTCTGGGACCATGGACCTGCAATCACACACACACAGACGGGAAAAGTCAGGAGAAGGAAGCCAGAGCATCAAGAACACTCCCCACCACAAGAAAAATGTTTTCGGGTTGCATGCACAACTATTCTGAAACTGGGTAAGCAACAGGTTTGGAAATTTTGCTATTAGTGACAGTGCTGACATATGGCTCAATCCCAGTGGGCTGGGAGTACTTCTCAAAGAAGGAACAGGAGCAGAAAATAATCTGTTTAGCTCAGGAGGAACTTCATAACTGTCAGGATTTTGAGATTTTGGGCTTCTTCTGAAATCTGTCAGATTTAATTTTTTACCTCCTATCCCAGCTCATTTTACACAGTGCATAAATACTCAGAATATTTTGTAATCCAAAGTGGGGTTTAAATATTGTGATCAACAAGACAGGTTGCTATCATACTTCTGATCAATCCATAAACTGGAAGGAAAACTTCCCCAAGGGAGGAAGTTTACCTGCCTGAATTCAAGGTTGAGATATAACTGCTTCCTCCTCTCCTCCTCCCTCTCTGACTGCAAGGGGAGGACAGCTTTCACATCTGGCTGCACTTTGGACCTCTTGGCTGGTGCCTGGGCTATTTTCATGACGAGGGCTACTTGAATCACAGACCTGACTGCATACCCAGGGTACAGCTCTCAGAGCAACTTTGTGAGTAGAATCATAAAAGCAAGATTTTCAAAGTTACTTTTAGGAATACGTGCACCTAAATAAAGTCTTCTAGTGATTTCTGAAAATTTTCTCATCAGATGTTGTTACCCTTCTGTAGCATAATGTCAAATTGAAAACGTAATATCCTTCTTCCCACATCATAGCCATTTAGAATCTCACTGCAATGAAGCTTTATTTTTCTGACTACTGCTTTTTATAACTATAATCTGCAGAATAATCTGTTTAAGACAGCACTATAAACAACAAACCACAGCAGTCAATTTGTAAAACTAAATGATGCAAGCATCTTAAACTACATTTTCCTGAATACAATGCTGTTAACCAGTTTCAATAATGTGACAAAAAATTATGGTGCTTTTTTTTCCAAAGGGCAAAAGATGAAGTGGTTAAATATGGACAAAGATAATTCTTCACACTTTATGTATCTTCTTTATCAGATTCTTTCTGTTCCCCATAGTCTTTACACATTTTATTAACATATTCTTAAAAATTCTACTTAAAATTTTTATTTTGATTGTTATCCTGTCCTTTTGGCCAGTTATAGTTAAAGGTTTCAACTTACACCTTGCAGTTGCCTTTTCACTTATACTTCCATTTCACATTTATTTCTCCTGATGTTTTTAATACTTAAAGAGTTTTAAATACCTTTTAAGGTTTCTGCTATCATAGAATAATGGAATAACAGAACGGTTTGAGTTGGAAGTGACCTTTAAGATCATCTAGTTCCAACCTCCCTGCTATAGGCACGGACACCTCCCTCTAGACCAGGCGGCTCACAGCCCCATCCAGCCTGGCCTTCAATGCTTCCAAGGAGGGGGCATCCACAACCTCAGTGGGCAACCTGCTCCAGTGTCTCACCACCCTCACAGTAAAGAATTTCTTCCTAATATCTAGTCTAAATCTACCCTCTTCCAGTTTAAACCCACTTCCTCTCATCCTGTCACTACCTGCTCTTATAAGAAGTCCCTCCCCAGCTTTCCTGTGGGCCCCCTTCAGGTACTGGAAGGCTGCTATAATGTCTCCTTGGAGCCTTCTTTTCTCCAGGCTGAAGAGCCTCAACTCTCTCAGCCAGTCCTTGCAGGGAAAGTGTTCCAGCCATCTGATCATCTTCATGGCCCTTTACTGGACCTGCTCCAACAACTCCATGTCCTTCTTGTGGTGGGGGCTCCAGAACTGGACGCAGTACTCCAGGTGGGGTCTCACGAGAACAGAGGGGCAGAATCACCTCCTTCAACCTGCTTCACTTGATGCAACCCTGGATACGGCTGGCCTTCTGGGCTGCAAGCACATACTGCTGGCTCATGTTGATTCTCTCATCAATCAGCACTCCCAAATCCTTCTCTTCAAGGTGGCTCTCAAGCCATTCTCTGCCCAACCTACGTCTGCGCTTAAGATTGCCCCAACCCAGATGCAGAACTTTGCACTTGGACTATCAGTTGATTTGCTTTCTTACTATGACAGCTATCCATGTACTCTCATCAAAAAACTCCCCAGACAAAATCTCTAAGATGGGGTCTCTTAGTCTACCTGCACTTCCCCTATTTATTCAAATGTTATTGCTCTGAAAACTCCTGCTCTTGCTACCTAGTTGCTCACTTCTCTCCCTCAGCAGTAAAGTTGTGAAATGCCATTAGAGAAATGAGAACTATAAGAAGTCAGGTTCAGCAGCACGGCTGGCAAAGAAGCTGGGACCAAAGGCTTTATTTCTTTGCCCTTAATGCATCTGAGGAGAACCAATGGTAAAATATCTGCTGGGAATCTGATAGCTGCTGGAAACCACTGCTTCCCTTTGCTTTCTGATTCTCCTTATGTAGTAGAACGCAAACTACTCACTACATGAGAACAACCTAATAAACCTTTGGCCTACTGACATATTTCAGTTTTAAGATGCTGTTATTTGACTACTAGGGTACATTTCTTAGCTTTTAACAAATAAAGTATATATGCATTTATTTAGAGTGAAAGGATCAGGATGTAACACATGAGATCTGGGGAAAATTGTAACCTATTCTCCTTTATTTGCACTTGGAAGATCTTGAACTTTGTCACAGTGCAATAATATCACTCATCTATCATATCCATCATGCCTTTCCTACGCATATACTCATCTACTGTCTGTAAGAGTACAACAACATTCTAAGTGCCTCATTTAACTTAATCTTGAAGCTGGTTGAAAAGAAGATAGTTCTTAAATTTAGAACAAAATTAACTTAATGCTTCCAGAAAAAAAGTGATGGTGTTTAAACATAAACATCATAATCTGAAAATTCACTACTATGAGGTAATCCCTGTTACTGGGTCATCTCTTT
>JAOWBP010002052.1:27522646-27537688 GCA_028571105.1 Tragopan temminckii | reverse complement strand
TGAGAGCTCTTCACTCAAATTCTGCTAAGAGCTCTCATGGTAAATCTCATAGAAGCTGGCTCAGCTGGCTGACTCAGCTCATGTGGGACACCAAGGAAGAGGGACAGAGATGGTCTCTCTGCAGTCCGAAGGGAAATGCACAGCAAAAGGAGAAGAAGCTGGCTCATTCAAAAAAAACTGAGATAAAGAATTGTTTCTGGTTTGTATGTATGCTTTTGTAAAGCACCTGTTCCATGAAGACAGCACTGTGAAGTTCCAAACTATCTGTTTTCTACTCTCTTGAAGCCAGACACAATGAGACAGAAAGAGAGAAATTCACATTTTAAGACTTCTACCCAGAAGTCACTGCATATAATAAAAACAGCAATCTAGTCTAAGTTCCATGGCACTCCTAACACATGCATTGTGTGGTTGGAAAAAGCTAGCTTTAATTTAAAAACAAAACACCCTCACACAAAACAACCATGAAAAAAAGTGTTTAAAACTCTACCACTTAAGTAACAGAATGCTGGAACACAGATTGAGAGAACTGAATTTGAACTGGCACAGGAAACCTTAGCAGGTGCCCTCAGCAAAGCACTTACAGTGCCAGGTGTTAAGAGGACAGATGTTCCCCCCAGGCCTGTTGATGCTCTGTGTCATCACAGTAAAAGAAAGGAGTTTTAGCAAAGCAAACCTACTGGTGAAGCATATAATTTAAAGTATGCTGTAGCAGCTACATATCACTAAATCAACCTCCAGGCTTTCTTATTTAAGTAGTTGTTATCAACTTATTTATTTATTTTGTAACAGACACATTAGGCTGAGTTTCACTCTCCATGAAAATGATTTTAACACAAAGCAGATTTGGGCTTTTATTTTATTTTTTGAACCACAAACCAAAAATCAATGTATTTACTTTAGCAGAAGGTTTCCAAATGGATGAAAAAGGCCTGCAAGTTTTCGTTTTGCTTGCCCTTAGCATTTACGGTCAAATTTTCCCAGCTCAAAACCCGAAGTCTGCTCTCAATTAGCCTGGCGTAAATCAGAGCAACTCCATTAATTTCAGACAACTTTTCTGGGTATAGAGCATTGTAAGACAGAACAGAATTTGGCCAATACTGTCCTTTTTGTTTTACCGGCACCATGGGTTTTTCTCTTTTTTGGAAGACTTATCGGTTGACACAAAGCAGATGACTGTGGACAACCTGTTTGATGTGGTAAACAAAAGCAAAGTAACTGCCAAACCAGCCAACACAGTTAGAAAGAAATGAAACATGAACACTGTGGGAACAAGAATCCAAGGAGGATCTTGAACCTTCTCCTGATTTTGGTAGCGAAGTCCAAAAATAACCAAGGATATTGTCTAAAACAGCATAGAAGTACGATTTTAATCTCTAATTAAGACCAAAAGAAGTAATTCCACTGAACTTGATGGTGTTAATGCATAGTAAAAACAGACACTGAAATCTGCAACCACACAGACAGTTTAGGAGCAACACAATAAGAATTTCACAAATTTTATAAGCTTTTTACCAGTTTCCCACTGGTAAAGAAAATGTAGCGAATGAGTAGAGAGACTGAAACCCCTTTTGAAAAATCTATTTCTGTAAATACAGCACCGCAAAACCTTACTGCAAACTTTTTTCCTTCCTTGAGAGAGACTACAGTTATGAACCAAAAGAAAGTCAATGGCAAAAGACAGATCTTTCCTGCATGAACAAATCGTATTTACAGTTGTTGAAGGCAAGAAATAATTTTTATCTATTTTTACATATTTATCTCTATAACACCAGTGATGGAAGCACAAGGGGCACAAGAATATTTCTTCTGAAAGAATCATAAGGCATCATACTTTAACTTAAAATTTTAAAATTTCATTGTAAGTTGTAGTAAGGCCTAAACATATGATGCTCCATTAAAAACCTTTAAATTGATAAATTATTGCTTCATAGACCAGGCGCTCAACTTTGAAAACTTAATTCTAATAGGAACACCACAGAGATAAAAATGTCTTTCAACTTAGGGTTAATTCAAACTTTACAAATGTGCAAAAAACTTGAACGAGTCACTTAATTTTTTTTCTGTTTCTTTTTTTTGTTCCACTTTAGCTATCAGATGTAGAGACTGCTTCATTTACCTACACTATTTCAATGAAAGTTGAGAGATTCAGTGAGATATGGTAAAGAACAAAGGCTGGTTTTACTCTTCCTACCACAGTTATGGATTTGGCTAGGCAAAATGATGAAAAATATGAAGGACAGAAACAGTTTTCCTGAAAAGTTAATTTACCAGAAAGCCAGTAGAATATACAGAGGAGTCAACGTGGACAGCTTCCTGTCACAGCAACTTAGAAAATTTCACTGGGCATAGAACTTGTATCTTTGGGCACAAAAATGCATTCTGTGGTCTTTGCAGACCACAGGGCCAATAGGGAAATATCAATTTCCAATAGGGAAAATAAATTATTTGGTAGAACAACTTCAACATGAAATTAAACTTGAATGTTTACATGAATACATATCTGTAAATGCTTAAATGAAGATTTATTTATTGGATTTAAACTTAAATTTTACTTTATTATCAACTTCAAGGAGGATATGGAATAGAAATGGCTATTTTTTCAGAAAAGGAAGACAGTTATTGAAATTATGCTATATTGGTGAAAAAATATTTCAAAGAACTTACAAAACTCATCTGTCAAGTAATCTACTAGCTTGCTACTAAACACCAGTTCAAACATAAATTCATTAGGAAAGACTGCAAAAAAAACTGTAAGCAAACACTGAACGATGTATTAGCAGAAGCTGCTGTCTTGCATGACTTGTTTAGTTACAGCAAGAGAGTCAACAATTTTTTTAGAATTAAAGCAGTTCCTCATTTTTAATCCAAATTCACCAGTTTAGCAAATCAACTGCATCTGCTCTACACTGATTGATGCAGATTCTCAGTCACATTAGTAAGTCCTAAAATGGTGCCCAAGACCATGCACAAGGCTTTCCACACAGAGCAGCTGAAACTCCCAGCTGTACTCACACTGAAGATGCTTTAAACTCAGCGTCAGATGCACTGTCATCCTTGTCATCTGTCTGTAAGACCATGGGGCTCTTGGCCTCCAGCTCACTAAACACCCAGCCAATAGGATGGGATGGAAAAACATGAATATGTTGCCAAATGGAAAAAAAAGACAGAACAAAAACAAACCACCACCACCAACAAAAAAAAAACCACAAAAAACAACAACACATATACAAAAGAAGAAAAAGAAAAAAGCCATTTTGTGGTATACAATATTCAACTACTATTTGAATTATTTGGAGTCTCATATTTTCATATTGAAAGCAACCATTAAACTCTAGTTTAAACTCAGTTTGCTTTGTAAGATGGGCAGCATTATAGGAAACATGGGGTTTTAAGGCTCTAAGTTTGGACTTGGTGCTAATAACAGGGACCCCAAAGAACTTCCCAAATGCTATAATCAACACAGGAAACACTCATCATGGAGCATGCTTTTCTTTTGCAAATTGCACCCTGAGCCACTGGAAGACAGATTTGTCCACCTTTAGTTACCTGCAGCAAATGTATCTTCGTGTGAACTACTCAGCTAGATTCCCTTAACAGTTAAAAGAGAGAAATAGCCAACTTCAAAGCATTATTCCTCTTAGCTGAAATTTTAGACATATAGAATACATTAGATAACTGAAGGCCTACAAGAGCTTGCTACACTCCACAGACATCAAAGGAGGCAAGCTGATGAGACATCTTACTTAGACAAAATTAATTCCAGCCCTCCCGTGTGGTATTCAGACATGCTGGGGATCTGCAGCTCCCATTTTTTCTAAACATGCATAGTCCAAGCAAACAACAGTGCTCTAGGCAGTGACACTTGCTCTGACAGACTTCACTGTTGCAGACTGCTCCTTAAGTAGTCATTACTGTCTCTTTTTTGTTAATTACAGAAGATCAGATACATTCACTAGTACAGAAAAGGAAAATATTTATGCTGGAATGTCTTTTGCAAAGGAAAGAATTCAATTAACAATAACATAAATAGAGCAGGTAACTGCATTAATGTGACTATATACCTGTACAATCTCCCATTATGTTCATAAATTGAACACCAAATCTATCAAAAAATACCTCTTGTACTTTGGGTCCATTTACTTAGGGCAGATGGTGTCAAGAACCGTCTTTACCTACATACCAAAGAGTATGAGAGTATGTAGGTAAATCAAGTCACCTACAAGTCTATGTGGCTTTTTTTAAACTTCAAATGTTCTCCTTTTTTTTTTTTTTTTTTTTTAAATTCATCAGAACAGAAAGAAAACAAACGCTGGAAATCTGGTGGATTGATAAAGTGCAATAAACATAATGGAAAGTAACAGGAATAAAGGAAGGCCCGCCCCTTAGCTCAGGCACCTACCTCTCACTGAGATCTTCCACGCGCTGTCCGTGACCTAGCATGAAGCTGGGGTTTGACTGACTGCATGGACTTGCGGGTGCTGATAAAGTGCTTTTGACATTCTGTACCGAGTGCCTGCGGCTCCGCCGGCGCTCCAGGCCCCTTCGCTCACTGCCACCCAGACTGGCCCTTCTTCTGTCCTTGCGCCCACTGGGAGGGGGGTCAGCGGTCTCATCACCATCCTCGTGCCTCAGGGTCATCTGAGGAGGAAAGAGAGGCAAGGTTTCTGATGTGTTTCCTATAGGGTTTCACACCTAGGCTTTAAAAATTTACTGATCTCAACAAGATTGATTCCTATCAGAGTCATCATTTCTAAAAAATCCCCTCTAATTTGCTATCTATCCATTAGTGCACTGTGGCAGCTCAAGTGATAGAATTCTACACTGAAATCTTGTACAGAACACTGCAGGACTTGAAACAACACATTTGTTTATGTTAGAGTTAGGTTTTTTTGTTTGTTTTTTAGGACTTGATTTACAAGGAATCCAAGCAGCTAGACACCTAGCTCTCTTTATTTCCTCCTAAAATACATAGGTAAATTACTGTCTATGCTGAAATCAACTGAAAAAACTATACACTGACTGATTAAACACTTCCTACAGTTCAGACACACAACTAGAAACGACTGAGTGAAAGATAGCCTACTGCTTTAGAAAGTATTTTAGAAAAGCATCATCATTTATTCTCAGCCAAGAAAGAGATCAGCTGATGCGTATGTAAGTGCATTCTTCTTAAAGATCTCAATTTTTACAGATCTCCCTGAAAGTAAACAAAAGAAAAAAAAGAGCAAACACTAACAAAACAAACCTGTTTCTGTGAACTCATACCACAATGGATTAAAAGAAAAAAACAGAGACCACACATCTCTGCTGAACTTCCCAATTTTTAGGTTAGCATAATTACTTTCATATATGCCATTCAGTGGAAAATTCAGCATTTCCTGCCAGTTCAGAAGCACCGTAAATCCAGAGGAACATATGCATATTTCACAGAGAATAGCATGTCGACAATGACATTTGACAGAAAAATCTGACATATGTTGTGAGTTCATCAGCTGGAAATAGTAGAGGAGGAGTATGTGGACGTAACTGTGTTGGGCTAATGTGGCAAGGTTTTCATAGTGGAGGGGCAGCAGAGATGAGCAAAGCCCAGCACTGCCCCAGAAGACATCAGACTCAGCTCCAGCTGCTCCTAAGGGGATCCACCACTGCCCGAGTTGGGCTACGAGCAACACTGGGTGCACTTTGGGAAAGCAGATTTAAGAAAGGAAAACACTGCTGCACAACAGCAGCTGGGAGTGGAGAGTGAGAAGCTGAGTGAAACATCTCTTCAGGCACCAAGGTCAGTGCAGAAGAAGAGGAAGCACAGAGCAGCAGCTCCCTGAAGCCCAGAGGCCTGATTCTTCCTGCAGTCTGGTCTATGGAGAAAGTAGCTCTGCTAAAGCTAGTTTAGTGACGGGGTGAAGAATGGGAGAAAAAAACGAAGAATGAAAGCTACCAAATTCTTTGCTGGACGCAGATGAAGATAAAGTCATTTCATTTGGTAACACTATAATATGAATTCACATTTACATTATATTTATTTCTGCCTAAGCCTCCCCACTGCCAATACTTCCTGAAGTCTGAAAATTAGGGCTAATAATTAAGAAACTGGATATCCTACCCTTACATATGACTATTTTGGTGGTTATTTTATGTCTATGTGGTGAATGTGAAGTCATTCATTACTCCATTTCTGCAAACTGTATAGGATCTGGTCCAGTGTAAACTCGTAAACAAGAACTTGCTGGGTATTCAGCTGCAGAACAAGTGGCACTGAGCTCAGATGAACTTTTTTCACAAGCTGAATACTTCTGCATATTGCAAGAACTTCTACTTTTAATTGCAGGCAGAAATGCCTCTAAAGAGGCTAGTAAATGTGCTGGTTTGCCTTGGAGCATGCCCCAGCACTACTATGAAATGCAATTGTACAAGCTGAGCAGCCATGTACTTTTATCAGGTCACATATACAAATGTGTATAATACTTCCAGCAACCAGATGTTTTTCTTTTAAAATAAAATAGATAACCAAATTTCACCTAGGTTACACTCCCCCCTCCTTTCAGCTTTGAAGTTTGCACAAGCTGTAAGATGTATAAAACAGGGCATGTTATGTTACCTCATAAATGTTAAATTGTTCAACTAAGTCCAAGTCCGTTCCTTTCTTGTTCAAGTGTCTCTGTGAAATAGCTTCAATGCCCAGCTCTTCGAGACAGTCCACCACATCGTAGAAAGTGTCTTGATCTGGCAACCCCGACAGCGTCTAAGAATCAAAGGGAAAACATTTAGATCTGCTTGTTTTGAAAAGAATTAAACAAAGGTTTTTAAAAGCGGGTGGCAAGTGGTGCTATGCATGATTTCAATAAAACAAAACCATGATGTGGGATTAGAGACACCGCTAAAAAATATAAAACAAGTGGCACAGCTTTTTAACAAACAACTCCGTGCACTGTGTAGAAAAAAGAATAACTGGAAAAACAAATCAATGTTGTTATTTTGTACAAAAAAATATGGAAAATGTGGGTCTTTAAAATACACAGTTGGATTCTTCCTGGCTTCATTCAAGCACAAATTTGAAGAACAGAGAATGCTCAAGCATCAAACACAGGGATAAAAGCAAAGAGAAAAAAAAATGGTTTAGCTAAAACCAATGAAGCTGATTTCCTACTGATTCCTGTAACTTTGGCCTTAAGAAGAAAAATTTGAATGCACAGCTGTGTGATGTCAGGACAGCAGGAAACATCCTGCACCACGTGCCTAGCTGTCCTCAACACCTGCAGCGGAGATCATTCCCCCAAATCCACAAATTGTTTTATATTACAGAGGTATTGACTTCTTTCTTCCCTTTCAACTTTAGAAGTATTAACTAAAAGCATGCTGACTTCTTAACTCCAATATGTTTAAAGTTTTACAAATTCCTGATTATGGAGTAAATTGATACCAGTGACACCGGAGCATTAGCGCACTAGAATATAAAGAATGCCAATAATAATAGTGATTGAAAACAAACTTTTTGAACTCAGATCTTTATATGGCACCTGCTCTACGTTCAAGAGAGAAAGCGCTTCTACCAGAGTTGTTTCTCGTTTGGTGAATTCAGAAAACTAAGAAGAAATGGAAGGTGGTTTTCTGTAGCGTACCATGTATTTTATGTATGCCACTGAAGTGTGGGGATTGAATCAAGACACTCAGCACTGTACTTTGGAGTGATGCATGGGAAAAGAACATGGGTGTTAGACAACTGTGTTCAGAACACGAGTGGACTTCATCCATCACGGTCCTGCAGACAACAAAGTCAATACAAAACCCAGCTATTTTGGTTTGCTATTGTTTTCTGCTCAGCCTGTGCTCATTTTTATCTGCTCTTTATGTGTGACACAGAAGAATGAGTCGCTTGACATGAGCAGGAACTGCTGAATATTGTGCGACCTACATGCAGAGTGGCACCTGCTATAGTGCCAGAATCAGTCTCTCCAGAGCCATTTCTGCAAAGTAAGGGAGAGGCACGCTGGAACCAACACAGCCATCCTGGATTAGTGCTCTAAAGAGATACCCATGCTGTGATAGTTTCTGCTCTCATAACCATATAATTAGCTAAATAACTTACGCAGAGGAGAGAAAAAGGAGAAGAAAGGGAGAGACCAAGGGAAAAAAAAACCAACCAAGTACTCTCCTGAAAGTTTCATTTTCTCCAGAATGGAACGGCATGAACTGTGCTGTGACAATACTGTTTTTCTGGAACATGGCTTTCACAGAGTTGCTCTGGGCAGCAGAATGCAGAAGAGAACAGCTGCTCTGGACTATTTCCCTATACCAAGAAGCTTTACATTCAGAAAAATTACACAGAATTACATCAATAATGAGAGCAATAGACAGCTGGCATACTCCACCCCTTTAAGCCTATGAAGTGTGGCACTGGAAAATGTGCCAAGTTATTTGTTTTCATTTTTAATAAATGACACAGCAACATTTCCTTTTTCAGTCACAACAGAACTACTGTCTGATGACTGATTATTATTGGTAAATTTAATAGTAAGAGCAACGCTTAGCACAAAACTCCAATGAAGTGTTAGGGTTATATGTTCAGGCTCTAATTAAAAAAAAAAAAAAGAAGGTGCCCACCTAGGACAATATTGATGCCTCTGTTTAAAACTCATTGAAGGAGAGGGAACTAAATTTTCCTGAACAGTACAGAAAATAGACAGCATGTAACTTCAATGTAGCTTTAACGTGAATATGGAAATACTTTTCTATAAAAGGATGTGTTCTCTTGCTGACAAAAGAAGTAGACAGCTACTATGCTGGTCTGATTGTCAAACTGCTATGCTGACCATATTTCAAGCAAAGTATGATATGATATCCTACGTCTAAAAGAGCAGACAGACCTACTGCTTATATACTCACTAAAACACTGAGGTGCTTGAATACATGACTGCTTAATACTGGCTTATGGTATTAGAAGAGTGGGTTCTCATTTTCTTGGTGGCTATATAAAGAAGACAGCAGCAGCACAATCAGGAGAGCAGAGGTCTTAAATTGGGCAGATCTTTCTTTTTGCTGTTTCCCAAGTACCACGTTAAGTTCTTCAGTATTTATATCCCAGATATTTCCTTCTGCCCTGAAGACAGAACCTTAAAAAAACTAAAATCCTACCAGAGAATTTAAATCTAGCCCCTTGGAGAAGTGTGTTTAAAACACACTCTTTGGTGTGCTTGCAGAATTTTGCTGTTACTGCTAGCTTAGAGGAAAACAGAGATTTGAAATCCGAAACTCTCTAGAATCCTGGTCGACCAAAAAAGAACAAATATGAATATCAGGAATCATTCCTATGCCTCTACCCATTTCTAGTTTGAGGAAAAACCTTTGAATTAAGATTTTTAATTTGTTTGCAGTGGTCTTGTGCAAGTCGCTCTCAAGCCCTTATGGGAACACTTGCACAACTTTGAGTTCTCTCTCAAGCATCTGCTTTTTGTAACGATTAAGTAAATAAAAAACAAAACCCTACCCTGGGAGTTTTGATATTTCTTCTTAACCACATTTATACTGAAGTGAAAACAATACATTTTACCTGCCACTAACTGTAACAGTCCTAATAGAAAGAAAGGGAAGAAACTGATTAAGCTGTATAGGTAGTAAAAAGGATTACAAGACAAATATTTTCCAAGATGATAAATCCTATCAGATGACATACAAAACTGGTAGTATAAAATAATCTTACATTTGCATGACCTCAGTTATGTTTCTTAACAAAGACAGAAAGTAGTGCTAACCTATTCCTAGCTTCAGACTGAAAGGCTCTCTTTGTGATTTTTAAAATAGGTACCCCTGGTTGATAATAGGCAGCAAAATTAATTAGTATATTTTGTCATTTATGAAACAGTCACAGTATAAAGCAGTGGTGCAGACAGAATACAGACATCAGAAAGTCCAGCTAAACGTATTTGGTCATGATTGGTGCATGCTTTGCATGGAAGTCCAAGTAACGTAAAAGTACTGCTCTGGTTACTGAACATCCAACAAATCGGGTTTCAGTAGAGCACCCATATACTATATAGAGAGATATTATCTAAATCTTACATGCTATGGTGAAAAGCATAGTAAATCTACATAATAAATAAACGCTTAAGGGCATCAGCCAAGTTTTCAGTTGCGTTGGGATAAGAAGAAGCATCTATCTTGCATTTGCTTTCCCAAAAACCACCACATCTAAAACATACGCTGCTGCCAATGTTGGACACAGGATGTAAGAGCATCAGTGTTCCAGTGTGGCAGCTATGATGTCCCTAAGGCAGGTCACTGAAAAAATGTGCCAGCTGCTGTGTTCACACCACACTGGCCCATGACAGTACTTTTTTAGCTGCAGCTGCTGGACCACTGGTAGGTGGCACACTAAACTCCCAGTGGTTACACTGGACTGGAAGCTGGTATTTAAATTCCAGTCTTGCAATGGATCTGTTAAAAAAAACATTCAGTGCTTAATCCAATTATACTAAAACATATTAATTATTACATAGCGAGTAATATGGAATTTTATTTACCAATTTAAAAAAAGGTATTGTCTATTATGAGAGAACAAACTTAGTATTAAAGAAAGTTAAAAGAAATATTAACAGTAATTTTACAACTCCATAATTACTGGTGTAATCACAGTAACAAAAAGGTTTTGTAGCAAATTTTGAAAAGAACACAAAGCATGGAAGTAAATAGAAAAGTCAACTGAATTCAACACAATTCTCTTTCTACATTTAGTGGGTAGGGGTTTTATAAATATATGTATGTGCATGTGTCTCTAGAAATAAATATAAAGGGATTCTATCTGGACCTCAGTAAAAGGTCTAATAAGTTCCCTCTCATCTAACAGACATATGGGAGATGACAAAGGTCATACTGGAGCTATACAGAACCTGAAGTGTATGTACTGGGATCAATTTCGTTTTAGAAATTTATTAATGTCTAAATCTTCCATAATTAGGAGAAATTTATTGAAATGTGAGCATAAGTAAATTGATTATGCATCAACAAACTGAGAGAAAGGATAAAAGGACTGAAGCAGTTCTGTCAGTTTCTGAGCAGGAAGACAAGCAGTCTGTAAATGTATATACATGGAAAAAGGGGCAGAAGTATGCTTCCTTAAGACAAACTCCCCATGAGGTTTCTGCCTGCACCAAAAACTTTTTCAGTTCCTCTCCCGGAGAAGCTGAAAGCATCGGAGCCTTCTTTGTATTCTCTGCGGGGAAAAAAAATTACAACTGTGTCATGTTGCTTGCTGTTTTCTCTATAATCATGAAAAAAATCCCATTAAAAACATCATAAAGCTGTCCATAGGCCAGATCATAATTATAAGTGTGGTATTGTGGGATTCCTCTGTTCCTTGATCTTCATAACTCCTTTGACTGTGAGATGCTTTCTCTTTTTGTTTGCTTCTAAAGAACTACCTCCTCCTAAAAATAGCTTTAAATGTAAAACTCAGACAAAAGAATCAACTATACCATGTGAAGAAAATAACTGTTGAAGTTAGATGCTAGGTAGTAACACACACAAAAAAAAAGAAAGAGAAAAAATTATCTCAGTAAGAGGCATACAACATAACGAGGCATAAAACAGAAATATTAAAATGAGTTGTCTCAGCTTTAACAGCAGCTAAAGACACAAGCACAACAAGCAGGTGAGGCCTTTCAGAAGAATCAATTCAGCGAGATGCTCTTTTAAAGTCTAAGAGGATCTTTACTACTTTGTAAGCAGGTGCAAGAGTAGCTGTAAGTAAAAAGACAGTGACAACAGAGATGTCATCAGGCCAAGCCTCCTCAGGTACCTTGAATGGACAACACCAAATATTAAGAAATCATTTTAATTAAAAAAACCCCAAACCATAAAACAACCCACGTCTCCAACCATGCAGCCATGAACACAGAAAATTGGCATCTTGTTCTGTGATCTCCACTAGCAAACTCTGGATCTTTAGATAAATATAACAAATAATAATAATATTCTGTAGCTCTTCGGCTTATTAAGTATAATTACAGAACACAAAATTACCTTAATTCTCTAGTACTATGCGGACTTTTTGTGTTCTTTGAAAGATCTACTTTTGATTTTAGTTACCCAAAGATTTGTTTAGAATTTTAGGACTAGACACTAATTTTTAAGGCATTGATGGTAATAATTCTCTAGCTTTTATGGGTCTTTCTACCTCCCCAAAGTTCAGAAGTTTGATTTTACTGCGAAGCTACTATAAGGGGCACCAGAAAACATAAAGAAAGAAGAAAAAAAATCAAAGCATGTTTATACTTCCTTTTTTAAAGTGGAAACACTCTTACAAGCTCTCACACTTGTTTCATTTATCGTATTTGGTTCACAGTAAAAAAATAATTTAAAGGATCTGGAACTGGAAAATTGTGCACAATGCAAGCCTTTGTGAACACACGATCTTTTCACAAAGTTCTTGCTTTCATTATTTCCCAGGTAATTTGTTGAGCTAGTTTGTTGGATTCTGTTTTGCACTGTAGTGCCAGCTCTGGAAGAAGAATCATGTTATAATATGTGTATGCACAGCAACTAGGAAAACAGCAATTCTACTCCTAACTGCAGCCTCAATAGGTCTGCAACATAAGTAATATGACTGTATTGATTATAGCTGATCCTACAACTTCTCTGGGACAGGTCTTTGATGTATATTCTCATAGACCAGCAATATGCAACAGAAAATACTAATATTATTACTCTGAGATACAGTTAGGAAGGAGACAAACCTTGTTAACCAAAGTCATTGCATAAACCAGTAGTTCAGTATCAACCCCATCTTTCTCCTCCAGGATCTCCATGATGTTGGACCAAGGCTTGGCTCCTAAATGTAAAGCAGAAAACATTGGTAAGGGCGACCAAAATAAAAAGCTATTGCAGCAACATTTATCCAAGAGGCAGCACAGGTTTGAATGATGTCAAAGTGGAAGATCAACTGGATGATGTTATCTCCTGCTTTCTCTACAGTCTTCTCTAATTCATGGAGAACAGAAACAATCAGTGACAGCTGCGGTGCATCCTAAGGCAGACTGCTCTAAAATCTTATGCGGACTTTTCCCAGAGGTACCAATATATCTTCCTTGATGATGAAAGAAGTTTTGTTAGCCCACTCAATTGAAGTGAACTTCTAAAAATTGTGTGGGAAGAATTCCACTACACCTATCATAAGTTCCCATAGGCTTAGATAAGTCTTACAAAAAAATCTATATGCTACTCTTTCAGTGAGTTCATTGCTTACATTCCTAGTGACATTACTGAGTTACACTGCATTAAGATAAGTCCTGTTAACAAAACAGTGTATCAGAGAAAGACAAAAACTCAAGTGGCTTTACTAAGTTACTGTACCAAACAAGTCAGGCAGTAAATGGCCAAGCAGATTAAAGTCCTGTGTGGAAAGTACCTTGTAAAACTATTCTATTTTAATTGGCTAAAAGGCGGATAGCAAAATTCAGTAAAGAAAAAGAACACAGTTATTTTATCTAGGAAATAATGAAAGATCACAAACAAGTTCTTTTGTTTGGAGTAAAGTTAAAGGTTAAGAGGAGAAATCAGAAAAGTTGCTCTAACTCAGAGATGCTCTATTAGCTACACAAGCAGAACTGCAACAGTCTTTGAGTACAGAGAGAAATGTAGAGTATTCTAACAGATCACATCCCCCCAAAATTATAATGACAATAGCCTGAGCACAAGCAGAGAGTAAAAAGGAATTGTTTCATCCCAACAACTTGTTGCTGATTGATCAGTGACGTAGAGGTTAAATCACTGCACTGCTCTCACAGTAATCATAGCCAACACTTATTTATGCTGGTGTTGTGCATACATACAGATATGACCTTCTGCACAGACGTCAAATCTCTACTAAACAAACATCTCCGCTTCCAAAGCAATGGCAGAGCACTGTGTAAAAAACTGTCCATTAATGAACATACAGATAATATTTCTCCTCTTTTCTTTTCCCCACTCTTTTGAGACATTCTCTGATCTTCACTACTGAATAATAAAGCAGAGCTTATTTATCTAAAGCAAAATCAGAGGGGGAATTCACTGTCATTTCTCAGAAAGTATTTATGTGCATTACTGTACTAATTCCCATATACTGCTGTAATGAGAATAATACTGGACATCTCTTCACCAGATTCTCTATATTACCAGACATTTTGTGCTGTGCACGTTCAAAAGACATGTGGAACAAATTCACTCGGCTCACAAATGATATATGATCAGCAGGAATGATATCCTTACTACAAAAATGTCTTCCTGTGGTTTCTAGTGAAAAATAAAAATGGAAGAAAATAAGAAAGAGAAACAAAATGGCAATACTATCCAAGTCTGATCTATAACAATGTTATTTGGACAAAAGTCAGTTGCCAACAATATGAAAAATTAATTACTTAATCCACACTGAATTATTCAGTGAGAGTTCTTCCAGGGAAAGCAGATAAACTGTTGTTTTGCAGATAGATTTTATTCACAGTAAAAAAATCCAACTCTGTTTTCTAAAGACAGCATCCTGACATCTGAGCTTTTTGCCTGTATGACTGTATACTTCTCCATGATTGCAACTGAGTACTTAGTTGCCTTGCTGTTTCCATGCAGAGATGACAAAGTTTTTTTCTACCCATGCTGCTTTTCTGTTTCTGACCACGACACGAAAAAATTTACTAGTAAGGAAATCTGGTATCAGTTCATCCATACTTTGAATTCTTTAATCATAATAATGTTACTAACCTTAACTTCTAGCCTTAACTTTGAAATCCTTTTGAACTGAAATTCAATTTATTTCCCAGCTGATATCAACAACAGGCTGTATGACAACTGACAGAGCCACTCCAATTGGTACCAGATTAAACATAAGGCTGTCCATCAGTATGAGGATGAGGCAGTTCTGGTCTGAAAGCTTCACCATGAACTTACTGCACCACTATACTTGGGTTAATATTCCTTGCTTCTTACACTAATCAGAGTCCATAGTTTCCAACCTATGATCCTGATAACATGAGATACGGGCAGATCTACAGCAAGCATCTTCTTTCATCCACTCAC
>JAOWBP010002052.1:27496262-27512713 GCA_028571105.1 Tragopan temminckii | reverse complement strand
AAAAATTATAAACATTTTTCCTCTGTCTTGCTTTATGTTATACAGTGGAGTTTGGCAGTCCCTTTCCTTTTTATCCCTTTGCATTTAGACAATTGAATATGCATTACAGTTCCAGCCAAACACACTATGCAGCAGACTTCAAAATTAATGTCCCATGGAAGGGTTTGTCCCAGCCACCAATCACCGGTTAAAAAAAACTATGACAACTGTTAACATCAGATTTTAAAAATTTAGGTATATTTTTGAAAAGGAAGAAATTTAAAACACAATTGATTAAACTCAGTATTTCACTGAGGATTATGTAGTTGCTTTGGATTTACACCATTCAAATTTAAAGGAGAAACAAGCATTCAATTTTTCACTAATTATTTACTACGGTCAAATGACCTGAGGCCTAATCACAACACGGACTCTGCCTAGTAGGCAACGCACTCACCCTGTCAATAGATACAAGCAGGCAGAAGAGACAATGAAGTAACATGCAGTGTAAGAAGTGCCAAACCAGCCGGTGAGAAGTGCATAGAAGGTTGAAAATCCTTCTTGCTTGTGAGATGTGAAGATTCACAATGCTGTGTAACAGCCTGCGAGGGTCCCAACTGCATCTGCAGTTCTGCTCAGTTTCATGTTTCACAGCAGTACAAAACCACAATCTATTCAGAAGAGGAGGAAAGACCTTTCTGGACCTTTCACCAAATGGAGGTCAAAAGAGAATAAGTTTTAGGTTGCCACCTTTGGACAGCTTCATTTAGAACCTCTCTGGAGCAAGTAAATGCATATGGAAGGAAGAGTAAGGCAATATGCAATTTATATTCCCTATCTTTTATTTTTGAAAAATTCTCTTCATACTATTTTAAAATACTATTATTGTTTTTAAATGTCATGGTCTAGTTTCAAATACTTGTGTGCAAACACACCCATACATTTCTTTAACAAAATGAAGCAGTGAAGAGAGATGGCTGCAGTAAGAAGGTCCTCTAACCTTAGCCCATGTTCCAACTAAAGGTCGTTATATCTACTGATACCTCTCAGAATATTCCATGACAAAAATGTCAATCTAGAAGTAGACAACTACAATACAACTAGAAAATACCACACATTTTTCCATTCTCTGGCCTTCGGTAGAGAAGACTGAGAAATTTAATTTAGCCCAAGATATGTTTTCTTTGATGACAATGTGCTCTGCAAGTGCGAGAGAGAGTTCTCCAAGAGGTCCTGGAAGAAAGGATCATATTAACATAGATTATTCTACTATACGCAGAACACTCCAGTGATGAAAAAGTACAAAAGCTGCAGAAAACATTTTGATGCGACACATCTCAAGCTCTTCTTGCAGGCAAGTGTAGCAAGAAGTTCTAGCAAATGTGCAATTAGCCAACAGTAACATCTGCAACACTATAGTCTGAACTTCTTTCGTGTGAGCTACAGTAACTCTTACCACTGTAGTGGCAACAGTAGAGTTTCTTAGCGTACTGTTGTGGCACAACTGCTTTGCTGTAATCTCTTAGTAATTTTAAAATTGAAACTACTTCCCAAGCACAGTTCAACTATGATGTTGTAAAGCAAAAAGCCTTAGAAGCAAATTTCAACATGAAATGGTATTCCTCTAGCACGTTTCCCATTCTTGATATTACAACAGAAGATTTGAAGTAGTAGTGTAGAAGTAGGGTAGTAGAAGGCTTCCCTCTAATGACCTATAGAGCAATCTTGTTTTGCTAATGCTCTGGAATCAACTGTCTGTAGTTCATGGCAGTTTCCCATACTCAACCAGATGATTTGGTTGCTTAATTTCTGTGGAAGTCAAAATATCTGGGATATTTTTGCCCTTGCTCCCAGACAAACATAAATTCTTGAAATCCTCTGCACAGATGAGGAAGAAGAAAGACAACTGCAAAATGAAGGCTATGGGGGCACAAGGAATTGAGAAGAGACAAAATTAAGCCAGCTGACCTAAACTGGCCAAAGGGATATTCCATACAGCATGACATAATGCAAACAAAATTTGGAAACAATTGAGAGTTGGTCCTGCAGGCTGCCACTGCTCGGGGACTGGCTGAGCATCAGTTCTTGTATATTAACATGATACTAGATGTCATTTTGAGATTCTGGAAATTTTTCTCCAACTTTCAACTTGCCTAAATAAGGCACTTTCAAGTGCTTTGCAGGCTCAGGACAGAAGGTGCAGACAGTGCAGAAATCTGATTACCAGTTTAGATTAGATTCTGTGAACTAGCGATGATTTGCTATTTGACCAGCTGGTCAAGACACTGTTCCTTACTTACTCCAACTAAAATGGGGATAATATTACTTCTGAAGATAAATGGGGATAACATTACTTCTTTTCCTGTTAGCACTCTCAGTTTCAGCAAGATGAAAAATCCTATTAGTGTGGATGACAGATGCTCAAAAAATATCAATTAAACAATCTTTTAATTCAGAATGTTCATTTAAATTTTTCTCTCTGTAGACCATGTAATGGTAGGGATGGCAGAGAAATGCATGCATTTACTATTCTTAAAATGAAATTTCTCAGAACTTTTTAAATGTACTGGATAATGATTATAAGGTCTGTGCACTGTTACATATGTGGCATGCATCTGCCATTTATCTGTGGTGAGATTTCTGACATGAAGAGAAAGAAGACCATTAAAAAGAAATTCATCTGGCTTACCAACAAAATACTGAGATGAGCAAGTAGTGATTAGTGACTGGTCAGCTGAAAAAAAATAATAATAATAAAAAAGGCTCATGCCTGGAAATGATTATTTACATCATCAATCATGGTCCAGAAGCAGAAGGTGGAAAAATGAAAAAAATCTGTACACGGAAGCAAGCATACAACATTCATACAACAAACCAAAACATTATTATAGGCCAACATGGCCTTCGGATGAATACATGAAACTCTGATGGGAGCTTTAAAAGAAATGCTGGGGGTGAAAGTTGGCCCTATATTAAGCCATTTGTACTGAACGAATGAAGTAACTGTTTCTCACACAGCAATCACCACATCATCTTATACATGCTGATTTTAAAAAAGCATTTCAGAACCTGGATTGAGATAGGAAATGCTACAGGGTTTTTGGGTGTTCCTCCTGCCTTTTGGAATGATGATTTTCTAGTAAGAAGGGGAAGTGAATTTCTCATCCCATGAAACAATCAGAAATAATGCTTTTCTGAGATCACATACAATTTTACAAGAGAAACACACAAAGTGACAGAAGTGTCTCAAAGTTACATATAGTTATTCAGCTAGAAAAGAGAAGAGGACAGAATCTGGTGATTATAGGTCACCACAGGATCAAACTCTACTGTCAGGTGACTCTTGAGATGGTGTTATCACACATTTGTGTCAAAGGCCCAAACCATAGAACCATTAGGTTCTCTTTCGACCTTTCAGAAATTTCTGAACCACAAGGATTTGGTTTCTCTTAGTTTTAGCTTTTTCTATTGCAAAACAGAAAACAAAAATATTTCATGGGAAATTTGCCATCACCCTGTTTTCAGAACAGGAATTGTGCTTCAGTTGCAAAGATTTACAACAGAATGCTTCAATCTTTCTTGAAATTGTGAAGTTTCAACATATTTGTGTTTTTATTAACCCTTCTCAAATGCTGGTGTGTTCGGGAACTCCAGGCAAATGAACATCATCAGTACACCTAGACTTGCCCTTTCAGTAAAGACTGTGATTATATTACCTTAAATAAGGTACAAAACACTGCATTCAGAGAAACTACAGTAACACGAGAAGCAGATCTTGTTAAAACTCATGCTAGCATGAAATGTGTTACCATTTGATAAGGAATAGACATTTTTCTTCTGTTTTTTTTTCTTCTACAAACACCTACCTCAAATAGTTTATATATATAGAAAGGGTTTTCTAGCATTTCTACATTAGAGATTATAGAATAAGACTGTCCAGTGAAATCTATTTCTTTCATTTGACAATGTAACCTCTGCTGGTCACATACGAAACCAGTCCTACACAAAAACAAACAAACAGAAAATAAACATAAGGAACCCCAAATGTATCTAAACTATGACATACCTTATGCCATCCTAATGCAACTTAGCATTTTGAAACATACTGACAAGTCAATTTCTCAAAGTTACTGCAAGTGCATGATCTATAGTGCAGACCTATAGGTCACAAAGGAAGTAGCTAAAGAGCTAAAGAGTACATCTCACATTTTAGACAAGAGTGGTGTTTAGAAATCAGTCATGCTATTCAATAAAACGTACACATTAGAACGAATAAAAAATAATCTTGTCTCTCAAATTACACTAATAATCTGTTCAGCAACAGATAGAACAGTGATACTCATGTTTTGATACTAAGTAAGAAACAAGATATGAAATCACAAGTAATTAGAACTCTACATAATAGATAAATTTGCAAACTAAAGTTTAACCGTTGAGTACTGCTATATTGATTACATGAAAAGTGTGTGCGTCTAGGTAAGAGAAATATGATTATGGCCATTTGGCATCTGCTTTTTTTAAATTTATTTTTATTTTATTTATTTATTTTTTAATTTTCCTTCTCATAATGATAGAAACATTGCATGCCAAGCCTTCCCACCATCTCTTTACATTGATGTATGAGGCTAGCCTTGAACTATGCTGTCCTCAACAGATGTTCTTTGGGCTGAACCTCTGGCAACAGGAAAGGTTTGGGAGAATGGCAATTTCAGCAACTTCTTTTCCTTGGGCAGGGCCAAGTTGATATTTCCTTAGCTGCGTTCCAAAAAAATGAGGAGAGGAAAAGAGTTTTTAGGAGCTTAATAACAGACAGGACTTTCTTTCTGTTCCTTTCTCCAAAATCCTCTTCAAATCATATTATTTTAGCTTCCATTATGCAGCTGAGTGCCATCATGCTTTGTGAAGGCATCTGACGTTAATACAAGGTTACTGTACTCAAGACAGAAGCAAATCAATTTTTAAAAGAAAAGGGACTGAACAAACTGTTCCTATTTCAAAATACTAAGATGATACCAGTGTGCTACTTATTTCACGCTTTGCAATTAAGAATCTGAAAGGTATCTACAATTAATCAAGTGAAGCCATAGCTCTATGAAGCAGGTAGTGATTCACCACATTTTATCTCTGGGAAATACTTCAATACTGAGAAATATTAGGAGGCATGTGAAAGTTGTAAATGTTGCTTTCTATTTCATATTTTAAGCCTCCAAATAAACAATTGAACTAGTGTATTTTCAGAAATATTTTTCATTCCAAATGCTGGCTTTTGACTTAAGACGAAATCACTGCTGTATCATTTTTGCAAGGGACTAGAAACTATTTAAAGCAAGTGACTTGCTCCACATCAATTATATGTACCAAATCATTACCACATCACTTCACCATCTCCTATCATAGCCAGACCTCTGATTTGTACAAATTGAATTGTAGGTGATGCTAAAGAGAACTTGATGACACAAGCCTCAGATTTCCCACATATCTGACATGAGAAATGTTTACAGAGCAGCATCTCATTTGAAACTGAAGCTTTCCTCCAATGTACAGAGTAGCTCAGGTGAACTCAGAGGTGACCCAGTCCCTGTCTGTGAAAGACATCGCTATTAAGATGTGTGGCTCTTCGGAGCTATGACCGAAGCCAAGGTAACACAGAATAAGGAAAGTATTAAAGTACTTTCTCTCAGTCTCCTTACAAAATTAAAACCAGACAAACCCACAGTAAACATGAAGAACACTCCATTTTCACCTTTGCTTCCTTAGGCAGCCATGTTGTCCCTTTCATTGTCCATTTGTAGACTAACTCTTCCCTCTAACTATGGCATCTTCCCACTGAATTCAGTCATACTTGCCAGTAACGCTGAGTTACATTCCCAAGTAAACTGCAAATTGCATTAGAGAAGACCCCAAGCCGGTAATTTTTTCAGACAAAAGCATGCCATTTTGAAGGGGAGCCAGCTGAAAGATTAATCTTCATGTATGTTCCCATCAGCCACAGCATGTAGAGCCAATGGCAGAGAAAGGGCACAGGACACGCAACAGAATTAATAGTATCAAGAGGGTGTGGGATGGGAAGGAAAAACCAAGGAAAGAGAAGGATAACAATTTGCTTCATTAATTCTACCGCTCATGAAACAGTTTGCTAGTTAGTGGCCTTGACGATGTCCTGTTTAAATAATATCAAGGTTGAGTTTAAAAGCTCTAGGGGAAAAAAATATTCGAGTCTCTAAGTTCAGTGAAAAACTACTCTGTTATTATTCTGTGGTTTTATGCATGTGAAATTTGTTCTTTCAACAGTTCCATTAAAAAGTACTTATATTAAATACCAAAACTACGGTTGGATTTAAGTAACTTCACCTGAAAACCCTTGTAAGTTTAATGATATGGTTGGCAGTCCTTTACTGACCCTGTACAATCTCACAGACAATATATTTCAATTTAAAAAAAACAGAAAAAGTGAAAAGCACAAAGGGAAAATAAACTATGTATAAAATGTGTGGAAGTGGTTAAAGACAGTGCATTAACAAAGTTTTCAATATTTAGTATGTTCTCTACTGCAGTATTTTAAGCAAATAATTGTTAACAGGTTATGCTTTTTAAGCACCCTGAAAAGCAAAATACTAGAGGTTTGAACTACTAAAATAACAAAATCGTTGAAAGAACAAGTATCATACATAAAGGTATGGAACAAAACTACCACAAACCCTACTTGAAAGAATAACTAATCAAGAGATAGGATACGTATTCCACTTATTATTGGAACACTAAAACCTAAAGTGTTTCACTTTACGTACGTACTAAAGACTTTTCTCTGTTCTCAACCTTCTGAGTACTATCAGTACAAAAAGGAACCCAGAAGCAGTGCTATGACTGCAAAACTAGACTCATTTATTTACCTTTGCACAACTTTCCAAATAAAGTTAAAGAATAAAGCTGAATTCTGCGGAGCATAGATAAATATCAACAGCAGCCGTACTTTTCCAGTAATCACCACCTATTTGTCACAGCTTTCCCAGGCATAATGCTAAGGTTCACCCCATCTGTTCTTCAGGCTGCATTCCTGCAACTTAGTTTTCTCATATTCAAAAACAAAATCATTTTACAATCAGGGCAGTGCTTTTGTTGGTGTTACAATACGTCTATATAATGCAAATACACGTACATTTGATGTATATGCAAATACATGCATTTGTAAGAAATTAAGAAAATTTATCACAGTAACTTTTCATTTATTTTTCAGTTTATATCTAACTAGAGTAACAATACTTGCAGAATATCATGCCTCTTCTGCAAACTTGAAGTCTTAAACAACACTCTCAGTTCATTAAGTAAATCTCATATCACTTCCAAAAACAAAATGAGAAATATCATTAGGATCTCTTCAGAAAAAGAAGATGTACTGAGGTTTCCACACAAGGAGATAATGTAATTTCTCTGCCCCAAGCTACCTTCCTCTCACTTCTGCCAGATAAGCCTTCACACCGACTCAGATTCATTACTATGCCCATCTTCCACCTCTAGTTACTAAGAAAAAATATCTTCGTTATAATATATAAAAAAAGATCATCTTGTTTTTTTTCAAAGTACGAGATATAAATACGTGGGTACTACCTTGGGTAATTGGATTTGATTAAATGATAACAACTGTATCAACAACACCAGCAAATAAATGGAGACCTCCGGATATCATTATAAAAGCCTTTCTTCTTCCTGGCATCTTCAAATTAATTTCTTTCCATCTTTCTGTCTCACACCCATAACACCTCCCAAACACACAGATATCAAAATGGACATCAGGGTGTCAAAAAAGATCAATAACGTTTTTACTTTCACTAGGTCACAGCGATCATTTAACTCTGGCGTTACAGAACAGTCCTACATGCATTAAGACTCAGATGCCCACAGAGGTGCCTAAGATGCCCATAAATCACATGATGATAATTCTTGCCAAATACACAGAACTAAAAATACCAAACAGCAATATAACGAGATGACTGAAATTAAATTGCCTTCTTTTGAGATGAAAAGGGTTGATATTGCTAGGAGTCTGTAGCTACCAAGATACTGACAGGTTTTCAGCAGCAGTGACCAGGACAGGAGAGCCGTGGAACCCAGATTACTATGAACGTGACTTTGATGAGGCTACTGCTTGGGCCAAAGATGGGCATTTCTAGTGACATTATTTAACATGCATTTCAGTTTCATTATTGACAGAATGAAATGTATCTGTGGTGTAGTATCTGAGATCTATTTAGCATCTGGGACTTGAGTAACTTTTAGCTAAATAATTGCCACAGTCATTCAAAGAGCTGAACCACAGAAGTATGAGATCATAATCAGCAGTGATTTGACTTGCATCATAGATCATTTTGGGACTGTTGTTTCAGTTCTTTGGACACAGTAGAGACAGAAAAGCAAGAGAGAAAAAAGAAAAAAGCCAAATCAGTAAAACAAAACCACTCAACCTTTTCTTTTTCTTGAAGTAAGCACAACAGATTATTTCCATTTTCTTCTGAAGTCAAGAGTTACTGCAGGCAAAATCAGTAGATACAACAATGCGCTAAAGAAGGGCAACAGTTCAAAAAGGTAATAAACTGCTGCCTAACGTGATCCTTTGTATTTCAGAAAGCCAAACTGAAGTGCACTGTGGTAGCTGTGTAATGTCTGGTGGGAATGGTTCCTATGTATTTAGCCAAAGGAAACGTAATTGAGATTTGACCCTTTCAACTCAGAAAAGTATTATTTTTGAGAATGCAAGTTCAGTAAGAGTAATAAAATCACACTGAACTCCTACTTTTGGTGTTATTTTTTCCTAATTTTAGAAAATGTTTCACAGTAGGCTTTCATAGCACTTGACAAAGAATATTTACTTAAGCATCTAAATAGTTTCATAAATGAGGTACGAGACAAAAACTGTGTGAAGGGCAAGAAAGATATTATCACAGTGATCACAGAAGTACCTGGAAAAGTAGTTTTTTCTATTTTCCTAGGTACTGCATAGGCACATTTCCTTTAATAGAAGTAAAATGTTTCACAGTATCTGAAAGTCAGAATATTTTACATGTCCACATATGGATTTAGTTGCATAGTTCTTGGCTCTGAATAGTAATAATCATAATAAAAAAGCTTTCCCCATGCTACAGAGTAAATTTAGAGTCTTGATAGCTAGTACCCTGTTTTAACCAGGAAAATAAGATCTCAGAGCCTGGAAGGGAATGGATTTCAGTACTAATGCCAGAAATCTCTCTGTACTACCTCTGAATAGTAAAGCAGATCTTCCTTCATGTATAATGCCAAACTCAAAAGCTTTGCAAGATGAAAGTCCTGCAACTCCTTTCCATTCTTGAGTCATGTTTACTATAACCTGTACCTGCAACACAATTCATAGGAAGATTAGCGCATCCTTGAACATTTCCTTGAAGAACCTAGATATTTCTCTACAAGTGGGCCTTTCCATTAGGGAGCACGATGAAGGTTAAAATGCAATTCAAAGCAACCAGAGGAGAAAAAGTAATCAAATATTACAAGAAATGTGATAGGTTCAAATATGCTACAACTTCACAAATAAATACTTCATATTCTGCAGTCCAAAAGTAAGCTCAAGTTCCAGTTCTCTCTATGACAATGCTCTTACAAACAGAGGCTGCCAGCAGCTGCAGCTTAACTATTCTCTTAACACTTTTTCCCCAGCTGCAGTGGGTGGGACCATGCTGTACTCTCAGTCCTCTTCAAAATCTGTACTCTCAATATTTTTCAGCAGGATGCTGGGCAGCTCTGGCCCTGGTGCTTTGGGCTAATACAGACAAGAACATCAACCAACTGCAATACAATTAATAATACCACCATTCCAATTAAGTTTGGTGTTTTAAAAAATACTTGGTGCCAAAGATCACAAGTCTTGATTGAAAACAAAACCTAAAACTGAAGAACCCTTCCACTGAATATGTGCAGAGAGATTAACTAGTTGCATTAGGCTACAAATACCTGATGCTAAGAGCTACATGAGGGAATGACAGAGAACCTCAGCTTGTATAAAGACCCTGAGCTAGGATATAAGGCAAAATTGTAGTTTGAAACTACTCTCAAGGTTTGATCAGTTTTGTATTCTATCAGACTTTTCCTCAGTCTATTCATATCCACCTGTACCTAACAATGTCTGCTAGGTGGTGCTGTGGGATGGCTTTTCAAACGCAGAGAAAGCGCTGTTTTTTCTTCCTCCTGTACTCAATGATGCCTTTTTTTCCCCCTTCAACATGAGAACAGATGTAGTGTTTTCCAATTCTCACTTCCACAGGGAATGGCTGTCTACTGCAAAAGCTTTAGAAGGTAACCTCCTGGAAGGACAGGTAACTTGAAGGATGCTGCATTAGGCTTCATCCACATTCTGGAACTAAGAACTGGCAGGATTCTATCAGTGCTCTACTATTCATAATATTGTAAATGATGCAAATTAGGAAATTAGAACTACTCATGTCAAAACATGCTGTGCTAATGACTTGTAGGTAAAGGCAAACTGCTATCCTTATTTGTCTTTTGGTGATGTCTGTCACATCTGTTCCATGTAATATCACGTAAGTTTAGCCAAAGATAACAAGTAATCCTAACTCACGCTTTTGAGCAAAATGGAAGAAAAGCAGAACAACCCCCTGAATGAGAAACTGTAATATTAACTACATCAGCAGATGATGCTTGCATTGTAAAACTTGCATTCTGTTTTTCATCCTTGTCCCACGACCCAGTTCCTTCAGCTGTCTTCTGAGTACTTGCTATTCCTACACAAGACCCAATATAGTAAATGACAACAGTATCTTCTTTGAAATATACTGTAGTTTCTACTTAGTAAACTGATATTTTCTGTCTTATACGTTACTCCAAAATTAGATCTCCCATTGGCAGAAATAGAACTTGGGCATTCACCTTGCCTCTTCTCTGCCAAAAGGCAATGTCAAAAAAATCAGAACAGATATTGTGCAGGGCAGTGATTAATTTTGAAGTTATCAGGACTCTACAGAACTTCAGCACCAAACTTGCTACCAGATATTCAGTTTTACAGATGGTCACCTGAGCAAATCACCAGGCAATGCAGATCTGGAAGCAACCTCACCTTCAGAAGCTCTACCCTGTCTCTTCCCCCAGCAGCCACTGAAGTCTTAACATAGCAGATTCTACAGCTCCCCTATGCATGAATGAGTAGCCCAACACACATCCAAGGATGAGAGTCTATACACAGGGAAGGTAGACCACGACGAGGAAGACAAAAAAAGAAGTGACCTGAGTGCTTGCAAACCACTGAGAGTCACATTAAAGTTCCACTACCAGAGACACAGAGAAGAAAGTCTGAAGAAGTGGAATTCTGTTCACAGGCTGAATAGAAACTCAGTCCACATGGGATAAATCATTTTGAGGCAACACCATATGCCAATACCTGCTGAGGTCTCTTAGCCCATTTTACTCTGTTGTTCACATTCTGCACAAAAAGCTGTAAACATGCAAAGTTCCAATGGGAAGTATTCAAACAGTAAGTTAGAGAAGAGTTGCTTTCTATGCAAAATCATAAAAATAAGGTGCCTGCACAACCACACAGTTAAATTTTAAGTAAATTTTAAGCGGAGGTGGGGAAAAAATGCCTTCTGGAGAGGATGCTTTAATTTTATCACTAAGGGATGCAGCTACACACTGCTGGAAACGAAACAAGCCTAACATTTGCTGCAGTACTGTGTCTTTTAAAGAAAAGAAGTAATTCAAAAAATGGACCAATCTAGAAAAAAACCACACTACTTAAGGTATTAACAGTATTTTTATATTGAACACATTTTTTATTAAAATAGTCTTCAAGAAGAAAAACAGTAGAGATGGGAGTGGGAGATAAATCAGAAAGTATCTGAACTCCTTGTCCAATTGTTGTGATCAAAGAGGATCACAATATTGAAAGAAAGTACACAGCAGGTCCAGATGAGAAACATTTCATTGTGCCATGGGAGCCAGTTAGAGAACCTGCTGGTATGCTAGAAATTGTTTTGAAAAGACTTTATATGGTATAAACTACTACACAAGGACTGAGGGAAAAAAACAAAATCACAGCAGAGAACTTTTCTTTTGATCTTGATCTTATGAAAAGTAATTGAAGTCCACACATTTTACCAGACATCCTCTTTCCTAAGGACCAGCCATACAACCATAGAGGCTGACTTAAAATGTCAGAGATAAGCATGATGAGTCCTATGGCAACAGCCGTGTGCAATAACTTTAAGGACCTGAGCTGGCTGCAACTCGGAGGCTTCTTGGAGTGCATTATATGTTGAATATAAAGACATCACAAATGTTTTGATGGCTTCAATTTTTTTATAGAACGTATTATTTTAATGTTGTCTAGGTATCTTCAGTTGCTTTAAAGAATGAATATATCTAAATAAAGAATGACAAGCATTTTTGAGAGATGCCAAAAGAAAAGGTAACAATTGCTATTAGGTTCAACTTCCACCTGCATATCTGTCTTTAACATGTGTAATATGTCCCTTTGCTCCCTCATGTTCTTCCCTCAGGGCTGTAAAATCCAAACACCAATTTTCCGTATGAGGGACTGAGGGACAAAGGGATTTGGAGATTGATTCAAGAATGTGCATAGAATCCAGATTGTGCCTACTTCTCCCAGTTATGGACTCCTTCCATATCTGGGTCATTCTTTTAGGCTAAGATACAAGAAAACCATTCTTCTATGGTAATGGTGTAAAAAATGCTGCATACCACCTTCTTTCCTGTAGGCAGGATTCCACTAGTGTATTTTACATATATGACAACCAGAACAGAGAATAAATTAAGAAGAAAACATGAAAATTAGGAAGTATATGAAGATAACGCAGTATTGATTAACTCAGTTTCTCTCTCACTGGGTTTTCTAGCTCCAGAAAGATAGGCAATTCAGAAAAAAAGTTTGAGAGGGGAGGTTATGCAGCACAGGTCAACAGAAAAAGGAGGATCCCATGTACCTCCCATCAGCAGACATAAAATACACAGTGGATTCAATTCCAACATCTGGAGGATCCTCATATAGCCAAAAATTCAAATTGAGTTTGAGTGGAATTTCTGCTGCTGTTTCCTTACAAACTCTGCTTGCATGTCTGTGAAATCTTGTAGAAAGCAATAGCCCCAACAGTGCAGTGTCTCTCAGAAATTCAACAGATAGCAAAACAGAAGTAACATGAAGAAGCAACTTGATAACAAAGTTTGGGTCTCCAAAAGTTTACTATGAACTGTGAGAAAATGGACCTATCTTACAAATCAAACCATGTTTGCCACAGAGTGAATATCTTAAGGTACTGCAGTTAACACATAAGGTAAACCCAAAGCTCTGCTATTAAAAGGAAAGCCTGCCTACATTCTTCAGACCTGAGGGAATAAATCAGAATTAACCACAATGCTTACTAACAATCACAAAAGCTAGCATGTTAATGTACACAAAGAATGCAGAAATTTGACCATCTCCTTTTTTCCTACAAAACTGTGTGTATGGTCTCCTCACACATACATGTGCTTTCTGTTGGCAGAAAAAACAAAACCTGTATCTAAGTTTCAGTATGCTTAATTAAGACCCAAAGCATCTGGATGCCAGTTATTTTTCCTTACGTTGGCCTTTTTCACTTTACGGAAACGTACTCATTATTCATTATGTTTCGTTCACTTATTTTTTCACACTGATGTTGCGTACTTCTCTGCCGCCACACATGACATAGACCCTGATTTCCTATTCACCACGACTCTTGGCCTTGCTTCCACTGCACATCACAACTGCCTATTTCACTTTCATAACAAGATGTATTTCCTTAAAATGCAGCTTACTAAAATCCTGATTTGGGACTAACAATATTTCTACCTGCAAAATAACAACTTAGCTATACCAACAGATTTGGCATTATGACAGCAATGTTTTATACAGGCAGGCCAAGTTGATTTCTTTGTTTAGATATGTGTAAGTATTTCAGGGAAGCATGCTTCTTACATCTGATGGCACATACTGTAAACTTGGATTACAACTATCTCCATCTGCTTTTTATCCTTGGAGCAACTATTTGGTATTTCTTCACTCTTTTCCAGCTGACAACTTACAGTTGAAAATTTACTGTTTTTCTTGTTGAGGCAATTGATTTTATAGTTAAGGATCTTTCAAACTGGTGGCTCCAGGCATGCTGTAAAGACAAGTGGGTTCCATTTTCTTTACTCACATGTCTCAATACAAACAAGGTTTCCACCTGTACCTCCCTCTTTCATATGAATGCTGGACTTAGTGCTTGTTAAAAAATACTAGTAGCTAATAGAAGATATTAAAAGTTAGGACCTGAGGCACAATAAGTCACCCACAAATTATCTCTGAATCTAAACTACTTTAGTGAAAGAGACCAATGCAATTCTAAAAGCAAACACTGATTTTTATGTTTTTCTTTTTACCCCCTACCTAATTCAAGTACTACACTTGCTTTTTTCTTCTTCACGCCTTTCATTTATAACAAGAAATGTGTACATCTGTATAGATGCATGGTATTTTCTAGAAATATGTGAATATATTTCATTCCTTGCTAACAGAACATTTTCTCATACATACTTGAATAGACGCGATGGAGTGAAAAGTTGAGCCTGAACATTCGCCCCATTGTTGGCAGTTAATCATTATATTTTCTCATTCTCCACTTCAAATGAGTTGAAATAAGATCTCTGACATGATATAGGGGAACTTGTGTTTTCTAAGCATTGTCTTTATCTAAAAGAATTCACTCTGAACACAGAAAAATGGGTATTTATCCCTTCAAAATATCCAGAAATTAATGCAACAGGCTGAGCTGAAGTTCTTACTGCTGCAGAACTGACCTACTGCTAACAACCACGTTTGATGACTTTAAAAATCATCTACAAGTATAGTTTGTAAAAAAACAGAGGACTTGAAGTAGTCTGCCTGCTAAGTTGGACAGACCACAATGAGTACATAATGTAGTCTGCACTTGTTGGCTTATCCTAATCCAAGTTTATTGCAACATCTTGATCCCTATCTTCAAAGCACTAATTAAATACAATTCAAAACAAACTATGTTCATGCAACAGTGCAGTTTCAGATTCTGAGTGAAAGACTGAGGCAAGCTTTCCTCTGGTCTGGTAAGATTTGGCTCAGGCTCTCCAAAGGCTGGAAAGTTAATTTCTTATAAAGTCAAGATTTTATTTCTCCCTCACACAACCATTTTCATGACAATAGTTCAATGTCTAAATACCCATCAGATTAAATGTAAGAAGCAGCTCCTAGACAGACATGGATGTTTACAGTTTCACTGAACTCAAAGCAGTTGTACCTCTTCATTTATCTCAATGTCTTGAGTGCAGAACAGTGCACAAGGGAGACCATGTTCACTTTAGGGGAGAGCCTTACTTTCTAGGAAGGAAAGTGGCTCGAGTACCCAAAACAATAAAAACCTAATGGGCTTTTCTGCCTGGAGTAGGCTCAAAAACAGAACAAAAATACAGGTTTACTGGAGAAACATCACAAACTGTGCTGCTTATAAACTAGCTGTATATGGAGCCTCACTTATAAGAGGCTGCAACTGAGTTAATTAACCATAAAGGCAGCAGATTGAGAAGATGACAGCACAGTTCCTATACAGACTTTGATTAATTTCATGTGCATTTTCTCCTGCATGCTTAATTTTTCTAGCAGGCCAGCTTTTCTAGATCACATTCGTACAAAATAAGAATGAAGGTCGAGAAAATTATACAGCACTACTTTCTGCTAAAAAAAATCTGGCATATTATTATACATATTCCATTTCACCTTCCAGGCAATCTTAACTCAGAACAGGGCATGCATATGTAATGATTTAAAAATAAATATAATCAGAAAAATTCAAGAAATGCAAATATAACAATAACACATTTTCAAGAAACTCATCAGGAGATTGAACCATCCAGTCTCTCTTTTGTGGTCAATTAAACATGTTTTGGTTTTCCATGCTGATCAAGCTAGTATACTCAGTCTCATTCAGATTTCTTAATTCTCTTTGAATTCTAACTTTCTCCATGTTTATAAATCACTTCACAGTATAGATCTGAGATTCAATTTAATGTACATCTGTATAGGATTTGGTGACAAACTTTCTGAGGAAAAGACTTAGTTCAAGCTCTGTCATATTCTCTGCCATTCTTACAGCTTGAGTGCACGTGTAAAAGGCTTGTGAAACACACTGATTTCATCAAATACTTAACCTATTTGCTTCTACACAACTTAAATTACTCACTTGCAAAATTAGATTTAGTGTTCTGTACAACTAAGAATGTCATTCCTCACAAAATTCTCATGAAATGACAAACCCATCATTTAGATGTTTCAACATGTCAACTGTAACCTCACTGGAAAAAGGTCTGCTAAACTTCCATTTGAAAACAGAAATTTTATTCTGAAATCAACAAATTCACTATAGCTATGTTTGAACACTGTATTTTTT
>JAOWBP010002052.1:27473631-27492114 GCA_028571105.1 Tragopan temminckii | reverse complement strand
AGGGAACGGCATGGAGCTGTGTCAGGGGGTTAGGGAAAGGGTCTGCACCAAAACTGGCTCCACAGAGCAGTGGTCAAGATCCCAAGATGCCGAAATTCAAGGAGCATTTTGACAATGTTCCCAGACATAGGGCTTGATGTTTGGGTGGTCCTGAGTGGAGCCAGGAGCTGGACTCTATGATTCTTGTGAGTGCCTTCCAACCTGGGATATTCTTTGATCCCAGTGCCTTTGCTTTCATAACCAAAGCATAAAAGAGTAGGAAAAGGATGGAATAGAAATAACAGCCCAGCATGCCCTGATTTCTAGGCAGTGAGTTATAGACTCATTTAGAATCCAGCACACAATCTATTAAAACACTAATGCATATATAATACAAATTAAATGCATTTAAAAATATCAAAAAACATATAAAACAAGAATTTTGGTGAGTGTCTTACCTTTGATCCAATAAGTGTGTACAGCCATTGGATGGTTTCATTATGGTTTATTACTCCATTCATGCCATCAACATAGAGCATAATCTGGCCCAAGGCTATTGTGAAGAAGTGAAAAAAAAAAAAATCAGATATATGTATATACACACTCCTTACAAGCATTGCTAAGCATTGCTGACAATTTACTGTAAGCACTGTTTTCCAGAGACATGAAGAGCTCAACTAACAGAAGATATAATAGCTACGATTCTTCTAAATGAGACCCTGGGCAACCACAGTAACTTTACTGACTTCATCTCAATGATATAAGTGTGAATTTTGTGCAGTGGTAAGTATGGATACTTGTTCCTTTCTATAAATGTTATACGTTATTGCCTCAAATTCTGCAAATAGTATCCTGTATATATGCTGCTTGCTGTTGCAATGGACCTATTACACATAACGGGCTAGATCTCGTGAGCCAAAACTTTTACCACTTGTTTCAGCACCATATAATGCTCAGGATCAGTACACTTGCATTACGTTGACTATTTCAGTTAATTTCAGTAATCTGAAATTAAAGCAGGGCAATTAACTTAAAAAAGGACAGTGAATATTCACCTTTGCATTTCTGCATTATAGTGAGAAAATACAACACAGCATAGCCAACAATGAACCATCTTTATCCATTTATTCTGAAGTATTAACTACATTACAAAACACGCTAGCAAAATATTTCATAATAATAATTCCATAGTTTGTAATCCTGATAATATAAGGCTTTCTAGAGACAACAGTCACTAAATCTTTTTAGACTGATAAGAATAGTTTTTCATAAGGATTATGAAAAGTGGATTAGTAAAATTTATTTACCATCTTCAAAAGTTTCAACTTTTAGATCTTCTGCTTTATAGAAGGAGATCAAAGCACAGTGGGATGAAAAAAAAAAAATCACTGATGTAACACCTTTCAGCACAGCCTCCTGGCATAACAACTCAATTATATAAGGCACAACCTGACAAGCCCCTTCTATACTAAATAAAGTAAAAAACACAAGGCAAGGAAAATTACATTAGTAATCTTCCAAATACATTCTGAGCATTTGTTGACTTTTACATAGGTTATGAACTATGCAGTACTGGGGGGAGGTTTTCAACAATAGGGGAAGTTTTCAAAGAAATCCCTGTTAGGTGAGCAATTTAAGTACCCCTATAGTTGAGCAGTCTGATTATTTTCACTTTAAAGTTGTCTCCTCCCTTCTTCTCTGCTCTAGTTGGTCTACTTACTTTTTTTAAAAAAAGTAGATACTAACATTAGGTACTTACATTTCTTATCTCATCTGTTATACCAAACTAGAAGCAAAGCTTGACCTTATACAGTTATGAAGGTGGAAAAAAAGGAGAGCAAGAAAATGGTGTAAAGCAGATAATCTTAGGCAGCTGCCATGCCTTGGGATATGCTGTCTCTCTCTGCTGCTATACAGGAAGTAATCATTCACCAAGCTTTTAAGACATGTCTCGGGTGAATAAAATTAAGTGGGAGGGACACAAGCCCAAGAGTTAAGGTAAAATAAAAGATGTAAGGCAGTCAGAAAAGAGATAAGAATTATACTGACTGAATAAATGCCTTCTTTGTAGCATTTCCTTGCAGGTCTAAGAAAGAGAACACTGCTATCCCCATCAGTAATCAGAGAAAGTTCCTAATACTTGTTTTTACTTCCTTTCAGTACCAAGATTTGGCCCTTAATCAGGATGAGATCCAGCCATGATAAGGTCACCAAGCCACTTTTTTTTTTTTTTCCCCTCTGATATAAATTCTTTTTTGGGGCTGGTAAAGGGATTTAATTTGAATTTGAAACAAATGTGATACAAATTTTACGCTTGGCACATCTTTCCAAATTAATAGAGAAATCAAAGGTAGCAAGAAATTGGCTTTTAAAGGCAAAGCACGTACACAGTACAAAATTACTTCTTATACTTAGACTGGATGCTTAAGTGAGATATGGGATACATTATTCTTCAGCTCTTAGACGTAACTCTTCATAGCAATAGGTTAAAGCAAATCAGTAGACCTTAGAAAGAAGCCATAAAAATGTTTCAGGGATCCTGACAGGTGTAACCTACTACTAATCTTGCCCCTCCTCTCCCAATTTTTCCCCCACCATTTTTTTTTTTTAAATTACTTTTTGTCATAGATGCCATTCCAAGTATATGGCAGTATCTGTATCTTTTCAGCAACAGAATGGGTCTTCTGACTATAGGTAAAAAGTTAGTAACACATAATAAAAACCACTACTGCTGCCACTTGAGCTAGTTACCAATAAGCTACAGAGAAGAAAGAAAGAATGCCATGAAATGGCTAGAGATAGAATATACATTTGCTACAGAGTCATGCTGTACACATACAAGGTATGGCCCCAGTAGTTATCTGCCACACATCAAGTTGTCAGCTGCTGACAGACCTTGGAACAGAGCTTCAAATTGTTAGGGGTCAGAAAAATGAGAGCAGACAGGATAGGCAGGGCTGAGGGGAAACTGTCTTTCATTAGAAGGAAGAGTAAGTTAAGAAATATCTGTGTACTTTATACAAAACTGATGCCTGATAAATTCTTAGAGAAGGAAAAGAATGCCATGAAAAGAGTTTAAAAAAAAAAAAGGAATTTTTTTTTTTTGCTTTTCATATTATGTTAAGTGTCTGTACTGACAAGCAAAACTAGCACTTGGAAACCATGCAGTACCAAGGTAGAAGGAAGAGAAACAAAAACACTGGTGTGTATGCCCAGCTGATGGGCTGAAGGCTCTCCTGGGGCTTGGGGCTGACTGAACACGGCACACCAGCTTTGTAGTACGTGAACACAGAGGGCAGACTGGCCACCATTTGATATTCCCTGTAGCCTTACTGTGCAACTACTTTCCTACATCTCAGCCTATGTATACCTACAATACCTGTGGCTATAGTGCATGCTTCACGTACATGTCTGCTTGCACAGACGTGGCAACACACAGATCCTCATCCAGAAAAGGCAAGCTAATTTGCACGGGAACCTGAGGTTATTCAGAAGGACAAGCTAGTCTGCTATCATCTAAGTATGCATTCATACATGCCTTCAATTGAACTTCTTTTCACTGAAAATCAAGGAGGTTATTTAATCCATTTAATCCTACCTCTCAGCTAGCTGGAATTCTCTTTGGAAGTCTATCAACAACATGCTTGCATGAGAAAAGTTTGCTATTGTGCAATAGGGCTGGGAGAGGGAAGTTTAAATACGGAGCAGACTTAATTTGGAATTTCTTTGTTCCCACTATCCTTGTCAAACCCTTAATCTAATGTGAAAATAGTTTGTGACTTTACCCACAGCTATTTTCAAGTAGCTAAGGAAAACTGCTGCATTTCTCAGTAAAGGCTTAGCTAGAAAAGGATAGATCAGCCAGAAACTTCACAGAGTTCTGTGAAATAAAAGGTTTAAGAAGGCCTCTCAAAACTTGCCAGTACTGACACTAATACTCTCCTGGGTTCCTGTATAAAGTTAACAGGACTGTAGCTCAAAACGTTATCACAATCAGTATCACTAAGTAAATTTTTCTCATCCAGAGTGTCAAGCTGTTTCCTGAAGTATGCTTCTCTAACCTTCTCTATCTGTTTCATATTTTACCACCAGCATTGAATAAGCAGAAGCACTATTTGCTTTCAGTTTTTGAGGAATCAAAATGCCATTCATCATGTCAAGAGTTATGTAGTGGTGCATCTTTTGTTTAAATTAGAATAAGCAAACATATACAGTGAAGTGGGTCAATGCCAAATCCTGCCTCTGCTGATTTTAGCTCCCAGCAAAGATTCCTGGCCAAAATTCAGCAGGCACCTCATCAGCAGCAGTTGCACTGTATACTGTAAGCTATTTAACAATAATCATCAGCACTTGCACACTATACCTTATATTCAAGGATAGCCTGCCACAGTTCACTGAAGTCCACTAATGGTGATGAGAAATCATTAATTGAAACTTTGGTATCATGCAGCTAATTGAAAATTAACACAACACAGATCCAAGTTTGTAAGAGCCGACATCAGGTAAAACAGATGGCCTGGCCTTTCCAGTGCTTCTGAAATCCAACTTACAAAGAAGCACTATACCAAACTTTGTGACTCACACTGACTCCACAGCCCTGAAACCAGTTTAAGTTTCAAAAATTGTTCTTTTGCTTTATTGCTGTTAGTATGCTTAGTTTCAGCTTCTGTGCAAAATCTGTTGTTTATATACCTATTCCCTTTTTTTTTTTTTAAACTCTTATTAAAGATATCACAATGTTATCCGGGAAGTTAAAAACATTTCTATTTTTGGCTACAAGTACAAGAACATTTTGTTTCATATCAAAGTTTCTTTAAATCCTTTCTTGTCTAATCCTTTCTTTTAGCCCCTGCTCATTTGTTCTTTCCATTATCACAGACATCATACTGAAACATGCTAAGGAATTAGCTCACAGGACTCTCACATTAACCCATACTAGACTAAGAACTGAACTGTCTCACAAAATACACACCTCAGAAACAAAGTCGTAAGCAGAAACTGCAAAGATAATTCCATACACAGATGACGAGCATTGCTACTGTAAATGAGAATTTTTATGTTAGCTGACACTTCTTGAAGCCTAGCTTTTAGTCTTAGGATGATAGTATAGTCAGGGTTGGAAGGACCTTTAGTTCCATTTAGTTCCACCCCCCTTGGCATGGGCAGGGACACCTCCCACTAGATGAGGTTGCCCAAAGTCCCATCCAACCTGGCCCTAAGCGTTCCTAAGGAAGGGCCACCCACAACTCCAGCAGCCTGTGCCAGTGCCTCATCACCCTCTAAGTAAAAAAATGTTCTCCTAACACCTCATCTAAATCTTCCCTCTTTTAGTTTAACTTAACTGTTTCCCCTTATCCTATCAGTACACTCCCTGATAAAGAGTCTCCCTCCTACAGTGAAAGGTCTCTCTGGAGCTTTCTCTTCCCCAGGCCAAATAAACCCAGCTCCCTCAGCCTTTTTTTTTTTTTTTTTTGTAGGAGAGGTGCTCCAGCCCTTTAATCATCCTTATGGCTTTCTCTGGACCCACTCCAACAGGTCCATGTCCTTCTTGTGCTGGGGGCCCCATGCCTGCACCCAGTATTTCAGATGGGGTCTCAGGGGAGTGAAGCAGAGGGAGACAATCACATCCCTCACCCTGCTGGCCTCCCTTCTTCTGGTGCAGACCAGGATATGATCAACTTTTACCAATGTGCAAGCACGCACTACCAGCTTACATTCAGGTTTTTGTCCACCAGCACTCTCACGCCCTTATACACGACTGCTTTCAATTCACTCATTGCCCAGCATGTATTAATTTAAATCTAGAGAGATGGCACACATGTGCTTTGGCAATTATTATTTCAGTCAGGCCGTTAAAGCTCCATGCTTAACTATAAGCTCCTAAGTGGCACAGGCAGGCAATAGTTTCCATCACCCACAAAAGCCACAGGAAATACTGAGGGAGATTTATAACTTGATGCACCTGGCACAACAGAAAGACCTTCACTATTCATTGTTGTTACTCCATTCTACCTAATTGCTCATCTTAATAATAACTTAAATTTTGGTGAGCCACTGAGGACACTTAGGATCACTTGTGATCCACAAACTCTCAGAAAAAATCCATGGAGAAGATGGATAAACACTTTTGTTCCTGAGAAATTAACTGCTGATGCCGCTCTGGCAATAAAGCAGACACAGGAAGCACAACACCTTGACCAGCTGTGACTGCAGTGTGTGGGGAGCAGAGGATCCCCCACCCGCTGTAACTCTCCCTGAGGCCCCTGAATTACAAGGGCTCTGGTTGCCATTTCCACAGAGCACACACACACAAATCTCCCTTTCCTAAAGCTTACTATCAATCGCTCTTAGTGCCCTTAGCACTTCACAAGAGAGAAGCATGTGTCTTCCAGGACACAGACAACACACTGACATTCCAGGACCTTAGAAAGCCCTCACAGTTTTCTCTCCTGTATGCTTCTCTTGCCACCCCTCTACTCCAGTGTTCTTTTCTGAAGCAGCACCTAGTAAGATCAAAGAACATAAGTCAGCTTTAATCAGCTCAACTATTTCAGAAAAAGCTGGTCCTTTACTTGATGTGCAACACCTGTGGCAACACACCAGCCAGAGTGATGCCAAGTGCCCACACCAGAACTGCACCTGCTCCAGTGTTTCCTTTGTGATATTTCTTGCAATTCATTTGATATGACTGCAAGGAAGGGATACACTCCGAGTTGACTCTATTAGAGGTTAACTAGCTGAATGACTTTTTATTTGAACTGAAATCTGACTTAGGCACATGCATTATTAACTGGCTAATCGTAATTGTCTTAATTCTTGTTTTATATTGCATGCAACATATCCCCAGCATGTTTTACAAGATTAATAACACTTAAAAACACACACTCGGGTACATTTCACAATTAAAAATAAATATGCAAAAAAATATTATTAAAATAGAAAGTCTACTCCAGCTTTAGAGCACTATTTTACAAGCTGACTACAAGCACAGAAGTATGAAATACTCAAATAACTTTTCTAACAAAATCTCGAAGATATAAAATCCTCAGCTCTGGGAACTCGTGATTTCAAACACTGGCTGAGGTTTACATGCGTGGCAAACTAGAACGGTCACATTTTTCATTGGTCTGATGCAGACACCAAGAATTTGTAACAGTTGGTTTTTTTGACAGATTGAAGAATATTGACTTGTATTTCCAAGATTTTCAGGAAAAAAAAAACTTTAGACAAATCTGATGAAACTTTATAAATGAATACAGACTCCTGCTGATAAATCCTACAGAAATACTTTTAAATTGACTTTTTTTTATATCCTCAATTTCTCTGCAGCTCATATTTCTTTTCTGCATCCAACGGGGCTACCGCCTTCAGAGCACGAGTATGAATAGTGCATACAGTGAGGCACTGGGTAAGTATAGAAGAAAAAAAAAGGTTGTCTAAATGATCATTAAAAGAGGATCAGTTTTCCACAGTATTTCACGATGGAAAACTCCAGTGGAAAAAGAGAATGTGTGGTAACCCTGAATTATGTTAACACACTCTAATACAAGCATATACATTTGAATTCAGGCAGATACTTCTCACCTGAATTGATGTAAGCTGAAACACTAGTGCTCTTCCAATATATGTATGAAGTTACAAATTTTTCTTAAGAATTCAGACTTCTAGAATTTTAAAAATATTTTCTGATGAGACTTCCACTTATGCTGACAGAGCTTCGTTTCTTAAGGAGCAGAAAGTGATTGCTGAGAATCTCTGAGAGATTTTCTTGTGAGGGGAGAAATTCTGCAAATGCAGGACACAATTTGTTTAAATACTACAGTATCAAATCCAAATGGCTTACGTACCCAAGCCTAAGCTATGCCTTCTTGCTGCAGAAGAAGGACAGAAATTAAGCTCTGTATAGGTGTTTCTCCTCATTTCCAATGAAACGGTTCACATATCTGTACAGTTCTGAGAAGGCTCATCTTTAAACTTTTGCAATGGAATTATCATGCTTGCACATCTGAGTGCCTTGAAACAGCTGTAAAAGTGAATCAGAGCTTCACAGACTGGGATGGCACCTCTGGACACTGTCCAGGCCAGGCTCTGCTCAAATCAGGGGCAGCTGGAACAGGTTGTTCAGGATTGGGTTGAATGGAAACTGCACAGTCTCTCTGCACAGACTGTGTCAGTGTTCAGTCACCTTCATAGTATTTTATTTTTATTTTTTAACTTATTTTTGTCTTTCTTTTTTTTAATTAAATTTAAACTGAATGCCCTGCATCTTCTTCACTCCCTCTCATCATATCTTTACCCTCCCTCACATAATATTTAATTGAATTAAACTTTACTTAAATTGAAATTTAATCCATAGCAAAGAAATGATAACTAAATTGAGCGAGAGTCCAGAATAGTTATCTTTAGATTAAAGCTAAACCAGGGAAAACAAACTACACTTCCAATTAATGTATGCAATAGTTAAACAAGCAACAACTCTAATTAATATATCTCAGTAGACAAGATGCAAAGAAAATTACCTTAGTCAATCTATTTGGCAGCTGATTGAGCAATTACATCTGGCAATGTGTTAGACATGATTGATTTCAAGTCCTTTCTCTCCCCATTAATCATCATAAAGGTAAGGGTTCTGTGTAAACAATGTTAATCCTGACTTTGAAGGTACAAAGAGAGAACCACAAACCAACCTCTGTAGAATGAGGGCAAAAAAAACACAATAAACAACCAACCCTTTCTGTATCTCCCATCTTGAACTCCTCAGAAACCTGTTTACTCTGCACAAAGAAAGGTTTTGCAGGTGTTAGCTGTCTTTTATCAATCATTATCAGTTACACCCAGCACATGGGGCTGGAATTCCAGCTTCTCCTCTAAATGCCAAGAAGCTGAGCATCAGGAATGAACTGTGCGTTTGTACAGGGAAACACACCGAACTGAAACGCAAAGCTGAAAGAAAATGCATTCAAGGACTGGTCTGAGCAGCAATGGCTTATTTTTACTGCACCTGGAGCACAGATAACTGAGAATGTATGAAGCTTGTTTTATTTTTTTCCCCTGATTATTTGCAAATAGGACCCTAACTGACTACAGCCAGGTACTTCTGCAGTGATTATCAAATAAGCAGACTGTTTTAAGTTTCCTGCCCTATGTGCAAATTAAAAAATGGGTTACACAGCTGGACTGGTTAGCAAGTGGAGTAGAACATGAACAGACAAAAGACGAACTATATGATAACAGCGTTCACATACCAAACATTTTTAGTCATTAACAGCACTTCTAGTTAGGACAACAATAAACCTTCCAGCATAAAACTTGACAATTCTCAAGTGAATATACCAACGGATTCTCATTGACTGTTTTTTTTTTTTTTTTTCCTTTTATCCCTTGAAGTTTCCCTTCCTACATACACACATTTCCCAGTATTTACATTTTTTCATAAACAAAAAGGAAGATTCTTGGGAAGCAGAAACAGGAACCACACAAGAATGCCTAGCATTTCTATATAATGAGAACAAAAGAAGCACAGTTGTTGTAAAGCAGGTTTATCAGTGATGCTCTGTTGTCATGTTATTACTACCATAGTATATGTTATTACTACCAATAACCATCAATGCTGGTTATTTCCCAGGATTGCAAGCTTTGAGCAGGTAAACAAGGGGCTATTTAGCAACCTGAAATAGGAGTATTGTGCACGGTAAGGAATCTAAATACACATAAACTAAAACTTTGGCAAGGAAGCTTACACAAAGTCATCATTACATCAGTGAGCACATAAAGCTATTTCTGCTAATCAAAAACCAGAAGTCAGTCTTCAAAACACAACTTTTATGATATTTCATTGATAAGCATGTACTACTAAAAGCAGTATGTGTCATTTTCTTGAAGAACAGAGGAACAAGAAAAGAAAGACAAGCAAAAAGTACCATTGGAAGCAGTAATCTCTTACCACTGATATTTCCCATCACTTATCACAAAGGATTTTGTAGGGAACAAAGTTAATAAGAATTCTGTCAAAATGTATACTTAGCTTTCCAATTTTCAGCAAAACTCACGAATTCTAACTGATAGTGTAAAGTTTGCTTGGGGAATACCATGGAAGAGTTGCCCTGAAAACAAAAAAGAGAAATTCCTCCATACATTCTATGTGGAGCTGTTTTAATTTTCACATATTTTTTTTATGAGACAATGTACATCAAATGCTGTTCTCTCCCAAAATAAAGGACTGTGAAAGAAGCTTCACAGTAGAAGAGAAGTTACACTACAAAAGCCCTTCGTTAGCTACCACCCTTAACTTATTAATTTCTTAACAGAAGGTTTTAAACTAGTCAGAAAGTTCTGATTTACAGATGATCTTCTTTCTTCATCTCAATAGACAGAAATGCAACAAGTGAACAAACAACACAGAAGCATTATGATAAATTCTGGGGACATCTGAGAAGTGCTTGAAATGTTAGTGGCAAAAAAACATGAAGAAACTTCCAAAATTGTTGTTTACAATATGAATTTGATATTTCTTCAATGCTTCTGCCATCTTGAAATCAATTGATTTAAACGTCACTTCAGCATGGATAGAAAGTCATATTTTTCCTGTCTGACTTGAATCCAAACCATCCAAAATCACCAATGAATAGTCAAAAGCTTTCTCTGCTGCTTAGGCAGCATTGAATTGAGAGTACAAATCAGGATTTGTAAGAATTTAATTGATTTTAAGTTCAGCAACTAAATTAAAATAGTACATAAGCAAAGACCCATGTCTAAAGCAAAAATTAGAAGGAAGACTTTCTTACAGTGTCCCAGTGTCTTTACCACAATGCCCTGAGTACAAAAAAAAAACCTCAAATGAAGTGGCCTGAAAGTAAAAGATGACTACACCATGACCTCTGCATCTTTGCATATAGAGAGATGTATTCCAACATAAAACAATTTTAGGAAAAAGTACATTTGTAACTTTTTATTCACTGTGCTACCTTAAAAAACAATAGTGAGCATATTCTACTAATTTTCTGCATTGGAATTATAGCATGATGGATATCAAAACTGAATTCTTGACACACGTACACTTTTCAGATATTTATTGTTCTTCTGCTTGTCTCTCATGTTTCTTACAGACTCCACGTAGCAGTAATGTGCACGTCATTAAAGAATTCACTTTCATCTCTTGAATTTTATGCTTGTTAGAGCAAATTAATGAAAGACTCTATTCTTTAAGTACTGGCTAAACAAAGCCAAAGTCAGCACTAGAAAGCAAAGTGATACAACACTTCATTAAATGTGCTTTTTATTCTTTCTGTTTCAAGTACGTCTGCTGCTATGTGAAACTTAGGGTTATGTGGTCTACTTTTAAATCTCACAGTAAAGAATGTGCTAGAGTCACAAGTTCATATCTTGCATTTCAAGTGCACTTCCCATGAGAAAGAGGTGTCAGGATGATACATCATTACAAACTCTTTTAAAGTACAGAGCTCACATTTACCCAAAATATTGACTGAAAATGCTGTTTGGTGGTAACCTATCTCAGATAATGAGCAAAGACTCCTTCCAAATTAACTGTAATTCTCTTTTAGTCCTACTATTCTTTTTTCCTTCTTCCTTCAACACAGTGAAAGTGAGAACTCCTTTGAATACTGAATTCCATCTTCCTACAACAATTCTTCAAGAGAAATGTAGCCAAATGTTCTTCAGTGTCCTGCTCAGGCTTCTTTTATCTTCTCTAACTGAATTGAGATGGCTTAATATCCAAGCAGAATGCACAGCAATTAAACCTTTTGTCCCTTCTCAAAATTCTCAGGAAAAAAAAAAAAAAAAAAAAAAGGTTTATAACACTGTATTTATTCCTAAATGATGGTCAAAGGCAAATTACAGAATCTGTGCCCTTCATTTTATTTTGTTACAGTACTAAAAAGCTGATAAAATATATTCAGAACAGAAGGAAAATGTTAGGGGGCCTAAGTGTCATTTGATCTAAGAACATGAGGTCTGACATCGATGGCTGCTTTTCACACAGGGCAGCAGAGGAGAGTGAATCACGCACCGACTAACCATGAAAACAGAGGGGGTGGATCTATCAGTGTGACAGTCTACATTTCTTATTTACTCATATCTAGCTAAATGAAAAATCCCACTGAGGAATCCAATTTACTTCCAAACATTTTTGAGTGATTTTATTTCATTTCATTGATGGCATGATCCAGAGACCACATTCTGTTGGTAATCCTCTGTATGAATGCAAGAATGTTTCTGTGATGGTATGATTGGTCAGCGCTCCAGTAGCTGGATCCTACAGGACTGGGATCCCTGGGTAACGCTAACACTGAAGATGACAGTGAAGAGGCAATTTGGATACAAAGCGGCTTAACAGCTCCTTGTGTTAGAGTGCTGAAGTCTGCTTGGTGGGAAATAAACTCAAACTCCGCATGGAAAGAGCTAAATTACTTCCAGACTCAAACCAGCCCTTTAAGTATCACGGACACTTCCACATAAGGCTCTTTCAGTAAGTAATGTGGACTGAACCCAAACCATCTGTGCATAACCAGTATAGAAGACTATTACAATGATGCCATAGCTAGACCGCAATCAAGACAAATCTTATATGGGTAATTAACTGTTTCTGGGTACTTAGAACTAAGTTAGAAGAACATTAGACATGCAAAAAATGAAGCAAATTTTAGAATAACAAAATTAGGATTTCTGTAGAAAACTTAATTCAGCCTACTCAGTGTACAAGATTAACAACGTCAAAATCAATTTAAAGAAACATTATTTCTGAGCTTTTCAGTACTACCCTATTGAAAGTTAGAACTGGAAAATACTCTGTAAAAAGTACTTTCTCAATAAGTGGTCCCAGCAATTTTTTAGAGCAAGCATCCGAAGACAGGATTTCGTTTCATGCAGTTTTCTGATGTTCATCAACCTACTGAGTTCTTCAGCAGTCTGAATACATTTTCTGCATAGCACACCTACGGGTAAAAAATCTGCCTTATTCTAATCTGCAAAGAAGTCAGAGTTTCTACTAGCTCTGGATTTCATACTTGAGATGATTTGATTTTTGAGAATACATTTTGATGTAACAGAACTTTAAGTATCCATAGAACAGCTGCAGATGAAGTTAGGGCCAGCCCTCACAATGTGGTCTCAGATGAGCTCCCCGTGAAATGATAAACCGGAAACATAATGATGCTATCTTAAAAGTTTAACTGAAGTTACTCTTCTAGCATTCACTGCAAAGGAGTACCAACTCAGAGATTTAGATTCCTTTTTTATTTTTTCCCTTTTTTTTTTTTTTCCCCTTACATTTTCAGGATTCATTTGCCTTATAATTCTGCAGCAAAACAAAGGCCAGAGTCACAACAAGAACAGTTTCTCCACTGCATGGTCCCTCCACTTTGTCCAATCGTGTTGAACTTATGTACTAAACTAAGTAAAGGCCTACGGAAAAAATAGCATGTGGATAAAATTAAAGATTGTATCACAATTACTTCAAGCCGTAATGGAATGAAACTGCTATACAGGTCACTCCAAAAGTAATGCCTCCTATTTCCACAGAAATGACAACAAAGACCATAAACATTCAGCAAGCACTGATTAATGGTAGTGGGTGCTATTTTTTCTGCATGGAAGAGTTCAGTGATACAGCTTTACTTCATACGCACTTCCATGTCAGATATCACTCCGTCACACTGCCCCTCTGCTGCCATCTATCATATGGCAACAAAACGTTACAGAATATTGATGTGGCCAACAGAATAATATAGGAAGCATTACTTTCAGAGCAGCCCTTGTAGATTCATCACACTGCTTGCAGCCATTTACTTTAAAATCCCATTTTTCTTTTTTCAATGACTCCTATCTATATCCCTGTTTCCTTAAAAGGAACACTGATAAAATGTCACCTTTCTTATCACCTAACCTAACTCAAGAGAACCAAGGACATCCTCTTTATACCATACTCTGGGAAGATTTTGAGATGAGGAGAGACAGTAGGCCTCCATATTGCTGCTCTTGTAGCCTGCCAGTAGATACATTCATTTTGATTCACTGCTTGATTTAAAGGAATTTAAGCTCACAAGAATTGCAAAAGAAACAGAATAGCCTCAATGCAAGTAATTCACATTTTGTGGTCAAATAGCAGAAAAATTAAATGTAAACTATAGTTATCAATTAAATAAGGACAGCTGCTTGCTACTGCAAGGAAGGAAAATCTCAAAGAGCTTTACAAAATCAACACTGCAGTAACATGGCTAACTTAAACCTGTAACAAGTTATTTCACAACCACTGCATAATAAATACTGCTAAACTGTTTTACATCTTCCTGAAAATGTGTTGAGACTTCAAATACTGCTCTGTATGAACCTCGATTTTTGTACTTCTTAGTTACACAAATTAGTAGCCTAAAATGCATCCAACTCAAGTGATTTTATGAAAAGAAATAAAATACAAAGTAGTGAGAGAGAGTCAACATCGCTGGTACAAGCATCAAAAGAATGAAGTCTATTCTTTCCCATCTTAATCACATTTCAAGTTTGACATACAGAAGGGCTCAGAGCCAGAATTCTTATCCAAACTACATAAATCTCTAGACTATATGGCCCTGTCCCCACAAAACCTTCTAATTCTTCCCAATACTGCTTTTTAGCAAGAAAGACAGCTATCTTTTCCTCCAAAATCTTCCTTTAGAGGAATGACCATTCTTCCTTTCAATGTGTTTATTCAATGAAGCAGGAACAGAAAACAGGCTGAGCCTTCAATGAACCCTAGCGACTGCAGCAACAACATGCCCCACACTGCTTCTATTGCTGGAAAAGATGCAGTTTCCCTGTAGCCCTCCTGAATTCCCAAGCAGGGTCAGAGGGAGGCACCTGTGTAACCTACTGCAGGCAGCTGGTCCAGCTTACAACATAAACAAGGTGACACCTCAGAAAATTGACTTGGAGGAATGGAAGCATTAGCAAAGCAATTAATACATGGATTTTTTTTCTCCCTGAGCGTTGGCCACGTACATAATGCCTTTTTGCTTTATTTTCCTTCTTTCCACTCCCTTCTAGAAAGAGACAGAAAGAGTTTTTACTTGTTTTCTGAATAGAAATTTTCAAAAGGTGAGAGAGGATATTTGCTTGAACACTGAGAATGTCTCCATTTCTTTGGGATGATTTCCAGCATATTTTATTTATGTCTTGCCAAAATAAACACTTTATAGTTTTCTCATTAGTCAAAGGGCTTTAAGAACATGCTTGAAGGAAATGATCCAACTAACAAAACAAACAAAACCTTTCCCTGCACTTCACATGCTCTGTGAAAAGCAGCTGCTTATGGAAACAGCATCTGTAGAGCTAAATGTTCCACCTGAGCTGTGTCTGCCATCTCCTGAAAAACCTCATGCAAAAGTGCCACAGAGAAAAGTTGCAGATCCTCTATGCCCATTCATCTTCTGAATGCTAAAAAGTGAAATTCAAGGGAAGGGAGGTGCGGGTAGAAAGAATGTGTTTAAAGTTGTGAGATTCAACCAGCCACCTTCCATTTCTTTAACATTTCACACAGCTAAAATGTAAAATTAGAAACAGACACAGCAAGGTGCCAGTCCCAGGTGGACTACCCAGACTTCCCTTCTGCTTACACAGAACTACCTGCCTCAGAGCCTTCCATGGCTACAAAGCTGGAGTCAGATACAGCTGCACTTACCACCTGTCCTCTCTCATCCCATTTTTTGTCAAATCTTGACTGCCAACATTTAACAAGCCTTCTGTACACAGCATGCACAGTACACATTCCTCACCTAATTAACAATACAGAGTAGATATAATAAAACACACAAAGGTTAGCTATACTTTATTTTCTGTATGAAGGGCTGCCAAGGCACTTTCCTTTTCCACCTTTTCAGTTGTGCATTTCCTTGTGCACTCAGACATGCTCTGGAGTTAGCAACGCCATGCAAGAAGAATTTTGTCTTGCAATTATGAAAATGTTATCCTTTTAGCTTTCCAAACCCATCTACGTTACCATATAGATTTGTCATGGTTTTATGACTTTTGGTTATCAGTATTCCACATCATAATATCATGTAATGCACTGGGGGTTTGACTGTTGATGCTCAAGTTCCGGGTGCCTGTCTGGAGGAGAAGAAAAACTACATACCCCAGGGGGTTTTGCAGTCAGCGAGGAGATATAACTCCTGGCAAGGTCACCTGATGTTCTCTTCTTCGCCTGCGCTCCTCCATCTGCGCTTCTCCGTCTGCTCTTCTTCATCAGCTCAACTGGACTGCACTTCTCATCTCAGCGTTGTGGTGAGGCCTATCCACCTTTTGGACACACTCTCTCTCTCTCATTATATTTTCGCTAATACTACATTTAGTAAATTAGTTTTTTCCACCTCAGATTGTTGTCGCTGTTTTCAATTATTTTGGTGTCCCCTGTTTCCCTTTTCCAGAGGCATGGATCCGTAGATCCCTCCGCCCCACTAGTCATGGAACCGGGCCGAACCAGCCCGTAAACTGTTGACAACTAAGCAAATAAATTTAACAGAGTTAAAAGATTAGAAAAACTCAAGTTGGAGATAAAATTCCTTACAGTCGTGCAAATTACTTCTTCTGGGTCACTTCCGCGACTCAGCAATGTGTTGGGTTTTTTTTCCTCCCTGCATCTTGCACTGACACCTATTTGTTTCAGCATTTGTGCACATATTTATGATCATATACATCCTGTACACAAATTTTGTGTGTAGAAAAGCATATCTAACTATATGAATCCACATTCACATATCCTCATTCCAAAATTCAATTTCTATAGTACCAAAATAAAACTACGGACACTACATGATAAATCCTTTTGTGTGCATAATTGGTTTAAAATAAGATTGCTGCCTATTTGTACAAGATCATTCAAATTATACGTTTAAAGTACCAATCTTTGAAGTGGTTTGAGAATTCTATTTTTATAACAGATGCATGCTACAAACAACAGATGACATTGCCCTGCTTACTGTCCAAGATAATGCTATGTATGTGGATAGAAAAGCTGATGCTTCACAACACTTTCATCATTCTTTCCTACTTGAATATCATTTCAGCTGTTGTTGCAGGGATCCCAGAAAGCTCAAGAAAATATTACTTTGAAACCTAGTATTTCCCCACCAGTCTATACATATTTTCCTCTTTATCCCGCCCCTACTTTAATAAAGTCTATCAAAGCTAATTTGGAATAACTCTTTCATATTAGCATTTAGTGAAAGAACAGGTGTTCTACTGCTTTTGTTTTCATAAATTTTAATTTCTTTGGAAGATACCTTTATGGCCTGAGTCTTTAAAAGTGAAAAGTCAACTCTATCAAAGTCCCAACTGAAGTTTTCATTCATAGGAAATAAACAAAAGAGGAACTACTACAAGTTTCTGAAAAGGGATAGGAGAACACATGAAAAACACCTGTGATTTATTACATTAAATAAGCCTAAATGATGCATTTTAGAAAAAAAACTCCTGTAAGTACACTGTTTGCACTAATCTCAGAAGAAGCAGAAATGAAATGCATAATTTAAGAACAGGAAAACAAAGAACAACGGAGTATTTATATACAGGTACCTGTATATGCCTCTATGTAGGCATACCTATATAGAGAGGAGAGATCATAGAAGCTACTATCACATTAGGAGCATGCTTGATTCTGCTGGTTAAGGATTAATCACTGATTCATTAATCACTACAGAAAGATCAGTGAGCAAAAAAGGAACTAATGCACATCAATTCCTATTTGTGACTTTTTCCGAATGACTTACAGAAAAGTTATTAAAAAAACCATAAAAGTAATGGAAAATATGTAAACAAAATCTTTTCCAAATATTCTATTAGTTTTACAGGATTCTGCAGCTGTTTAGGGGTGAAGTTCCAAACCACTGGGGGTGTGCGCTGCCCATACCATCCCTCACTCCTTGCCACTCAGATCTGTCCAATCTCAGGGCTGCAGTTTACTGCTTCCTACTAAGTTAAAATACCATTCTGTTACGTTTTATTCTCAGGAGAAAGAATTATAGTAGCAGAGCTATAGAGATATCTACCTAAACTATGCTGGTCTCTGTAGCATATCAGAAAATAGATTTCCTGCTGAAGTGGGACAGACCTTCCCTACGGATAATTTCCAGCAATTATTAGCTTAGACTGTTCCTTTTCATGAGACAGCTTCATTGATACCGGGTATAAATGAGTTAGAAGAACAGAAGGGACAGCTGTTACAGGGCCTATGAAAACTTGCCAAAGTACGCATAGTGCCAGCTATGTCACACTTTCAGAGACCTAGGTAGGATGCCCTTGGGTCTTGAGGTCAAGACTGTCATGACAAATCCCAAACTTCTTTGATGAATTTCAGAAAATAGACTTACAAATGACCTTACAAATGATCTCTTCTTTGTTTTACTGATGAAAGAGACAACAATCTAGTTATTTAAGGCAGCTTTTCTATTCAGTTCTCTAGATGTTGTCATACCACCCAAATCAGTTGTTAATCTGAGTGACAGATGTGGCAAG
>JAOWBP010002052.1:27433621-27444761 GCA_028571105.1 Tragopan temminckii | reverse complement strand
TTTGTTGAATGACACTTAGTGGGGAAAAATGTCCTAAAAGAAAATAGTTTTTTTTTCCTTAATACTGATAAACACATCTTTTAAGGTTTGCATTCCAGAAAAGCTAAGGCACTGATTGATTAAAAATACTTTCCAGAATATTAGGAAGGCAAGCAGACTTATGCATGACTACAGATTTCCATATAATTGAAACATGATTTGTACTTTTCTTATTTCTCTCACATCACATTTTCATCCAGCTTATACATATTTTGAAATTACACAAGTCAACATAATTTGAAGCTATGCTTTCTTTCTTAGTATCATGTAAATTGGATAGTACAGTTTAAAATTATAAGATTTGAATCCTATTTTTCTGATTTTAAGATTGTTTAAGACTGAATTAAATGTTCTAAGCAGTTGCACTTTTGTCACATTTTGAATATCACTATCATGTACTGCAAAGTTTTTAGATCCTGATATTATATAGATCTCTCCAAAAGTGATGCCTTCTATTTCTGTGGAAACTACAACAAAGAGCACAATAACACTGTTTGCTAGAGCAAATTCTCAGCTACAAAACACTATTTTTCAACACAGTCACCACCATTAGCTATGCATTTTAGCCAACGATGAACAAGAGCCCTCATGTCGCACTTGTAAATAACTGCAGCAGTGGAGGTGACCCGCTGTTCCTGTTGCCACTGCTGAAATGCACCACTCACCGCCTCACTGTTCCCACACCCACTGGTTGGTTTCCATAAACGTTCAGTAAGTGTCAGTGAATGTCAATGGGTGACAGTTTTTCCACATGGAGGAATTCAATGTCACACCTTTGCTTCATAAGCACTTCTACATCAGACGTCATTTTGTCAGGCTGCTCCTCTGCTGCCATCTGTCACACAGCAACAAAATTTAATGGGATACTGGTGGGAGGCTCAATCTCTACTGCCATGCCACCATCTGCCTCTGACTCGTGGGCTAACATAATAAAACAGGAAGCATTACTTTCGGAGCAGTTCTTGTCTAAGTGCCATGTTTGGATTCTGCCCTTGTATGCCTTTGGGACTTTTATCACTTTGCACAAAAATTCACAAATCTGTGATAATCTCATTAATATGTCAGACAACACATACAGAGGGAGTTAAACTGCAGCCCAAAGATCATCAGTAAGATCTGTATAGGTATATGCATGTGGTGCATACGCACATGTGCACGCTTAGTTATTTTAAAGTCAAGTGCTCCCACAGTACAAACATTACTTTCCCTGCTTGTGGAGCAATGAAAACTGTATTGGCAAGTCATACGAATAATACCAGAGTACAGTCCAGCAAAAGATCACAGCTATGACTATATTAACCCTACAGAATGAATTACAACAATTGAATAACATTTCTGTCAAAGAAAAATGCTCCTTACATCTTTTATCATTTTGCCAAAAACAGCTCACCATAAGAAACCAAACAGAAATTCCAGGTTTGTACTAGCCAAATGAATCTTTCATTTACAATTTCAAACAAAGGTCCTGCTTTTGCCAAACACTGTTAAGCTTCACTGAGGCTGTGCATGAAAAACCAAAAGCTCTATTTGAAATTCTATTTGATGGAACACTTGGGCTTGTTCCCACTTAATGCAAATAAGTGACTGCACACTACCTTGAAGCTCTTTAAATTAAAAATGATACTGACACAGAGCTGTGCCAAATTAACTCAGCTATGATGAATGATTATAAAAATATGGTGTTATGAACTGTCTTGGCACTTAAAGACATGATGAAGTCTCCACAACTTTCTGAAAACTATTAAAAAAAATAAAGACCAGTTTTAAAGTCAACATTTTATTTCTGCATCATTATAACACAGAAGAATGTAAAATACAAAATATGATGAGATTCAAAATTAAACAAACGTTTATGTTGAAAAACAGATTTCCAATGCTAATTTCATTTCATGTCATGAACTATAAGATAAATTAAGTATAACTATTTGGACAAAAATGTTTGGTCTACAATGTTACCTCGTTACGTTAATATTTCTTTTTCTTCACTAAAAAATACCACAGCTTATTTTTCTAAAATATAAAAAAAATAATCTTTCATTCTCTCTCACTGTTCATTAGGAGATGAACTACGTAAGATCATACTATGCCTTAGCTATGCTACTATTAATTACAACAGAAGTGACAGGCAAAAAGCAGATTACATCATATAGCATTCCATTTTCCAGTATTTGGTGCACTACCTCAAATACTACCTCAAAAACCACATGATACGAATACTCTGCATCCTGAGGAAGTCTTCTCCTCAGTTCTCCACTAATGACAGCCTGTATTCTGAGGGTATATGAAGATCTTTTGAATGGTATCTTTGCTTGACAATTGGCCACCGTTCTACTAGAAGTAGATACTTAACGTGATAACAGGTCATTCCAAAATTTCTTTCTTTATCATATATACTAGGAAGTAGGGAAGTCAAATTATTCTAGGACAGTTATATTCTGAAACTGTCAGGCACACTTACTTTGAAAACCACATTCATTCCTGGTGCATTTCCAATAAACCAGATTTGAATCAAACAAAGGAATCACTGTCTCTCACACCAAAAGCCTGATTATCTCTTTTTTTACAGATTAAATTAAAGAGAGTAATACTGACTTGCCAAGACAGAAATTAGAAGCCAGAAAACACAAGGATAATATCAACTACCTGTGCAACTTTTATGACTGGGTTATGATAAAGTCTTCAGCTGTGCTATCACAGTTCTACTGTCCAGGTTTCTGTAGAACTATGGTTCCTGCACAAGTGGAGCATTTGCATGCTTCTCTCTTCCCTTTCCCCTCATTTCTCTTCAATTTAGTCAACTGTGATTATTTATTAGATGGATAAATACTGAAACATTTCCATGAAAAAGCTAATGAGCTGGAAGATAGAGATCATACCGGTGAGTCAGCTGAAAGCACTGCACACAAAATACTTGGAAATACATAGCAGACTTCAAAAAACTTAGATGGAAGAGAAAATGAAAACCCAAAGTGGGAAAAGTTTTGATGGGAGGTATGAGGGCTGTGGTATGGGTTGAAATAGAGAGTCTTAGTACTTACTGCTACACATGCGCGAGTGCTCAGACTAATCTTTCAAATATATACATAGACAGAAATACAAATACTTTCCCAAAGCAGTTAAGGTGAACCAGAAATCAGAGATAGCTCTTGGAAAACTGCCTTATTTCCTCTGAGCACATAGTCCACCCATGCAGCAAGCTTACAGGGAAACTCAGTCTGCACCCTCACAATTCTCAAATAACCTTTCCATAGGAATGCTTTGAAGAGATGATGTTTTTTCCAATCTACAGCTATGAGACGACCAGAGCATTTTAGAAGTGGAACTCCTTTCCTGTCCAAAAGTTTCAAAATTCAAGGCTTTGTTCTGACAAAAAGGCATCTTCAGCTATCAAAACGTCCTATAAAGTGGATCAGCAGATTCACCAGCTACTCTGGTGCTCAAGAAAATCTTTATACTGACATTTACTAAATTCTGAATACTTTACTTTGAAACTTGCAGAAAACATTTTTTTTGGAAATTAGCAATTCTTCAGTCTCACAGAATTGTGACATGTTGTTATTCTCCTTAGAACAAATGTTTATTTAAAACAAAAATTTCTGAAGTAACAGCTTGAAATTTTTGTAGCTATTTCACGAATTTGTACGTACCAATTGCAGTTGGACAACATTACAGATTGTCACACCATAGGGATCAATTAATAAAGGAGAACAAGTGTTTTTCTTATTCATTTCATGTATATTTCCTGATAGAGACGGAGTGTGTCCTCCTAAGTTCCATTTTAGGATTGTATCTGCAGTACGCTCTGGTTTCCACCTACTTTTTGTTTTCCCTTTTAATGACCTTCTTTTTCCAGTCATGGGTTCGTTTTGCTCTGACATCTTAACCAAGTCTATCTGACTAGCCAGCAAAACCAATCTGAAATCCAAGCTTTTCATCCAATTCAGTTTCATAACACCCACACCACTTATCCATCACATCAGCCCCTTCTCCACAAGACACAAAATCCTGCTGATTCCAGGTCTCCCCTAAAATGAACACAGATATTTAAATCTATGCCTTTCTTTAGACATATCAGTCACAAGTAATACTCAGCTCCACAAAGTATCCTTTGGAATAATCAATGAATCCATACTCCTAATTTAGAACTAAATTCTAACATCTTTAGGGCTCTCCCACTACACCTTTTTCTTACAGGTTTAGATGTAGATTCAGCCTAGCTTATTTGCCAACATTTTGCCTGTAGGAATGCTGGGCCACTACCACAGTTAAAGGTTTTCTAGCTCTTCTTTTCACATCCCTCTTCCAGTCCTTACTATCAAGTTTCCATGCAAGAGGAGGTCCAGATTTATTCTCTTTTCCTGGCACATTCCAACCAGTAAGCCTACCATTACCCCACATCTGGTCCTGCCTTTTAAAAGGCTACAGGAACAGGAAGGAAGAACAGAAAAAGAGAAGACCTTAACAACCAACTGGATAATCACATATTACAAATAAGGTCCTAAAATTTTCTCTTCTGCCAGAACTGTAAGTTATTCCCAATATAAAAATAAATTATATAAAAAAATTAAAGCCATTATTTGCTCACCTGAAATATTTGCTTCAATGAGAAAAGTGCACGTCTCAGCTCCCGTCCATTGGAATTGTAAAGTTTTTCTGCAAGAAAACAGAAGGAAGTTCAACATTAACAAAACAGACAGCACTGCAAACAAAGGTAACACACACTTCAAAAGAGTTGAGGAGTAGTGCCCATGTCCTGTAAGCCAGACTGCTGTCAAAGAAAGGAACTTTCTTTTTTATATACAACACACTTATTCATTAAAAACACAAGTAAAAGCTGGGCTACTTGTCCATAACTTTAGACAGCATCTCCCAGGTAATTTTGCTATAGGTTCAACAAGATCAGTGAGAAACCGTGTTATAAGGAAATTCTGAAAATGCCTAGAAATATTCCTCTTTTTCCATTAAGGTAAACTTAAGCTTAATTGAAAGAGCCAGTTCGGTATCAAAAGACACAACTGAGAATACTCTTTGCTTTTGTTATCACAACTTGAGCCACTGAATCCCATCCTTGACTGCCTTCCCTCCAGACATTCTTTACTTGTGCTCTCATCTTTCTATTGTTAATTCCTTTCTACAATGGCAATGAATGTTAATACCAGAAATAGCCGGACAGTCTGTTCTAAGCATAATTCAAAACAGTGTTTTATTCTCACGAAAACTGATCTTGATCTCTTTCTAAATGAAGCAAAACCCTTCTTTACATCACCCAGTACTGAAATGTATTCCCCTTCATTTTTTTCCTCTATCAGTGCATACTCGTGGAAATAATTTTATGTAAACAAAAGAAACTCCCTTGCTATCTTTCTGTATCCTGTCATAATATTTGTGCCTTTGGAAAAACTCTTGTGTTACATGTCTCATGTTTATCATTGTGTATTTGGAAATGCATGGGTAGAGCTGAATATAAGGTTCTTCAGGTCTTTCTGGTCTACTGCATCAACATATTTGACAGAGAGAGACTACAAACAACACTTCACATTGTCTGAAATTCCTCCACGTTGAATTACACAAATGCAATATAAGGTTGATTACAAACCAATACCTAATCTTTGTGGCCACCTTTGCCTCCTACAAAGATCCTCATGCAAGAACCTGCAATGCAGTGGGTGGCAGCAGATCATTCAAAGTGGACATGCTGGTGAAGTAGGAATATTCTTATGAGAAAATAAAATTTTAAAATTCTAAGCTTTCTCTCTTGATTTCCCTTTCTGTTTCTTTTTTAATTACTACACTACAAAATGAAATCAATTTTTCTCTCTTAGGAATTTAAAAAAAAAAAAAAAAAAGCCCAGCATTTGAGGATCTTGTGCATTTATAACTCAGTAATCATTCTTTAGCTTCAATTAAACAAGGCAGATTTTAATTTTAGAAAAACATCTCTTATTCCCAACAGCCATCTTCAACCAAAGGAAAAAGTGAAATAAAACTTCAGCAAGGCTTACAACTTTTTTTTTTTTTCCTAAAAACACTTTGAAAGTTGTTTTGTTCATCTCTAATTGCCTTTGATTTCAAAGGCAGAACGTGTAAAATTGGCAAAACTATTATTGTTGCAAGTTGTCTCCTTCCTTGCACTGTTTATAGATTTCTGACAAAACACTGTAGGAATGAATTCACTTCAAGCCATAAACTCAGAGGCAAACTTTAATTACTCTAGCTTAAAAACACACTGGCATGTGAAACTACATTTCTTGGCAGGATATAGAGTAATTTTGTCAGAAAAGCTTAAAGAATAATAAAGGCCTTTTAAGACCTGGTCTGTCAACTTCACATGCCATATTATACAAAATATTTCCCTTTGAAAGATACCTCCATCTGGCATTTGTTATTACTAATTTCTCTCTATTCATAATTCAGCACCATTATTAGCAGAGTCTCTCCAAACAAGGCAGTACATTATCATCCTAATTAAGAGAGGCACCATTTCTTTAAGTACTGGCAAGTTTGTACATAAATATCAACTTTCTAACAAATGTCATCTGTTTTTGTTTTTGTTTCATTTTTTTTCTTTTCTTTTCTTTTTTTTAAACAGGAACAATCATCAACCCAGCCTGGGGTAAAGGGCTAACAACCCATTGTTATGATCCTTTAACTCCGGTTGCTTTCATTGGTGCATGCAGATTTTTGGTACATCTCAGAGAAACAATGCCGAACATTTTTTTCCCTTGGTCTTTTCACAGAATATAACATCATCCTTGGCAGCCACCGCAAACAATGCTCTCCCTCCTCATCTGCAGCAAAAATGAAAAATTACTACATGCAGTCTACAATAGGGTCTATCATTAGAGCTAACGAATCAGTAAATACTGGAAGTATCGAGTTTGATAAAAGCAGAGGCAAAAGGAAAGCAGCACATATCCAAAACACTTGAGCTATGTATGCAGAGACATCAGTGTTCACAGTTTCCTCCTTGCATTGAGCTAACACTTTTGAATTAGGTTGGAAATTCAAGTTTCTAACCATTTCACCTTTTATCCTTACCTATGGGCAATATACTGACTGTTTAACTCTTGCACTGCTGGCAGCCACCAGAAATATTCACAGAACATAACCCAAGCAGGTAAGTGGAAGAATTGCTCCTCAGAGCTCTGTTAGAAAATGCTTTGGTTTAGAAAACAACAGATTAATCTCATCGAAAGGAGGCAAGCCATATAAGACAAGGTCCATCATGGGTTGCTTTCTACAGATTTGTATATTTTTGTTTGTTTGTTGTATATATTTTGTTTCTGCATGCTGTGCATCAGAGAACTCTAAGCCTGTACACCATGTGAAAGCTCTGGAGTGCTTGGGCTTATGGGATTCCCATTTGCCAACAGTTAACTTAATACCGTGGGGACCTCTGGGGCTGGTCCCCAAAGGATCAGATTAGAACCGAAGCTGTGAAAACACACCAACAGAAACTCAAAGGCCAAAAGAACCAATAAGCTCTTTTGCTATGGTAGAAAACAAATTAAAACACAGAGATGGGAAGGCACTTTCGCTTACAATGTTTTCACACTGAAGACAACTCAGAAAGCAGAGAAAGCAGATAGCAATTGCTTTTTAGCACTGGCTGGTTTACATTAGCAATTTAAAGCTTTGCTCTCTTCCAAACAAAATGAAAAGTAGCTTTCCCCATTAAAGAACAGACGTGACCACAGTTCCCACAGGCACATCCCTGACAGAGTCTTCTGTAGCTGAAACAAATGGTGCCGGTGGCTTTGAAGCAGTATGCACTGCTACTAGAATCAAAAAACTCTGAGGTGTTCCCAGGGCAGCCCAGAAGACCCCACTCTGACTGGCGTTAACATGCTGTGTGCAAGCTTATGTCAGGATTGAATTATGCAGAAATTGAGCCTTTGAACATCAGGCAGGAAGACACACTGCTATGCCACTCTGTAAAACACCAGGACTACCTATCTCCTTTGTAAAAAAAAAAAAAAAAAAAAAAAAAAAAAAAAAGACCAACAACTTTCAGTCCTCACACAGGCCAGCTACGGACTGCAGACATATCCACTCCTATGCTTCAAGATTGGACAAGATAAATCAGGTCAGGGAGTCTGAGTTGACTGACCGGGTCTACTTAACCATAAATGGCCACATTTCAGAAAGGTATGTCACAGTAAGCTATGCTACTGCATTTATTTCTTGAACAAAAGTAGTGAAGAAGAAAGTAAAGAGTGGCATCTGCAGCTGTGGAAAAGGTTTAACTGTGGTTATCTAGATGATAGAAGTCCTCTTAAGGTTTTCTTTGATGGTAACTAACACTAGAGGGCACTGCTTATTTCTTTATTTTAGGAGAAAGATAAAAGACACTGTCCCTCCATAGTAGCTTCCCATTGATAGAGCAGTACTGATTGACTAAACTGGGACTCCGCTACCCTTGAAATTCTGCTTTTCATTTGTAGCCTAAGGGACGTTTTGAGAAACTAGAAGGCATCAGCACTGACATCTTCAAACATTCAACATCAGAGTAAACTCTTCTGAAACCACACGGTAGAAAAACTGGTACTGGTATGGTACAAACTTCATAAGCATCATTCTTATTTGCCATCCTGTAACAAGAAAGTCACATTTGTTAAATCATCCTTTGCCCCACATGGCCTATGTGCATTCTCTTGAAAGACAATGACAGCCCTTACTCACCACCTCTTTTTACAAGTGGGATGTCAAATAAACTGGGCTTGTGATAATAGACACGTGCACGAGAGGCTGCAAGATAGAAGTGCCTCCTTTCTCACAGTCATGGTGCTTTGTTTGAGAGAAAGCTTCACGCTTTAAAAGAAAACCATTATTTATTATCCTGGGTTTTTGTTTGTTTGCTTTTACTTCTGTAAAAATAACTCTCCTGGAGAGGAAAGAAAAACAGCACACACTAGATGAAAAGGGATCTTTTCTAGAGAAATTCCATTCAAACATGACAGTGGAGGTGAGGTGGTTCAGTCTGCAGTTGGTATCTTTTCAGAAAGCAAGAGAAGCCTTAAAAATCTTTATTTTATCAGACCACCAGTAGCTTTTAAAAGGGACTATATATTTTCAAAGATGATTGTCAGAGGCTCAGATTTCACTGAGAATTCAATTCCTTTGACTATGTGGGAAGTAGGAATTTTTTAAAGAAAGTAGTAATAGGCCTTTAAATTCCTAATGAAAGTTGGAACTTTCCCTCCACTTTGTGTGAAAACCAATTTTTTGTTTTTAAATCCACAATTAAAAAAATAATAAAAAAGAAAAACTGTCTGAATATTGCTTGGCTCAGTTCCATGAGCTACACCTGACCTCTGACCGACAGGGCACCATTCTCCTCCCTTCCTCTTCCATCACACCCATTGAATTAGTCCCTGGGATGTAGTAATTTATGTAGCATCAGCCTTTTGAGCTATTGGCACAGGCTCACGAACATCTGGCTGAGCGCAAATGGGAGTTGCTCTGCTTCACTTGCTGCTGCCTGAATGACCTCAAGATCTCCTATCCATGCTTCTTCTCTTTAAGCTATAATTTCAAGATGAAGCTCCCTTCCTAACAAAAACACAAAAGGCAGATTAACTCTACGTTTGATTACATTAGCAGGGCACCTGGTGCAGATCTAATTAAAGGACATTTTAAATATTTCCTGCCATTCACTGCTGAAGTCCTTGCATGGGACAGAAGGAGTAATATTCTCCCTTCCATTACCAAACCAGCTGGTGCTAAAGAACTAACATTTCATTTCTTGTCCCTGCAACGATGAATAAAACACTTTTTTCTAGAATGTTCTGTAGAAAGTAATAGTTATTCTGCTTTTTAGAATTTAAATCAACTGCCGTTTTCCACCAGCACTGATTGGTGGGGAGGGTAAACAAGAAATAAAGCTGTTTATTACAAAAAAAAAAAAAAAAACTTTCTGGAAATGCAGAGAGCCACACCTCTAAACTTATTACTACACTACTTCAATTTTAAATGGGTGTTACTCTGAATGAATTTACACAACCATAAAACTAGGCTAAAACTGGAGCAGAACAGCAAAAACTCAGGTGCCTGGGTCCCATCCTGAAAACAGGCTGCAAGATAACTGCCTGATAGACTTCACCACACTAACTCAAGTGGACGTATAGGTACCTACAGCACTGCAGATCCCCAGGATGACTGTATATAAAAATAATTAGTGCAGTGTGCCATTCTTACACATACATCAAGCAAATTAAAGCAGTACTCTAAGAAAAGACCTGGTCCAACGCCAAGAAGAGCCTCAGTTGTTTTGTTTTCATCCACAAAAGCTAGCAATACATTTGCTGGCAAGATAACGCGCACTCTTTTTACTCTCACACCCCCTAGAAGGGGGGATTCATTCATAAACAGATTGCCCACTAACAAATTTACATAATTGCTGCTTCTGCTGAGATCACTTTGTTTTGCATATTACAAATTCTCATTTTTTCTCTTCGCCTGATCTTGGTTTTATTTTTTTTTTCCTGTACAAATAGTTGGTTATGCATTCATGAATGCAGCGTCACATGTAAAGTCTAGCTATATATCCTCCTATTAATGCAGAGACAAACGCCAGGCACTTGGTGAGGAAAAAGGACTTCTCCACAATAAAGTATGAACTGATGAAAAGCAATGGGCTGCGTGTATATCACTCCAAGCCTGGCATTAGAAGCGAGAGCCCACCTTACTGTCAGCACTGACCAACCCCAGGAATTTCCTCACTGCCTCCTGAGGAATGCTGCCAGCCTCACAATGAGGACAAAACCCACTGCAGTTTGTTTTCATTCAGAGACAGAACAGCTGCTTGGCTAATTAGCTGGGACAGCCCTTCTGCTCAGCACGGGGTTCTTTGCCCCTACCCCAAGAAGGGGATCCTTTATGGGGCCTGCATATGAGCAGATCTGTGAGCCTGCATCTTTCTTCCCCTTCTCTGTGAAGGGTCCGCTGCTGGGGAGAGAGAGGAAAGAAAGCCACAAAACAGCCTCAGATATCCTGCCCTGCCTTGCCCTCTGCCCTAAGCCAAAGGCTTAAAGAAGACAGTACCAAGAGCCAGCTGTGGGAAGGAGGCATCTGTAAGCACAGGGCAGGCCGTGGGTTGGGC
>JAOWBP010002052.1:27392263-27406326 GCA_028571105.1 Tragopan temminckii | reverse complement strand
GACTACAGCCAGGAAAGACACAGCCACAGGGCATCAAACACCTGCCAAAGGGCAGCAGTCACCTCAAGGCTGGCTGTTGAGTCATGATGCCTGGGAATTTTGATTTGTTCTTAACCAAAGCATTTAATATACTAGGGACAAGCAATTTATGCTCCAGGGCTCGCATGTCCAGGAATGTCAGAAGCTACTCTAATTTTCTCAGAGATGTTCAACTTTAAATTTTTTTTGTCAAAACTTAAAAAAAAAAAAACTTCAAACAGCAAGCACATCTTAAGTACGTACATATTGAACTTCTTGTTATCTCCGTTGTCAATTTAAAGCAAAACCAATAGTTAACCTGAGAATTCCAGGATTTACCAAAGCCCAAAGACATAGTAAAATCCGGCTGTAGGCTTCAGGACAACTTCTCAAACTCAAAGCACAGCTGAGGCTGGAAGGCACCTCTAGTTCCATTTGCTCCAATCCCTGTCCCAGCAGGGCCACCTAGAGCAGGGTGCTCTGGCCCATGTCCAAGTGGTTTCTGAAGACCTCCAAGGAGGAGAATCCACAACCTCTGGGCACCCTGTACCAGCGCTCCAGAACCCACCGCCCTGGGTTCAGAGGAAACCTCCTGTGCTCCAGTTTGTGCCTACTGTCTTCTGGGCACCAGAACAGAGTACGGCTCCATCATCTTTGCACCTTCCTCTCAGGAATGGGTACACACTTAATGAGATCACCATAAGTCTCCTCCAGGCTGAACAGTCCCAGCTCCCTCAGCCTTTCCTTATACTTTCAAAAGTACTGAAGTTAGTTGAAAGCCAAGGTCAAATTTTGAACAAGTGATCTAGGATACTGTTCATAAATGCTTATACGGCAGTATCAAAGGCATTATTCTGCCTTTCCACACCAGTGGCAGAGCATGCTGACGGAGAGTCAGCAGAAGTGGAATCAGCTCCTGCAGCTGGCATGTGTTTCAGGTGCTCTGTGCAGTGGTCCCTGCAGCACTGCTGTGGGTGCTGAGTCGCACAGTCCCAGCCATGCACCATTGCCAACACCCAGCTCACTGATCCAACGCACAGTACATAGAATGCCATTTGAGAAATAATTTAAATTTATTTTTAATTGATATTTTGTACTTAAAATCTCGTTTCACTAAAACTTTGCTAACTAACAGCCTCAAAGAATGCTGCAGAATAATAATACACATGTTCCTGAGCAGCAATTTTTACAGATATTTTCTTTTTGCCTTTTTTTTTTTTTTTTTTCCCCTAGAGGTTTAACTCAGGCTGGTTTGTAAGGAAACATCAAAGTAAGAATATGCTTGAAATTTCTCCACTTTAGAATTCAAGAAAAACCCTGAGAAAAATCCATCCTTCCGAGATCAAGGAATTAATAAGACATGGAAAAAGGACAATTGGTGAATCCAAATTTATCTTGATTCATCTTTTCTACCGTCACTGTACCCCTCTTATTGCTTGAGCAGCAGTTCCTCAGTTATGAGGCCTCAGCTCGATGGGCAAGAACCAGCTGCTTTATTCTTCAACTCAAGCTGATCAAATGTGGTTAGGTCCTGTTCTTATGTTGTTTTCTAATAGCACTAACTGAGCTATATAATAACCCAAACTGAGCTCTCAAACAGGCAATCAGACAAGATTGAAACAACAGTAAATGTAAGAACTTGAATATTTTGTGGTTGAGAACAAGAAAAGGAATTAGCTGCATGAAATACACTATTCTGCCAAGGGAACACCATCAACAACACACAAATTATAAGGGACACATCTGTGTTTTCTGCCTCTGGCTGTCACACAACAGTGGTTTCATGGGAAGTTTTGCTCTGAAAGTCTCAGCTCACTGACTTATGTTTAGTGTAGAAAAACAGTAATCATTTTACTTGCACGTCATATGAGTTGAGCACGTGTTCTGCAAAAAATAAAATAAAAATTTAAAAAAACACCATAAAAGGAAGAAAAGAGGTTAAGAACACAATGCTTGTGTATCTCCTAACTGCATTTCGGCTATTGTTAAACTAATTTTTTGGCACTTGAATCTTCAAGGATAAACAATACTTACAGAAAAGCAGGACAAAATGAGCTTATGCAAGGAATCCTGTTCAGTTTACAGATCAGATTTTTATTTGTACTGATGGAAGACTGACTGACTTATGAAGTGAAGCAGACAGTGACACAATCTGCTGATCCCAACTCAGTAAATTCACCTCAGTTCTTTATTAAAGACTGGTAAATTCACATTTGCAAAGGAAATCAAGCCCAGAAGTTCGTATTTTGATATCTTGTCTACCTTTGCTTGTTTTTTTTTGGTCAGAATCCCACAAAATATCCTAATAAGGTAAAATCAAGGACTTTATTTCCTTACCTCCATTTATGTTTCATATTAACATAATCACTATCATTTAATAATTTTTCTCCAGTGATAGATTAAAAAAAAAATTTTTGTGCAGTGTTGCCATATTTGCTCTAAGACAAAATTAAAGACTGACAGAATGTATCTACAGGATGAAAAACACAATGCCCTTGTTTATTTTGTATTTAATCAACAGATTAAGTATCTAGAATGAAAGCTACGTGAAATATTAATAATGACTCAGTTGACTTATACCAGTAGAGGATCAGATGGCTGTGTGGTCTCCTCCTTGGAGATCTCCAGAAGCAGCCTGAATGTAGGCCTGGCCACCCTACTATGGGTGGCCCTGTTGGAGCAGATATACCCAGAGGGCCCTGGCAGCCTCAGCTATGCTACAAGTCTATGATTTGCATTTCCCTTGTAAATGCTATGTATATCCCTCCAGAAATGCTGATGATTATATTCCTGCAAAAATTAAAACAATGATAGATAAAGATTAAGCACCAGAAGCGTAACTGAGTACTATCCAATCTAAGACCCAAGAAGACTAATTAGTAGGCAAGTATATAGAAATAACAGAAGCAAGCCCTGGTATTTGGATATGAGGATTTATTTTTCAGCCTTGGACTGGGGCCCAGGTTGAAAAGCAAGAGTTAATCTAATTCCCTTACAATATAAAAATCAGTGTAATAGAGCTCTGTTGTTCCCATATGAAAGAGGATACAGGCAGAGTTTGTGAACCACAAAAAAAAAAAAAAAGACTCAAAAGTATATAAAAATAACCATTATGATCCAGAATACAGAAATTCCATATAAAAACTGGCTGATGTGACACTGACACAACAGTGGGAGTGAGGTCAAAATGAGACAGAAATGAGAAACTCAGAAATGTTGGGTTTCCAGGGCTTACTAAAAGAACCCCTCCAAACAATTATCTTGCCTTGGACAATTACAGAACAGCAAATATTGCGCCCAAATCCAGCTTGTTGAAGCGATTACACAGAACTGCAGGGCACTGTTGCCATGATCCATTAATAGTTGAAGGATTCATCTGCTAGGATGACTAAAAACATCACATAAATCAATGTCCTAACAACCCGTCGCAGTCATTATCTTCGGAAATTTCAGGACAACGCTCTCTTGTTATACACTCTGTATCAGATAAAACTTTCCAAAAGGCTATGCGCAGCAATACGCAAAGCAGCAAGATGCTTGCTCAGGAAACCCATTGCAACAGGAGATGGAGCAAGGCAAACCTCTGACCTTTTTTCCAACACTTGAGAGGCTCTGAGACTTAGGACCAAGAATTTTCCTGTAAATCTTGGTAGGAGTTAATCATTTTTTGAGAAGAACAACTTACAAGTCATTGCCAAAATGAAACTTCGCATATAACCCTCCAGTAAGGCATAATGAGGGGAGAGAAAAGAGGAGAGAAAAGAAAAATTAAACCTTACAGAAAGGAAGACTGCAATAACCCTTGGGTTATTCTTTCCAAAGGAGATTCAAGAACATATTTGTAATGGCAATAAACACTTCAGTTACGTGCTTACTGTATTTCAGATTAGCAGATATGTTAGCAAGCTGTCGTATAATAGCTTCAGGGGCCAACAAGTTTGCTCAATTCAAATATCTACTCTGAGACCCACAAGAGAATAAAGTAAAATAATTTGAGCCAAGCATTTGTGTAAAATTCTTATTTTGCCAGCACTCTAAAGAAAATAAGCAGAAAAATCTCAAATTGCAACTTAAACATGAACAACTATTACTGCTGCCTTGTGGTTTATAGATCTAATCTTCCTGACCATACAGAAGATCTAGCTATGTCTTCTATGACTCCAAAAGTATCTTTTCTTCTATAAAGTTTTAGTCTGCATTAGCTTTTTTTCTTTACATGTATTTCAGGTGCAAAACCGATCTTTCCTTCCTGTGGTATCTTTGAAAGACCTTACAATCACTTCAGCCTTCTGCTTTTTCATACATAATGTATTAACATAATGTATTAACATAAATCCGCAGTGTGACAGTTGTCCTACAACTGACTCTGAGGATCAGCAAATTCATTGCAGAGTCAAAGGCAGAGAAGATCACACTGATAGCTGTTCCAGAGACAAAAAAGTTGCCTACCATTCTTTCCAAAAGCTCCTCATTTATGCCAATGTCAAATTACTAGGAGACGAAAATTGGTTTTGAAGTCAATGTTGTCCTTCTATTTTGCTGTTGCAATGTTAGCGTTTCAAAGTCATTTTTGCCTAAACAAAATAAACAGTTCCAGTTTCGGGGTTGTACACAAAAATCTGTTTGGAAAGCGCCTTATGAAGAACATAGATAATGTTTTTTAAATAGTTAAACTATCCATTTCATATGTGAATGTTCTGTAATCGTCTTCATAAATCTACAAATTTTATAGCCATAGGAGAACTAATATGTAATTTTGAGACATTTGTGAAAAAGAACATCACAGTCTAGCAATAAAATAAAACTTACTAGTATCGTACTTGAATAAATGAATAATGAAAAAATAGCCTATGTACTATGAAAATATAATTAATGTGAACCACTTACTGCTTCCTTAGCTGTATCCTAACTCTACAATTAGTCAATAATAAAAATATTTTTTCCTTTATTTCCAGGCAATGTTTCCCTGTGGTCAACAAACAGTACAGAATGAAGTTTTAGAAAGCTAGCCCGCAGAAAGCAGCATGAGTGCTTATTAACCTCAAAAGACTGACTCAGAGGAAACTAAATTCCAAAACTTGACATATCCTACTTCTTCCATCCCAACCAGCTCTGTGGTTTTCACCATGATTTCTCCATTCTTCAGCAAAAACATCAAGCTATTTGGAACCAGATGCAGTTCAGACAGCAAAGGAGATCCCAAAATACAATTTTTTTTGAGCCGTGGACAGACATCATTGTACAAGACTGGGCTTACGCAAAGAGGCATGGTTAAATAACAGATGTTATTCCACTGGCAATGCAACGACTTTGAAGTTTTCTAACTCATCTTAAGAAAATTGTTCCTCAGAAGTATGCTGTCATATGCAACAGTGACACAGCTGCTCATAAAGCATCTGTAACTCCCTCTTATGCTTTTATGCTTGCACTGAAGTCAGTGGGATGTAAGGAGGTCATCCATTTTCCTAGATATTGGACTATACCTTCCAAGAAGCAAGACAATAAGAGGTAATTCATTGTTTATTTTTCCAGGACACTACAATCAAATTTTTAAAGCTGAAAGTTTTTGAGGATTGCTGTTTCCTACAGGTAAAGCATTAAGATCAATTTGTTTTCTCTTAAGAAACCAGTATAACTCACATCAACAGAAAAGCAAATTGTCATTTTTTAAACAAACACCAGCCTGAAGAAAGGTTTCAGATTGGAAATTACCAAAAAAGCCTTTCAACACAAATATTTCAAGACAACAGTCCTATGGAACCTATAGAATATATCTGTTCATTAAAATATATAATTCAATATTCTAACATCTGCTCAACAGCTGCTTATGAAAGTGTCTCAAAAACTTCTTAGAAATGAAATAATTTCATACTTTCATTAATTAACTGGAGAATATATCCAGAAACAGGCAGACAGCTTCCTCTATCTCTATAGCAGGACATACTCAAAAATGACCTTGCACATGGTTCTTAAATGGCAATCCACGGACTGAGTCTATGACATTTCTAGAATGAACCGCCATCATTGCTTGAAAACTGTAACGTGGCAAAAGCTAATAAAGGATGGCCATGTTTTGGAGTTCAACTTATGAAGTACTTGGAGAATTTCATTAGATGGTTCATTATGTTAGAAGATTTCCAGCTACATCAGGAAAGGTCCCTTTTCAGACCTAATTCAAAAGCAAAGCAATGCAGGTATTATTAAGACTGGTAGATCAGCATTCATAAAGTCTCTGGTATGATCAGAAATTGTCTGTTAATCCTAGCAGTGACTGCCTTCTTTACAGTAAACACGCACCACATCCTCCCATGGCATCCAAGCCACGCTGTTAGCCACAGCCATATGATGTACATTATTATTTGCGGCAAAAATCTGTTTTCAATCACAGCTTCTTGCTCCAGTTTATCAGCAAACCTCTGTCACACAATGCGCAGTAACATCAGTGGTTTTGTTTTAATCATTTTTTCTAGTCCTGTCTTTGGTAACTTCTGTGCTCCAATTTTCTAAGCACCACAATTTAAAAAGCTCCTCAAACATTCAAAGCTATAAAATAATGAAATCAGTGTGCAGAAACAAAGCTGTGTGATTGTGAAATTTCAAGTAATCATCATCTAAAAGTCACAATCCCACTTCTTTGCCATCTGGTCCCTGGATATATTTCAGAAATATTTTGTTTTTACCTGCATGCAGTACTATTGCTACTTTAAAAAATTACTTTAACTACCATTATCATTTTAAATAATATTTAAAAGAACTAGGAAAGGGAGACTGGTATTTTCCCGCACTAGTTTAAAGCAAGCCACGTATCCAATCCATTCCTGTTCAATCCTGTAACAATCTGTCAGTTCACTCCGGCAAACTGTGTTCACTGTCCTCTTTACTGCTATTTCAGTTAGATATGGCAGAAAGACTGCTGCTTTGCCACTTATTTTTCTGTCAACAAAATCTGTGTTGACTGAAGCAAAGATTTCTGATTGCAAATCAGCCAAATGATTAAAACTGTTCCCTTCAAATTAATAACAAACCCTTATTTGACCTAAATTGAAGTCAGTGCCCATGCACCAGCCAGGGAGTCTGTACATATTTCACATAAAAAGATAAGATGCAGCACAAGCTTAAAGCAACCCAGTGGCTAGTGGGCAGATTTGAAAAGGGAAAACAAGGCTAGAAGTGGATCTGGTGTCTGCCTTTGGTTCTGGGAGCACGTCTTCTCTTTTCTGCCTTAACTTAGAGAGAAGCGAAGGAGGGCAGAGGGAAGTCACTCAGCCGGACAGTGACCATCCATCCAGCTGCTCTTCTGAGAGCAGATGACAAGCCCTTTTACCATTACATGTGCCAAACATTTAACAAGTGATTCTTTCTGAAATACGTTCTTCGTTTGAGTTTAATCACATTTTACACATTCCCACTGTCCTTTTCCATTTTAGAGATTGCTTCCCTCAGCTTTTCTGAAGGCAATGCTTTTGGAAGCAGCACAAGACAACCTGGATTCTGTACCTCTTGGCCTGCCGTGCTCTTGCAGTAATTCTGAGTAAAGCCCTGAGTCAACACAATTCAGAACTTAGGTTCCTTTGCAAATCACCAGGAGCAAAACGTTTTGCAAGTTTGTATAGTATTAGAAGGGCATGTGCCACAGTCAAGGTCTGTTGCTTTCCTATCCTCAAGCAGAAGCTACAAATCATAAAACTCTGAGGACAGCATCGGATGCTTTTCCAAGGGCACCAATCTCACACCACCATCAGAGAGCAAACAGAACTTGGCACTGCATTCTAAATGAGGGCAAACTGGATTTTTCCATCCTGCCACTCAATATTATAGAGCTGGTGAGCAAACATTCTAATTTATATATCTGGTTGTCTCCATCCTTCAAATAACCTCTGCTGACCTATGTCTCTAGGCTATATACTGCTAACTCAGTGACTCTGCAGAGCTCTACATTAAATCTGTTATACATTCTTCTGCAAACTGAAGAAAAGACTTCCACCTGGACTTCAGGCAATAACATGTGAAGTATTTTAGTCAACAGCCTTTCACAGCACACCCTTTTCTCTCTTTCAGAAAGAGTTCCTTAAATTTGAAATACTATACCTCTTCTTTAAATCCTGGAAAGCATTCAGCTTCCCTTTTCCATCACAGTTCATTTATCTTGCAAGAAGTTTCTAACTGCTTGCTACAGGGAGAAAAAAATGCATGGAGAGAGAAAAATTTAATTGTGGCTGATATTAGCCTCTGGATCCCACTTTCTGCACACTCTGCAGCAGAGAGAAGCATGCGCTCTGAGCCTTACAGGAGCCAGCAGATCAGTGCAGAACAGTTTGGCCACTCTTCCAATTGAGTTTCACGCCTAGACTTATGCAAGCATAAACAAAAGCACCACAAGACTACACCGCCATCCTGCTCAGGTTTTAACAGATGTTCTTCCAAAATTCTATTTGGGATTTTACGTCAGTCTTCAGAAACTTTTCAAATCCTTACAACAAAGAATACAAAATGTTGTAATAAATGTGTCCAAATGAAGAAAATTAATATAACTAAGGCTTGAGCAATACTAATATGTCTTAAATGTGACAGATCAGCACTAGGACTAGAGAACAATTAATCAGATTTTTGTTGATTTTGGCAGAGCACTGTAATTGCATGTACCTGGGTATGATACCCATCAAGGTGGACATGGCTTCGAATCTGGAAAGGACAAATTCTTAATGCTGTAAGGAAATGAAATAACAGCTATCAGCTGGAAGTTGAACAAACACTGTGCAACTAAACCCTGGGTGCATCCTTCAGGATCTGAAATACTAAACACCAAAGGATGCATGCCTAGTTCCTTGAGGACTTCTTACAAATCAGCCATTTGCAATGGGACACCAGACACATATACATTATTTTTCTTCAATCTACTCCAAACTTGCTCCTTAATTGAATTAAATTTTGAAAACAGAATTTACATTTGCAAATCATTATCATTTACTTATGTGACTATAACAGAATGCCTATAACATATCATTTGTTAGAGTAAAACACATACTAGAGGGTTACATTACAGTGCAATGTTTCTACAATAACTAACATTTACTATATTAGGACAAAGGATAAAAAATATGGAAGTTAACACAGCTACAAGTTATTTTTCTTCAAAATATTCTCATAACATAGCATCAGCTACCAGCACTGCCAGACAACATTACTCAACTGTTCCCCATGAACCCACACCATTTTTCATGCACTTTATATTCTGTTGAGTTGTTCTCCCCTGAACTCATAGTGACCAAATATAAAGATTTACACACAAATCTTGTTTATCAGATTGTTGATAAAATAAAACCTTTACACAGAAAAGCTGTTTGGTTATGGTTATCTGTAACAAGATTTTTTCAAGGTTTTTTTCTTTTCTTTTAGCAGCAACCTCATGTTGCATCAGCAAGACAGTCTTACCACCCCGTGAATCATAATTCACTCATCACTACACACAGGCAATCTAACAGTTATCTCATTAGTCAGTACTGGTTCCTCAGTCTAATTTATTACTTGTTCTGTCTGAAAAATTTAGACATTGGTTAGAATGAGGAATTAGTATGGGGATTTTTCACAGATGCACACATGTTTAATAAGGCCAAATGACGTGAAGACTATGGACTGGATCCAGTTAATTAGGGTCAACATGCCAACTTCTGCATTTCCATGCAAACTTTCAGCACAAGTACTTGCTGGATAAAGAGGGTCTGTAACACCTTAAAACACACCAGTTTTCAGAAAATCAAGGACAATTCTGAGGCCAAAGTCTTTTCTGTAGCCTGATCTGTGAAAAGAGTTGAATGGTTTTCACCCTGCAGGCACCGCACAGACCCTGGCTAATATTCTCTTTACAGGAATAGCTATCACTGACAAAGGGTGAAGTAAGAGCAGTACAACTACTGTTGGTTTCTACAAATATCAGAAGAAACTGAGGTACAGTTTGCAATTCTGAACATTCTGCTTGGCCCGTGTTTTCCCTCATGCTTTATATGTTGGCACAAAGACAGGGCTGTATCCCTGAGCCTGGAAATCCCTCTCTTCTGTGCAGGACAAAGTGAAGATGACCAAAATGTGAACACTTCACAGCATACTGTGATCAGCTGTGCTCTTCCTTAACCTTTGTTTTAAGATCAAATGGCTTTCATTTGTTCATTTGTTTGTTTTATTTTATCAGGACAGCATGGACAAATTTGGCAGGACTCTGAAGTCTACTACAAAAAGAGTCTGGAAGATGAATGGATATTAACAACATGAATAAGACGACTTACAGTTTTAGAGATTAATTTTTGTTACAAGTCTTTGACAGGCACAAATGCCTTAAATGAAGCGAATTCAGAATTATTGCAGGATCAATCTTCAGGAGGAACTCCTTTTTCCAGAGGGCAGAATAAAGAAAAAAAAAAACATGCAATACAAGACCCTATTTTGTTTAGGTGAGATAGGATGTACTTCCAACTCTGCAAAAACAAACCTGTTTTTCCTCAGTTTGGACTTGGGACAGACTAGAAGCGTCTTCATTCAATTCCAAATAATCTGAAGTTGATTTTATCTCATAATGAGAGAAAATTAATCTCACAATATTTTATCTTTCAGTAGATAAACACAGTGATAGTGGCAATTTGAAAAAAAAACATGTCACAAGATATATTATACAGTATGTTATAGTACAGTTCTGAAACTCCTACCCTTTAAAAGAAGATATTTCTTACCATCATACTTCAAGATTTTAAGTGAGAACAGCCAGAACATTTGTTAAAAGACATAAAAAATAACTGTTATGAGGAAAAGGTTGAAGCTCTTCTCTAACAAAATGACTAAAACCCACACACACACACACAAAAAAAAAAAAGAAACAGACCATGTGTGGTTCAGCACCCAGTTCAGATTCACACAGCTCCCACTGGGCTGGGCAGGCATTGCGTGTGAGCAGCTGAGCACAAAACTGGGTCCAGAAAAAGCCACTAGGCAAGTGTGGAGCTGAACAGAAAAAAAGATTAATAGCTTCTCCTAAAAAACATGCACTAAGCTAGAGAACAGTTTGTTGGTTCCAGACAAGATAAGCAGCCATTCCTTTTTGGTTACAACCAAAATATAGTCTGAGATTTCAATCTAGCATATAGCTACAAAACAGCCATATAAGGCAAAAGAACAAAAAAGGCTCCACAAAATACGTTTCTAAACATCTCATAAACGAAAGACTGTTTAAGAAAATAGACTACTCCGTACTTCAAGAGGTTCTCACCAAGATACTACACATAAATAAAACTAGATTTTGACAACTTCATTTTAATTCTGCAATTCCAACATTGGAATTCCACACAAATCCATGGTATCTTGAGAGAGAAGAAATGCAGTCTGAATTCCCTCTGATACTCCAGCTTTGACTTCTACAGATAATTAAGTATTCTTTTGTTCATTTCATTGCTGTTGCCTTACTTGATTTTGCTTTCTCAAGATGTTGAAGTTCTGACTTACAAAAAAATAATAGTAACCTTGAAAGGGAAGTAGCAAGTATTAAAATGCTTCTGTGGGAAGGACAATATCCCTATGCACTCTAAAATGAGACACAGCAAAGGAAACACTTTATGAATGTCCATTAAGATTCACTGATCCTCAGTCTGGATAGAGCAGATTCACGCAACTACACTTCTTTATAAATCTTAAGCAAGAACAGAGATCATCTCTTCACCATTTTTTCTTGTCTGGAGAAATGTTTATTGTATATCCAAATTCCTTCCATCACTTGTCTAATAATATATAACCCAAAACAATAAATTCCACACAGCACACATGCAAAAAGATCATAATAAAAGCAACTTGGAAAAACTTCAACATAAAGTTCGACTGAAAACACAAACCGTTGTTGAGAACACTAAAGTAGGAGACAGAAATAGGCAACTGTCATTTTCTCTCTAGCTTCAAGGGGAAGCAGAGATTTTTCTTACAACAGTCTTTAACTCAACTTTCACTCAGCCTTCAGAAGACAACGTGCGAATGCACTCAATAAATGTGATTTCAGTGACAATTTTGTTTTTTAAAATACCTGCTGCAACTTGAATCTGGGGTATGTATTTATCCCGAAGCAGTAAGGGAGAGCGCATTAATGCTTCACACAATGTAAGGAATGCTACTGTCTGCATAGTTTACATGTGAATGGAGACAACAGTTCCTACTCAGAAAACAAAGACTGCAGAGCTCATGCCTTGATACATATATAAATGTTTGACCTTGAGACATGCTAGAACCTAATTAAGTATTAGTGCAGTCAACCATGGACAGATTTTCGAGTGCTCAGCATCTGGTTGGCATCAGTCTTTCAGATCAGCTCTGCTTAGCTCCTTTGAGAAGTGGTCCATCTAGCCAAAGCCTGCAGCAGCACTGCAAACCCAGCTCTGAGCTCTGATATCGCCTCTCAGTGATAACTGAATTATTAGCCTAAAAAATGCTTACATCAGTTCATTTTATTACAATCTTAATTTCAAAAATACTCTTCGTGCCTACCATAGACAGCACATCTAATTTAAAATATATAGAGATATATACATTTCTCAAAAACAAAAAGAAAATCCTGCCAAAGAATTTCTCTCTGGCCTTACAGGAACCTATAGAACTCTCAATCCCCACTTTGTTTCAGATGTCACTCACTGATGTTTCCTAAAAACCACCTGTATTTAGGTCTTTAAACATCAACGGATAATTGCCACTCCTGACCACAACAGGCCACTGCTTTCTGCTTCAGCCTGTGCATTTCCCTTCATGTATACAAAAGGGCTGTTGGGTAAGGCTATATAGAAATAAATATTCCTTTACCTTCCACTGATAGTAAGAACCATCGCTATGCACACAAGTTATTTTCTAGATCTTTTCCTACTTTAGTCTGCTTATGTTGTAAGTAAGGAGATTTTGCATACTTGCTTTCATACCTACTGTGGCATATTTTTGCCACTTATTCAGTCATCAAAAGCATTTACAATTTTTGGAAGAAAGAATATACTAAACTGAACAGCACCAATGGGGATTTGGGATTATTTGGAACTTGAATATGCTGAAGTAAAATCTGCCTGGATTTCTTACTGTCATCACTTCCTTGTCTCAACGCTTCTCTTGGAATCGCTCAACTCTGTTTGCTTCAGAAGGGTTTGGCAACTGCTCACAATATTGTACTTGGCACATCCAATTCAATGTTTGGGTATGTGGTGTGCCTCCGCACCAGCAAAATGTGTAAGCTACAGCTTACCAGCTTACCAGCAGATGGGCAAGGTCTTCCGGTTGCCATCTGATGGCCTGCTGTCCCCAGCCTATCCTGGAGCCTACGACCTCAGTCTCAGGGCTGGTATAAGGCCACCAGCTGGTCTCACTGCCAGCACTGCTAGGTCCGAGGGCAGCCCAGGATGTTCAGCCCTTCGCCAGCTCCCCACAGTACCACCAGCCACTAATGGGACCCAGATGCATGATGCCAACTTCATTCAAGCAGGAGAAATTTCTCACAACAGGGCAAACCAGATCTTGCAGAGAGAATTCAGCCTCTCCCTTGGCAATGCACAGACCACGCAGGGGAGGACAGATGTTTTATTAACTGCTAGATGGCCACAAAAGGATAATACAAATGTTTTGGTTTTCATCAGGGATTCACTCAGACATTAAAAATCAAAGGATACAGAGCTTGTCTGGTTCTAGAAACAACCTCTTAACCTTTTATTTGTGCTCATTCTCATATATTTCAAATTGGCATTGTCCTTCTTGCACTTTTGAGTCAAGGAAAGATTTATCAAGCTGGCAGGCGAAGGATTCAGGCCCCGAACATGAGACCACCATGCAGAGACACATTCTCAAGGAAGGATAAGGGATTACTAGCACAAAGGAGGCTGAAGGAGATCACAGCACTGCATAAAACTCCACAATCTACCATACACCCAACGAGCTTCGTGCACATGTGTAATCCCACTTGGTGTTCAAAATTAAGTGCCCATATAAATTTATTTCAGATTCACAGATCAAATACTTACTACATGAAAGGGAGAACAATTTCTATT
>JAOWBP010002052.1:27311366-27324034 GCA_028571105.1 Tragopan temminckii | reverse complement strand
CTGGCAGGATAGGAACTGATTGCATTTAAATTATGCTAGGAGAATTTTCTACTCAAATCATGAGGAAGGATAAGGCACTTCCAAAATAAAGAAATAGTAACAATAGCAACTGCTGGATAGTAAAGATGAAAAATTTCACTCATTGAAGAAAAAAAGGGCATGATACAGGGATTTCCTGTCTGGTCACTCAAGAAATGTAGTCAGAATACACAGGAGATTAATACTCAGATTTCCCTCTGAAAACCTACAAATTTTATCTAGCTATAAAAATATAACACTGAAGAAAATATTTGAACATATTTCTCATCAGCAGTGCTACCAACACCACTTGGCTATTTTCAATAAATGTCATCAATGCAACATAGACAGTATGAAATATACAGGTAGCAACCTACGAAGAGAGCAAAGAAGATTAAGAACTAAGTCAGACATTTCTTCCCAGCGTATTTTAAAATGAATAAAACTAGTTAGTAAATGTACATCAGAAATAAAGATAGTACATCCCTGCCGCTAGGTAACTGTTCAAACACTGTTCCCATAACAATTAATTACACAGGAATTATATCAGTAAGTATACTTGCATGTAGCAATTACATATTAGACACTGGTAGAAATTAGGGAAAAGAAACGACTGTAGCTATTTACAAATCTTGGTAAAGAATCAGATTTCACTAAAAACTGTTGTCTCCCTAGAATGATTATCAGGGCTCTACAAACACAGAACAGAGACAACGGCAAGTATATGAGCTTCCCAACCTGGCAGCTCCTCTCCCTCACTGTTCCATTTATGGTCAATGGAAGGAGAGCAGCTCAGGGCAGGAACATAGCTGGGATGCTCTGAAGTGCCCCCTACACAATCCCCATTTACCAATGATAGAGGGAGCCTAGAGGCTAAAACAGATGCCAAGTTGCATGTCAAGAATGATTGAGAGGCTCACAATAAGGGGATCCACGGCAATGAGCCCCTAAAGCTTTACCTATAAGTTATTTTTTGATGCATATTACAGCAAAGAAACTCAGAGCCCAGTGCCTTCCCACTCCCTGTGAGCAACGTGCAGATCACTGATTTCTAAAGGAATGCCCAGGAGACAGCGCGACTGGCAGTAGTGCCCACTGCGTATTATGTAGGGTATGTAGGGCTGCTTATGCATACACTTGTCCCGTGTATGAACCTCTGCAGACCATCCTGTCTCCTACAGCACACAACCTCCAAAACACTACAGTACTCAGGCATAGATATAAGGAAGCTTCTATTTCCTCACTTAATCTTTTCTTGGATCAAAAATATTCATAATATACTGGAAATTGATAAACACTGAAGTGAATGACATATGACAGTACTCCCACGTGAAGACTTTACCCGAAGTTTTTCAGAGTAGTGTTACGTATGACACAAACATACTTTAGCAAGATTTTCTGCAGTGTATCAGCAAAATACAAAAGTAGAAAGGCCTCCTGATGAGTCTGTTGGAGGGACCACTTGTGCATGTTCTTCTAACCAACAAGCCACAGAAAACGACTGACAGCTGGCTGACATCACTATCCTCCTTTGCTGTGCAGAACAGCTCACCAGGCTCTTGCACTGGCAGAACCAGTTCTGCAACCACGTGGGCTGAGCTATAAAACCCTTGCTCCAGGCCTCCTCCTATGCCCAGCATGCCAAGAAGCTTTCCACGCTCACAACTGTCTGTGTTTCACACGAGGCCAGAAAGTAAGCAAATCTCTCTAGCAGCATTTAACTTTGAACAGGCTCCTGAACAGTCAGTGAACCTAATTTTAGGATTATAGAAGCAAGGAACCCATCCAACTCTCATATTTTCCTCCTCAGCATAGCAAGAAGCTAACTAGTGGTGCCATGTTCAGACATCCTGAAATTATAAGTAGCCCTTAAAGTTGACATACAATCCTTGTCAACAGCCACAGTGAGAAATGAGCTAGCAGAAACAAGATTTATTTTTATTTTTGAAGCACAGAGTTTACAAATGCGCTCCTCTTCATGTTTTAAGAGTAAGACCAGGGCTAAATATTTCATGTTTGAGATGTTAAAAGAAACCTGATATATAGCTTCAGACATAGCAGGATCATCTCAAACTGCTAAATATGAATTGACAAGTCTTGTGACATCCCACTATGTAAAGCAGTACGCTATCCATTCACAGTAACCTTTGCTTAGGTCTTAATTTAAGAAGTTGTCATTTTTACCTCCTCAGATCCTTTTTTTTTTTGTGCTATATTAAGATATAAAATGGAAAAAAAAGAGACTTAAATATTACCATTGTTAAAACACAGGAAGGGCAGCTAACAAAGTAACACTAGAAAAGTGCAAAAGCTGAAAAATAAACAAGATCTTCTAGGTTAAATTGGACAATTCTTACACGAAATACCCTAAAAAATCCCATCCATCTCTCCATTTTCCAGAAAGATATGATGACATCCTCAATTTCAGCAGGCTCATACGAATACAAAGCCATAATGGCAACTCATCACATCTGTTTGTGGCATACCCTGAACCAGAGATAAGTATTTATTCTAAATGCTTCTGGAGATACCATAGAAATATTCTACACTACTGTACATGTTTTTTCATTTGTTTTTTGTTGTTGAATATGAGTGGATATCTCATTTTACAGAAGGCAACATATTATATCAGGGAGCTATGCCAGCTATTTTAAATAATGCTCCACAGCCTTTGGGATATTTCTTTCATGAAGGAAAGAAGTTGAGATGCATTCTAATCACATATTAAAACATCTCAATTTATACAGAAATACAAGCAGCTGTACATGAAAAAGACAAAAATGATATTGAATGGAAGAACTGAAGATATGAAATCAACAGCACATATAATTTGAATGACAGAATGAAAACTTGTGTAACATGCAGTCCAGAAGCAACACAGATACTAGATCAGAGAGCAACTTAACAGTTAAATTAGAGATAGTACATTTAGCATTACATATGAAAGAAAAATTAATAACCTGTACAAAACTTTTGTCCAACTATGTTAGGAAACCACGTGTATTTCTTATCACCACCCACACAAACCCTGAGATGGTAACAAAACTTAACTGTCCTGTCATTACTGTCCTGACTGAAGCAACATAGCCCTGGTTTGAAAAGAAGCTATTAATATACTGTTTTAGCAATAAGCTCACAAGAAGTTAGCAAATGACATCAGTTTTTGAGGCATCAGTGAACATTTTGCTTACTGCTACTAAGCAGACTGAAGCACGTGTATAATTTTCAAGCACGTCTTATGACTCTGTGCTTTAATGGCATGCATTCATTCTCTTATTTTAGCTAATGAGAAATAAATATCATAAAGCCTAAGTACACATTCATCTGTGGTACGTGGTAGTCAAATAACAGAATAGAAATCATTCATTAGAAAGCAGAAATCAAACATGCAGTGAATAAAAAAGATACACTACAAAAGGAAACTTTTTCCTATTTCTTGCACAGGATCTCTCTCAGTAATTTGCTAAGGAAAAAGTAGCCCAGACAATTTCTAGACTATAACAGGGTTTTCAATTTAGTATTTTCTTCCCATTAAATAGGATGTGGAGGGTTTCCCTAAAGCTCTATTTTTTTTTTTTTAATTACTATTATTTTTTAAACCAACGCTCCCATGGTGGTACTGCCATACCAATGTCTCTGACATCAAGGGCCAACATAACAAAGTAGGAGGCGTTACTTTTGGAGCAGCCCCAAAGTACACCAGAAGTGTACTATAGAAAAAAAAAATAGTTATCACTAATCCATATCTTCCTCACCACAAAAAAACTTTAGGAAGTGAGAGCCACAACTTGCACTACAGCCACGCCCAAAATTACCACACAGCTCCTCAAAGAAACCCAGAGTTGTATCTTACAACAGAACGAGACACACCCGAAGGACGGCTGAGGCTGGCAGGGCGCCCTGGGTGCATCTGCTCCAACCCATACTCCAACAAGACCACCCAGAGCAGGCTGCCCAAGCTCATGCCCAGCCAGCTTCTAAAGACTGCCAAGGAGACGACTTCACAGGCTCTCTAGTCAACCTCAGGTGAAGAATCACTATTCTCCTATACATGAAAGCTAACAGACAAACCATATATTTAACGCAGTCTTCAGCATACATGATTAGAGACCATTGGCAAACCAAAGCCAATTCCACCTGTGCAGCTCAGAACATCTTAGTGAGGTAGAAGTCATATTTATTTTCAGCATGAACTGAATTAGTGCCCCTCCATTCACCTCACAGACAAGTCGATGACTATGTGGCAGAAGCAAGAATGACAGCCAAAAGAAATATCAGTATCTCCTAGTCCAAATCCACAGCTTTTAAGTAGTGGTTCCTAATTTCTCTTTTATAATTGTAAGTGGATAATTTATTTTTTAACCAATGCATCTCTAACAAAGTTTTGCAGGGCAGAGCTTAAAATAGACCTGAATAGCACACTGTTTCTAGTAAACTGCAGGGGATGCTCTGAAAGTAACACACGCATGCAGGCTTTTGTTCATTACTGGTGAAAACGCACAGCTAACAACGGTGATCATGTTGAAAAAGTGTTCTGTAGCTGAGAATTTACTCTATCAAATAGCATTACTGCGCTCTTTGTGTCTATCATAGCTTCCATGGAAACAAATAGGCATTACTTTTGGAGTGACCTACATAATGTGAACCAAACTCATTTGGTTTCTATCTTGCAAATGGAACAGATTTAGATACAGGCAAAAAAAAAAAAAAAACCCACACACCATTCTCATTCACGTATAATACTAATTTATTTGAAGGTATTTAATATGAACTTCTTTCCCTCCCTCCATTTGAAGACTTGAATTTGCTGTGCTTCATTCCATCACAAGATGAGTTAAACTTACTTGACACACCTGAAGACTAAGAATTGCTTTGTCTTTCAATACAAAGATTTACAAAATGGGAAGTGCAAATAGCTAAAGCAAGAAGCTATACTGAAACCAAGTATAGCCATCTATACAAATGAAAGGTTAAGAAACATTGTTATTTTTCTTTTAATAACAACTACACAAACACCTGTATCTATTAAGATTTAGGAAACTCCCTTGAACACATGCGGACTGTTAAAAACAAGTAAAAACAAATTTGTCATGTTCATGTTTAGCTGCCATACCACAACAAAGATTTCTCAGATTCCTACCTTAGAAGGACAGCTATAACCACATCTTCCCACCAAACTATTCATGGAGAACAAAGCCACATCCATCCCAAGAGACAAGTGCTGGGATTTGAGACAGACTGAGCACAGGTTAATCTCTGAGGGGACAGGAAAGCCCTATCAAGTACAAGTGATGCTGAAGTGAAGGGAGCTTCACCCCTCAAACACAGATCTGCAGCAGCAGAGTTAGGCAGTATGTTGGTAGCAGACAAATGGACCAGCTTTAGCTGCTGAAACTTTACAATCGTAATAGAGATGCGTAGAGACAGTTCTTATGCTGACTTTATTTAGTTTGGGCAAGTATTTCTCAAAGTCTAGTAAAAGATCACAGACATTGTTCAAAAATATCTTGATCATCCACTGATATACTCAGTTCTTGGCCACAAAACCCAGCACAGAAAGTAGTATTGCTCCTACCACGTACTTACAGAATGAAACATTTTTAAGTCTGCTAATAATGGTCAAGAGAAATGGTCTTAAAGGCTACAAAAATCTCATTCAATTTAGAGCTAAGTGTGCAATGACTTTCTCTTTAAATTACAACACTTTAAACCTAGCCTCAACAACAGCAACACTCTTTTAGGCAGGACATTTCAGAAACTGAATGGCAGTATAGTCAAGTAGTTACACGTTAATTCACTAATTAACTTCATCCTGCTTTTGGTGAAATTTCATTAGCAGAAGTACTCTTAAAGTACTGAGTAAGTAATTACGCACAAAAGCTAAAAGCAACACTGTGTTTTGTTAGAATTTCTTGATCTTCAGAAAGATGCGTGGGTAGACTGAGTGTAAAATTAGGCACATTAAAAATCTGTGCATCAGTAATTTGGTGCTTTATAATTTTATTTTTTTTTTTAATATCCAAAAAGCTTAAGTTGGCTTGTGGCAGTGGAAAGGAAAGGAAATAAAGCATCATACTACCTTGTTCCCTGGCTTCATGAAGAGTTGATTCCCTTTAAGGTACACTAAAGATAACTGCCTCGTTTTTGGTTGTTTAAAAGATGTCTTACAAACTGTTTACATGTCGCAAGAAAAGCAAACTACTATGGAAGCTTAAGTCACCTTTTAAAAAAAAAGTCATGAAGAAGGCTTCCCAATTCAGACATCTCACTCAATTTCCGCAGTACTTTCAGGTGCAAGTCAGACAAGCTTCCACATTGTAATACAAAGCTTCCCAAGACGAAAAAAGCATCCCACTAGCTCGCTCCACAGCAGTCCTTTCTGAAGTGGAACAAGCCCTTTTAAAACAGGAATTCACTGCTTTAAAAGCAGCAACCTATTGCTTATGGAGGCTTTATCTACTCCATAGCTTCTTATTTTGCTACAAAGCCTATTTGAAGAATTACAGTTTACATGAAATACACAGAATTCTTAGAAATTTCCCTGCTTCGTATCAAAAACTTCTGAAATCATACAGAATTGGTTCTGAATGTTCTTGGTGAGACCAAGACAGGCAAATAATAGGTTATGAGGAAGTGGTGTAGTTAATCCAACAAAGGAGACTGACCAAAAGCATGCATTAGGAGTACAACAAAGAAGTCTAATGTTTCAGCATAATGGTGTACATTTTTAAGAGCAAAACCATGAGTTTATTTATATGGATAGATTTTCACAAAGCAATCTGATCAGGGGGCCACAGGATTTTACTTACAGCATCTGTGTTCCATATTCTCAGTAAAGTAAATTTAAATAATCCTAAAAAGCTCAAAAAAGTGTTTTTATCATAGCCTTAGTAGCTCTTTAGTGTTTCACTCAAATTGGAAAAAAGCTGAACCAGATATCTCCAGTCACATCTGGAAGCAGGCCCCAGTACCATCTGCATTACTCTAACTGGAACTCATGTTATGCCATCAAAAAAAGCCTAACTCTTACAGAAAAATAAACTAAAAAGACTTTGAAATGTCTTTGAAAGCCAGCTTACATCCAATAAACACATTTATTACTGTCTTCATTTAAGCCAGGACTTTAACCAAGTTACAGCAAGAATCATAGAAAGCACATCAGAAGTACAGATCCATAACGCAGCACCATTAAATCCACTAATCACCATTTCTTCTGTCCCAATTATGCTAAGATATTTGATGAAGCAATTTCAGGTCACCTCTCTTACCATCAGTGCAAAGAACTCAAAACCACAGCGCTTCCGACAAATTCTCAAGGCACCTCTTTTGTTCCCTTTAAATTAAATCTGAATCAGTTGCGCATTTTGCTGAACTGCTAATGCTCTCCACATGTTCTCTCTCTCAAACTGAAAGTTCTCTGTTAGGAGTGCCTCATATTGAACAAAAAACTGTAAAAAGTCCTTCAAACAACGCAAAATGCCTCTCTTCCTTTAAACTTCCATCTGAGCGTATAAATCCAATCTGAATAAATGAAGAGCACACATGAAAGACCTAATGCCACAATTAAGCTTCCTTTAAGAAAGTATTCTAAATAGACTTGCATATTTGCAGACTTGTGAAAAAAGTGTTATTTTAGGTTCAATAAGCTATACCCTTAAAATATTAGAAAATTCTGCAGTGTCTTCTACAAGATTATTCTATCTACCCCAGGATTTTGAGAGGCGACTACAGGAGCTTCACAGTCTCTGCAGCTTTGAGAACTCAATGCCAGCACACACATACAGATAGATCATGTGCCATACCTGTAGAAAGAAGCATCTGAAGTGGTAAAGTATCAGTAAGATGGGGTGTAGGCACAAGCTTAACTCTGCTTTCAGGGAATGAGGTATGACAATTTTGCACATTTTCTTAACCAGTATCAGTGTCTCTTCTACACTTCTGTACAATACTTACGAAAAGAATGTTTTTTCACCAGTTCTGTGTATCTTCCATATAACAAAGTGCCAGATACAATCACTGACTTGAGCCATGATTCTGTCTTAGAGAAAGCATTGTGGTTCCACTGGGAAGGCACTTGCAGCTCAAGCTCTTGGAGGGAAAGGGCATAGAGAAGGTTCAACATACAAAGGGATAGTTGCAGGACGTATCTGCTGTAACACATGCATAAGTCCACATAATAGAAACCAGAAGGGAAAACTGTACACAGAAAAAAGGATCAGATGCATATTTCAGCTATTAAAGGACAAATAAAAACAGCTGGTTTCCACTGCAGTTACAGCTAGCTTACAGCTTCCCTCAGGTATCACAGGACAAAAAGAGCTCAGCAAGATATTTATGATTCCATTCCATAAGAGATAACGAGAATAAGATGATGTCAAAAAAGGTAACCCAAAGAGTTGTGTGAAAAGGATAGCTTATTGGTGCTAACCTTGCTGGATAAAGTAGATGCTCCAGAAACAGTGGCTGGTCATGCAGAGCTGCAACTGCTTTTATGTTAGACCACATACTTGGAAATAATCCATAACCAAGAACTCATGGAAGAACAGGCACGCTCTGGCTCTATCGTGTTCCAGCAAATCTCAAAGCGCCTATGTACTAAAGCCAACAGAATGGGTGTATAAAACTGTTGCAATGACAAATAATGTAGATAGATTATACATTCAGATTGAGCACAGGCCTGACACCAGTACCTGGAGGGTACTGGTGGATGGGAAGCTGGACATGAGCCATCAATGCACCCTCACAGCCCACAGAGTCAACTGTATCCTAGGCTGCATCAAAAGAAGCACGGTCAGCAGGGCGAGGAAGGTGATCCTGCCCATCTACTCTGTGCTAGTGAGGCCTCACCTTGGAAAGCTGTGTCCAGATGTGGATTGCTCACTACAAGAAAAGACATAGACCTGCTGGAGCACGTCCAGATAAGGGCCACAGAAACGATTCACAGAATGGGAACACCTCGACTATGAGGACAGGCTGAGAGAGCTGGGGCTGTTCAGCCTGGAGAAGAGAAGTCTCCAAGGTGATCCGATAGCAGCCTTTCAGTATCTAAAGGGGAGCTACAAGAAAGCAAGGGACAGACTCTTTAGCAGGGTCTGTGGCAACAGAACAATGGGAAATGGTTTCAGGCTTAGAGGGTAGATTTAGGTTAGATGTAAGGAAAAAAATCTTCTACGGTGAGGGTGGTGAGGCACCAGAACAGGTTGTCCAGAGATGTGGTTGATGCCCCATCCCTGTAGACTTTCAAGGTCAGGCTCCCTGGGCAACCTGATCTGGCTGTGATGTCTCTGTTCATTGCAGGGGAGTTGAGTTGATGGCCTTCAGAGGTCCCTTCCAACTCTCAAGACTCTATAATTCTATCCTATGATTTAATAAGAATCCTGCAGTATTATGCTTGCACACTGTTTAGGCACATACCTTGTTCAAGTAAAACACTTGATACTCACAGTATCTATAGAAATTATTATTTTTATCAAAAGATACAAGCAAGACTTTGCATAAAGACAGGGAGAAGTTATGACCATAGAAAAATAATTTCATAATGCAAAAACACCGCAAATAGAACTGAGGTTTTCTCCACTTTTTCTAATAATAAATTGATAGGAAGAAGTAAGATTTAATACACCCTGCAATATCTGCTCTTCTTCCAAGCCACAGTACTCTGACTAATCCCTGGCCAGTACACATATCCAGTATGACATAAACCATCATTGCTGTCATTCTTCTTGTATCACATTGTATTAACACCTAAAGCTCACAGTTTGGGGTTTTTTTTGTTTGTTTTTTTGGTTTTTGGTTTTTTTAAACAATTCTAAGCCCTTGTCATTGGTCTTACACCAAACCTCCTCCTCAATACTGATAGTAACACACCCGATGATTCACAGACAAAGGCATTAATATTTTAAAACAAGGCATGGGGCTCTCTTGGGCTACATATTGCACACAGATGCACAAGAGCAAATGGTGCTGCCTTCCTCAGGACTCCCCAGGATTTTGAGAGTTAACTAAGACGCAATGGCCAGACAAGTGAAACACAATCAGCAAGGCAGTAGCAGCAGCTACAGCAAGCAGAGCTGTCCAAACAGCCACACAGTGAAGAGCAGAGCTTCAACTTCATAGGAGATTTAAAACTACCCTGTCAAAGAGTCACTCTGACTCAAGTCTTCAATTTAGTTTCAGGTGCAAAAGTTTTTGGCGCTATAGTGTTCTCACTTCAGACCTGCATCCTCATTTACAGAGGATGTTAAGGTTTCATCTTAGCTCTGTTATTGTTAATTACCTACAAATTAAATTTATTAACGTTAAGGCACAGCTAAGTATAAACAAGGAAAGCTGTGTAGCTGCCAAAAAAATCTAGAAAGACTTTTTCCCCACAGAGTATTAACTCACAATAAATTTAACTAGAATAATAGAATAAAAGGCTAAATTTGACAAATCTTAAAAAAAAAAAAAACAAACCAGCAATTTACACTATGCAGATTAAGAATTGGTCTTCCTTCAACTAAGGACCCTTAACATCAACAGGTGCAAGAGTAGCTCTATCGTTTTCAATTAGTTAGATACTACAAAACTGTTTTTGCCAAATCCTTTCACACTCAAATTTTATCTCTGAAAATATTCTTAAATTAGTACTGACATTTTAATCAGGATCAAGCCAAAATAGAACAAGTTATGAAAATTTATTCCTTGGTGCTGAAAGTCCTCAGGCTGGGCATATAATACAAACTCAAGACAAATATACAAATATATATATATATATCAATGGATTAAATAAAGCTGAAATGCTCTGGAGTTGAATGGTATGAAATACAGAAGAAAATAATATTCCCTAACAACTTTCACACTCGGATTATTATGCTCTATTCCTTCCTTGCACTGATAAAAATAAAGCAGAACAGAAAACCCCACAACACTTTCATAAACTACAGATTTGACTTGAAACTTGCAAAAACTCAAGTCTTAGTAAACACTGGCCTGTAGTTAATACATCCTCTGAAACTAAAATCCAAAATAATTCCCTAGAGAAGTGAAGCCACTAATGCTCCGTTTGGACATCAGAACATAAACACTTGTTTACTTCCCACAATCTAGAGCTATAATACACTAGAGAGATGAAAACACATTGGTACAGCTTCCAAATGGGAGCTTTAAGGACATGAAAGCTATTTCTTTAAAACAAAGTAAAGCCTTCAAAGCAAAAATGACAAGAAGCTCTGAGGCAAGGGCACTACAGGACAAGCTATGACTCCTCAGAAAGCAGCCCTAGCTAGCCAGTGTTGACACTGCAAAGGCAGTAACATTTCTAAACAGTGCTTTCCAGGGATACTGTGAGAACAATCGTGATTCCAATACAGACTGGCAGAAGGGAAAGAAAACAATCAAAGCAAGATGTTTTTATTCCATGTAACAGTCTCAGATAGCTCTAGCTCGTGACTTTCGCTCCACACGTAACGCGTAAGTATTGGTATTGAAAGTTAAATATATTTCAAAAAAGATTTAACGGACAACTGATGTGAAAGTACATGCAAAAGGAAGTAAAGTACCCAGTGTCAGTGAAACAACCTTCCTACTCCGTGAGGAACTCTGATGGACAGGCACAGTTCATCACGAGGTCAGTATTAAGAACAGCAGAGGGTTTCTGACTGCCTCAAACTGTCTCACACCAAAAAATAAGACACATTTGGTATGTAGAAATGCAAAAGAAGAGGAGAGAAAAAACTGCAAGTTACAGGTTGAATCAAAAATTTAGCCTAGAAATGAAAACTTCAGCAGAGGATGGAAATTAGAAGCAGATCTTGCACTTGTCTTGGCTTTTTAGCCTGTAATGAACCAAGCCAAAAAACCCATATACAAACACTTCAGTTCCAGAAGGCTGAATCTGGACTCAATCTTTACAGCCTGGCTCCTATGCATTCAGCTCTAAAAGCATCACCGCTGCCAGCGTACAATAGCACCTGACAAAGAAATATGCTTTCATACAGAAACAACTACAATACATACACAGTAATAGGCCTAATTGCCCCCAGTGAGTTCACATGCAAACAGATTAAAACAAAGCAACCACACATGGAACCTCAAAACCTTGTGCTGATTCCTGCACTCCAGGAAGGAATGAAACATGAAAAGCGTTTTTTAAAACCTCAATTCAGGACACTGCATTGGTCTGTTTTGCCAAAGACATTCCTAGATCCAACAAGAACAAGTTTCCCTAAAATGTTTGCAATTTCATTCATATTTATAAAATCATCCCAGACTCTGCACCATCTCTGTTTCTTCTCTAATACTTAACATGTAGGCTTGCTGAAATCAACTGCAGTAAAGGAGAATCTGTTCCTGCATGATGCAGCCTGAAGTTTGCTCTCAATGGGAGGTATTTGAGGAATTCTGTAGGTTGCTTTTGCTCAATTCAAATTCCCATAAAGGCCATTTCATAACACTTCCTGGGGGCAGGGGAAGAAGTTCTGTAGTATTTAAAGCCTGAATCTTCTGACAACAGCAGCACTGTAGAAATTCATTTAAGTCAAAGTTTTGTGTTAAGAAAAGTGACTATGTTCCAATGCTTCAGCTGAGAATTAATGAAGCCAGTCTGTATTGGAATCACGATTGTTCTCACAGTATCCCTGGAAAGCACTGTTTAGAAATGTTACTGCCTT
>JAOWBP010002052.1:27278690-27290239 GCA_028571105.1 Tragopan temminckii | reverse complement strand
GGAAAACAGAAAAAACAGCTTTGCCTGCTTACCAAATTTACTGCATATTTCTAAGAAAACTGCACAAACCAAAATGGTGTAAATCAATATTAAACATTCTTTCATCCACAGCTGAGCTTTAAATAGAAAATCACTTCAGTATCCTCAAAGGGCATTATATTTTCATGTTTCTGAAATTTTATTTCAGATCACCAAACATACATTTTCTGTATATCAGAATACCACATTAAAATATAACAGGATCACCGACTCCGTTAGTTCTTATAGAGCAGTGGACTATCCCTCTATTTAATATGCATCCCACAGCCAACCTTCCCATAACACTTATGTTTCTTTTTAGAGTTACTACCAACAGCCCTCTTGCTAAGGACCTAGTTCTCTCATTCCTGTGTGAGTAGAGCCAACCAGACCACACCATGGACATGAACGTTCCAGTCACAACCAGTTAAGGTAACACAGCATAAAAGACATTGTAGCACCCAGCCCAGGAGCGGCGCTGCATGACTCACCTCAGGTAGAAAGCCTGACATCATCGAGATTAAACGTAAGCAAGTAATCTGTATGCCGGATCTTAGAAAGAAAAATTTACAGACTATGCTAAAAACTGTTCTCATCTTCCAGTTTGACCACCACTCAACATGGCATGCAACCACTGTACATTGACCTAGAAGTCCTTACGCTCCCAGCAGCACCTGACAAAATTTCTTCTCTCCTGTAATTTTTTTTTCAGTCTATTTTCTTCCCCAGTAACACCAATGCTTTGAGGAAGTCGCAGTTAAAATTAAGGTAAGCTGAAGGCTCCATACAAAAGCCAGTGATGGAGAAAGGCAGACATACCACTTGCCTGCTCACAAAAGTCAACATGGTTTCTGAAACTTAAAAAAAATCACTCCTCAATACTTACAAGGATAGAGAATGAAATTCACACGCTAGATCAGCAACTTTACATTATTACAAGTTATCTAGTACGTGCAACATCATCCCCCAATTTTCAGGAGCAATTAGCACAATCTGTGGGAATAATTATCAATGCTAAAGTTTCTCTGATTTATTCTCAGCCCAGTGATCGTCAAACCACTTGACAAACTCCACACACACTGTAGAGCTTGTACAAACAGTTGCATTGATAGAAGAGTACCTACACAAAGTACAGGCTGCAGGTTTACACAACCAGGCATAAGGCAGTCAGAGCACAATTTGAAAGGAACCTGCTACTCCCATATGAAAGTACTGGTATTTTGAATGTAGCCTGCAGTCCTAGTCTGAAACAGCAGCTTTTAATCTCAGGCCCAGCTGACGCCACAGAGTACTACTGGGGTCAGGTAATACAGCACACCAAGCGAGACATTAATGCCACGAGATCCTAGAGAGCCACTGGAACAACACCCTGCCAATACAAATATTCTGCTGAAATAACAAAGAAACTGAAAACAAACACAGAAAGCTGTTACATTAATATTATGGGTTTGACTTAAGAAAAACAAAAGGAAGTTCAGAGTTCAAATTCTGGAACCATGCAATTTTGGGGATCTCAAACACAGGCAACACATCACAGTGAAAGCATAACGCACAGATATGTACCTGTTGCTATTCTTAGGCAGTGAATTATGCCCCTGGCTTGCCAGACCTTGTGCTTGATGATTCTCTTTAACACAGTGCTCCACAGGGAGCAGTTCAGAGTTTACTAGAGTATCTGTTTCCAAATACGACACCAGGGCTTCCACCAGCAGCCACATGAGCATTGTTCAAAAGTGTGAGTGCTCAAAATGTCAACAACTGTGGAACAAGAGGGCAAGTTACATTCATCTAGAGATGGGGGGGAAAGTGTGTGTATATATATATATATATATATATATTTTAGATTATATTCTATATATATATATGCATTTCTGCATAACTATACAAAATTTCACTCCACATGGGAAGTAACACATTCTTCCTGTCCAATTCAATCATTTTAAGTTAAATCAGTTAAATTTGAGACAACACACAAACCAAACAGTCAACAGCAGAACTCAGCAAAGTGAAATTGTTCACACCAAAAACCTCTCCAGCTCTCTAACTCAAAAAAAAACCACTACATTTTCTAGTTTTCTCATGGTAAACATAATGAACATACGTGATGAGAATAACCTAACCTTTGTTTGTTAACTTTTTGGCACTTCAACTCATCCTTGCTCAGCTTTTCCTCACTACAAATACAAAGCACAAGCTTTTCCAGCCTTCACGGTTAAGTATGTCTTTAGCTAAACAAAAGGGAGAGCAACCATAAGAACAGGATACTTTCTTTAGAACCATACTCAGCTTTTTGGCTGATACAGAGGGGTTACCTACAGCTGACATGCTCTCATTACCATTTGGTTGGACTTACTGTGAAAGTATCCAAGGAAATGGAAATAATCTCTAAGAAGGAGATAGGTCAAGAAAAGGGAGAGGAGGAGGGAAAAGGATTAGCTTCAGTGGAGTGTATCATCTGAGGAATCTTTTGTTCAAACTTGCGTGTGTAGGAAAAAATATCGAGTTAAAACCACAGAAATCATTCCATTAAAGATAAGCAGTAGTCCAAGACAGCAAAAATCACACTTGTGACAAAATTTCATTCAACTTTTTCTGTAGTTCTTATTAAACTGAAAGCTGTGAAATGCTTTGTATTTAATAATATATATTTGAGATGTCACAGAATGAATCAATGATTTAAACCCTTTTATTCTAACACGTGTCCCTAAGAACAAGCTGTCTACCAGCATCTTTCAATTCACTCAACCATTCAGAGAACACAGGCTGGGTCTAACAATTCCACCACTGCTTTTAACTGTATTTGGCACACTACAGGTTGCTCATTATCTTAATCACAGAACTAAAATACTTGACTGCTACACCACCATCCAGTTTACAGAGGTGTGTCAAGGACACAGTACGCAGTAAATCGCAATTCATCTTTAGCAGCAGTGGTTTCATTGATGCAGCAGTTAAGCACCTAGTAGAGAATACAGTGAAAAGCAAGAGTCTAATCTCTAACCTCCTGACACGCTGTATTTCCAGCCTCATGATCCACACCTGCATCTTTTTAGAAAGAGAGGAGATGGAGTGTCAGTCTTGAGATAAGCTGTACTTAAAAACAGTATTTGAGCATACAGGTCTTTAGCATCCTTTTCTCTATGAAAAAAACACTCAAAACTAAGGAAAACAAGGAAACAAAAGATGAGATATGAGGCCGCATGAAAAGTCAGAGCAGGGAGTTGGGAGAAAAAGACAACAGATTAAGAGGGAAAGAACTTGACAGTAGTTCTGGCAGACTTCTGGCCAGAGCAAGGGAGATGTGGAGTTAACAAGAGACAGATTCGCTAGTGAAACAGGAACTCCAAGGCAAACTGTCTTTCACTACAATCAGAACTGAGGCTTCTGGTTAGCTATTTAAAAGCTTTAAAAAAAAATTAAAAACCGATAATCACAAACCCATTGCTTGATATACATCAAAATGCGTTTGTTAAACACATCAACACTAAAGGTGTATGTGGAATACGAAAAAAAATAAAGCACAGCAGGATAACTGAAGAGAACATCACACACTTGTCAACAGAATCATTTTTCAGACAGTCTGAATCCTGGAGGTTCAGATGAAAGATTGTGTCTATTGACAATTATACTAATGATTACTGTCATCAGCTTTTCCCAGTACTTGAGTGTCTCTTAAAAGCTTTGTGATTTAAACCTAACATAAGCTGAGAAATCATTAAAAGAGAATGATTACAAAGCTTATGACAATAAAACTCAATATGAGAACAGCACACAAATGGTAAAGATTCATGTACACTGCAGACTCTCTCAACTCTTACTTCCAAATCTATAAAGGCACAAGGGATCAAAAATCAAATTTTCTGCCCTTGAGCAAAATTTCTTTGGCACTTTAGCTTTACCTATTTCGTTTTTTTATCATCCATTTTTTCCTTCCATTTGATTAGCTGCCAAGCAGCAGATTCAATCCCCAGATTTAAAGCAGTTGTCTGGACTAGACTAGGAAAGCAAAAAAGTTATGCTCCTAATGACTGCAGAAGTTCTCTTAACAATCCTCAAACAGAAAGCCATACACTCCAACTCAGTTACAAGAGAAAAACAAGTATGCAGGGAAAGGATGAATGTAGCATTAACACCAGCCGTATATCAAGTATTCATTCCTTATTTACACTCCAATCGCTCTGTTTCAAAAGGCACACAGAGAACATAGCTAGAAACAAATGGCTTCAGTAACAACTCCTGATCTATTTTTCCCCCGAAGTGAACAGGCTCTAAACAGCAACAGAGTACAAAAGACTGAGATAGCTCAGAAAGAGCAGAGTGAGAAGATCATGGTACTGAAAAAAAAAAAAAAAAAAGGGGGGGGAGGATGGGAAGGAAAGGGATGTCAGGGCAATTATACTCTTAAGACTTTTACAAAACAAAGGAAAAAAAAAAGAATAAATGAAAAATTATGAAGCTGGTTCTAAAGTTAGACTTCAGAAATAGAGAACAAAGTGGGCCATTAACACTCGTGAGTTCAAAGCTTAGAGATCAAATACAATCAAATGCTTCTAAGGAATAAAAACTACTTTCAATTAAGAGCATATAAAACATGTATGCTTCAAGAGCTCAGTAATCTAATACCTATTACTTAAATTTGCCCATTATGGTGGTGCTCAAATATCCCTCTAAACCATCTGGTACTACCTACTGTAAAAGATCGCTGTCATAGTTATCACTTTTTTTCTGTGCACAGAAGAACCACAACATGCCTTTGCTTTCCTGTATGCATGAAAACCCCTTAAACAAATCCACATGGAGCCCTTATTTCCACTGCCTGCTCCTAATACTATTTTTTTTTTTTATTTAGAAAGAAATATTTGAATGATCAAAATAAAACCAAACAGTAGTTCTGATAGCTAATAAGGGTTAAACACACTAAAACTGAACAGGTTTTTTGCAGTGCTCAATAAATTAAGCTTCCAGATGTCTACTTGCTGACTGCAAATGAAACTGCCAGTAGAAGGGATGTTGAGGATTTCCACTTACTCATACAAGACCAAACACAGCAGCTTTGTGTCTAAATGCTTTCAGAAGTCAAGGCCTTAGTAACTGTCACCTTTAAAGTCAGTAACTCCACATATCATAGAATCACGGAATCACAAGTCAGAAAAGACTAAGATCATCTAGTCCAACCATTAATATATCAGCACCACACATCCTAGCCCACTACCCTCCACTTCCAACAGCTTTGTTACAGGCTACTTTTAACACAGACCACTTCCACGATCTGTCTACTGCTAACTGCTCGGGTTTCCTTGCAACGTCTCCAAGCACCAAACCATCAGAACAGTCTAGGAGCACCTGTCTGGAAATGGCATTTAGGAGAATGCCTAGACAACTCCTTATTCCCAGAGTATGTGGTACAACATTTTGTATCTTAAGTAAGCACTGATAACCATTTCATTGAGTTCAAGTGTTCCTTGTGACTGTCCATAGCGCAGTCACTTGGAATACCCTATCACACACGTGCATCCTGAGGCTGTATGGACTAGCTGCTTAGTTATTTCCAAGAAGGCACAGAAACACTGCACTTGCACCACACAAAAACAGGAACTTCCCAACTTTGTGGCAGAGGGCTGTTCTTTGGTAAACAAAGCTTCAAACACACACACACACACACACACACACAGATTTACGTTCCAGAGTTGAATGAGAAAGTGAAGGTGGTCTATGAAAGCAATCATTTCATCAGCTATTTAGAAGAGACATCTTTAATACGAAAGGATGCAAGGAGTGAAGATTTTCACATGGAGAAGCACACTTAGCACATGCAGTTTGAAACAAAGCTACAAATAGATCTAAGCCAGTGTAAGAGTCACACTTAAAGAGAATCAGCACTGAACCAACAGCCACACAGCAAGTTTTTGGCACGTGAAAAAAATAGCAAACGTTCTTCCAACCCTTAGATCAAGGTATTCATCACCAGATCATCCCCAACTCCAAACAAGGCCTTTTGGTACTTGCTGTGTTCTCAATCTTCTGAAAACAAGAACAGGCTTTCCTGAATACTACTACATGCTAGGCAAAGCAAAGTTAATAACAGCAAATAAAATATACTTCCCTTTCACACTACTTGATTTTCATATTGACTCTAAAATCGTGCTACTCCTCACTGTTAAAAAAAAAAAACAAAAAACCACAACAGCACAATCCTACAACACAAACAACAGTCAAGAAAAAATAGCTATTAGTCTCTCTTCAGTAATTTCATATTTATTATGAATTGCATCCAGAATTAGTTTCTTTTCAGCATGAGTTTAACTGCCATTACAATAAAAAAATATAAGAGAACTTTACCTCACAGCTGTCGCTATTCATCCTTCTAGTTCCATTCACTAAGGGTAAATGGCTCATAAAGCTCACAGACTCTACTGAGAGCTAGCTACAATCAAAAAAGTTTGAAAAACAAAGCACAAAGCCGTTTTATTCACGGTACTTTTGTTTGCCAATTAATTTACAAAACAGTTATTAAAGTGAGAAGAGTAGCTGGCTATGCTGTCTTACACTACACAGTAGAAGGACAAATGTAAAACACCTGAACACTTATGTTAAAAAAAAACATAAAACCAATTGCTGTTTGCAAAGTATGAAGGTCTTTGGTACCATTCTAATCTCACAGTTTATCCACTGGTGTAACTCTATCAGCTCCAAAAGGATGATGTCACATCCAACCCCGTGTCAGTGAAATAAGAAACAGGTCCTTTCAAAATGCAAGGCAGAGGAAACCTTTTGTTTGCCTTTCAGTGCTCAAGCCTTCTTTCCTATTGAAAAAACTAGCCCCACTCTATTTAAAAGTGAAAAGGACTGACTATTGGGATGCATTCGAGAGGCCATAAGCAAAAGAGGAAAGGATACTGAAATTCTCCAGTTTGCAGCGGTACTGGACCATGGCTGGACTGTAGCAAGTGTGAGCACCCAAAGCACTCCCAAAGCCATGCAGACACATGCCACTAGTGCCTCTGTTTGCTCCTGCTGAGTTCTTGCTTCCAGGAACACAAAAACATTTTAAAAAAAATTGAGAGCAGCAACATTAAGAAAAGCCTGTGTGTGGTCCAGCAAGGAGAAAGCAAATAAATGAAGAGGGTAGATTTAGACTAGATATTAGAAAAGTTCTTTACTGTGAAGGTGGTGAGGCACTGAAACAGGTTGCCCGGTGAGGTTGTGGATGCCCCATCCCTGAAAGCATTCAAGGCCAGGCTGGGTGGGGCTTTGAGCAACTTGGTCAACAGGGAGGTGTACCTGCCTGTAGCAGGGGGGCAGAACTGGATGATCTCAAAAGCCCCTTTCAACCTAAACCATTCTGTGATTCTATGAATGAATAAATAATCACAGATTAGGAAACTACTGACAACCTGAGTAGTAGGAAGTTTCTAATGATCCAAAAGCCACTATCAAGTCCACTTCAAAAGAAAACAACAGCTATGGTTGGTTCAGCTTGATCAGGCAAGGAACAGCTGACTCAATCATCCTAAACAGAACAGGAATGTATCTTTTTGCCACGCATGAAGTTCTAAGTAAGAAAATAAAAGTATACCTTTCCCTCAGTGAAAAAAAAATCAGAAAACATTTTCTCTAAGCGTTACTGCAGTGTAAAGAGCAACTATGCACACATGAAGCCATTTCTACCCCACCCTCCTTTTTTTTTTTTTTTTTTTTTAAATGATACTTTAAGTTCTACTGCAGGAGTATTTCAGGGCTTTTTTTTTTTTTTTCCCTGAAGCATTTCATTGCCCTTCATTGGTAGGAAAAAAAGAAAACATTCTGCTAGCTTTTATGTTTAAATACATGCTTCAAACAGTTTTCAGGTTATTTGGTTTAGCTGAAGAAATAAAACCCAGATGTTTCACCAAGAAGGTTTTTTACCAGGAAAATCCATGGCCCTTCCAGAGGTCTCAGATATCTTGTACTCCAAACTTCTTTTTTCCAACATGACAGCCACGAATATTCTTTCTCCAATGAGGTGAGACGTTATAGGGTTTAATAAACGTATGTATGACTTAAGGGTACAGACTGCACCTGAAGGATCTCAGATCATTTAGCAGAGTGAGCAGCAATTAAGTCTTCCTAGTCTTCCACGTTCTCTTGCTCAAAACGCTAAGGTACACAATATTTTACAGAATGGATATAATTACAGCTCAAAATACAAGCTCTAATTGCAATTAAATGAGGTAAGTCAAAATGAGGACCTGTTGTCATTTTTATAAAGCAACTTGTAAATGACTACTTTCAATGGATAGTCTTAGTGTGGATTTAATGATGTAAAGAGCCATAGAACACCTTGTATGTGCTAAAACGCATAACACCTGATAATGTTTTTCTAGTAGCCGGCATTTCATGTGTCCATCTGTACTTCCTCATCAACAGGTAACTTCCTAACATCATACAGGCAATAATTGCTGTCCCGTTCCCCCCACCACCACAGGAGCTAACTACCATTGTTAACCTTGTCTCTGTACTGCAGTTATCAGCCATCTTCTCTCTGTAATTGTTTAGTGTTAACATGATCCAGTTAAATTACCAGCAGGTGTTCCCAGCACTCAGGCCAGTGAGATACCTAGTTTGTATTTCAAACCCGAGGAAAGGCTGACACAACTATGTAAGAAAAGAATACTACTACTCTTTGTAGCTTCGTCTTGCTTATTTTAAACTCTTCTCAGCAGCACAAGAATTCTAAACAACCAATATTGGAAAGAAAAATTAATATCACATGCTTTTCCTTAAATAGGAAATGCATAGTGCTGCTCAAAGTAGCAGCTAATCTAAGATTGAGTCCACAGGTTAATTTAACATAGTCTTGTCTGATTCTTCTAGCAGCATCTCCTACTCCTGGTACACACTCAGGCAGTTTCTGAAGAAGACACTGGGACTCCGCATGGCCACCTGTAGGGATAGCCGGATTCTGTGCCCAGAAGTTCAAGCTTGCAAAAAGGTATACTAGGAAATATCAAACAGGAAGATGTGAAAGCCCTGATTTGCTAGGAGAAATCAAACAAGTCAGTGTCCCGTCCCTCCGGAGGCAGACAGGCCATATCATAATCATGGTCATACTGACTTAACATCCTCACCTTAGACCCAGCTCTTCCACAGAACTGCACGCACAGTTGTTCTCATTACCTCCAGTGCCTTAAAGTAAGAAGCACTGGAAATCTACTTTACACAGATTTGCTTACAGCATGTAATTTTCTTTAGCTCTGAAGGTAGTTCACTCTTGTCTCAGCCTAGCTATGCTTAGAGTAGGTGACCTGTAAAAGTGATACCTTTATAAAATTAAAAATGGGCTTGTTGCAAGAAATATCTTGAATAACAGTCAAAAATATTAAAATTTCTTTTATAGTAACCAAGACATATAACATTTTTTGTATAAGAATGAAATCTATTTCTTTTCCTCTCCTTTTCCAGTTAGACATAATGCTTACAGTAAGAAATCACATTGACAAATAATTGGATTTAAACACGCTAAACTCTATGCACTCACTGAAAAGCTCAAAGGCACAGTTCATTTGTCCTGACTGCCCTTCTTGAACCATGTGAAAGTATTGATTAGCAGTGAATAACCACGGTCCTTATTAAACAATTAACGGAGACTGTCAATGGCCTACAGCACAGAGCTGCCATCAATTTCCACCATACTTATCAATTGTTACGTAAGTGGTAACCTTGTCCTTATGCTGGAGGGGAACCACAAAACATGAAGTTCAGCGTTGTGTACTTCCAGCATTACTGTATTTTGTATGCAACTGACAAATCCCAACAGCAAAGCTTTGTTATTTATGCTTACATGTGTCTCTTAACTCCAGTGTTAGGCATCCCCCAGCTAGTTTTGGCACTCCTGGTTTTCCTGCCAATTGTGGATCAGGGAAGAGAAAAAACAAACAGGAAAAAAAAAAAACCAAACCAATTTAAGAAAAAAAAAAATGACAAAAAACCACCAACAACCTCCTACATACACTGTTTGCAATCTTGGCCACAGAGGCACCAGATTCAAAGTTCCTGTCCCTAAAGCAACCTTCATGACTCTGGCCTCAGAAGAGGTATTTTCTGGGCAGCTACCACCTTAATCTTGGGCTAAGATCAAACTGCAAGAAACAGTGCCAGGCTACAAAGGCACAGCTAGCCACTGTCCTCCTGAGAAAAGGCAGCAGATAGAAAGCAATGCAGAATCTAAGAACAGTTTGGTTTGGAAAGGACTTTAAAGACAATTTAGTTCTAAGCACCTGCCATAGGCAGGTCCTGATACTGAATATCCCACAAGACAAGAGTGTAAGACACAAGCAGCTGAACTTTATTAAACCACAACACCCAATGCAGTTTCCCAAGACTGCCAACCAATTCTTGCAGATTGAAATCAGAGGTCAGTGCTACAACTGAAGTAGTAAAGCACCAGTAGACTGAATATTTCAGCTAGTGAGCACGAGCAGTACATTTTTTACATGGCACTACCAATAGCATAAGTCTGGATTTTAAACATTTGTGCACATGAACGGCAATGTGAGCTACGGGATTTGAGTGCCTTGTAAAGCAAAGACAACAATCAATGTGTGGGTGACAGAACCCAGCTCTCAGTCACCCCATTTGGTGAGACAACAAATCAGAAAACTGAAACTGATGACAACAAAGCTTACACCGCTTTAGTGCACAGAGAGTCATGTCACAGAAGGGCATAAAAGCCCTCAGCACATAAATTTAGCCATAACACGTGGGTCTGCAGATTCTCAGGGGCTGATCCAGGCTTCCTTGCTTTTCTTCCTCCATGATCTTCTTCGGAATTCAGTATCAGATAACGCAGGCTACATTTGAGAGCCGTGGTACATTTAGCACAAAATATTGGGAATGACTTGGGAAAGGAACCTGTTGAATATTTCTGGTATACTATGTTAATATTCAAGTCATTCAGTAATTTCCATCCTGACAAGTCATTACTCAACAATGTCACAATAATTAGTTGACCCTTCTTTAACTGAAAATGATAAAATGGTTGCCAAAACCTCAATGGGATGCTAAGAGAAAGTAATTTATACTCATTACAGTACACTGTTAAATTTGCCATGAGACCACTTCTGACACACTGAATTACCCTTAAGCACACCAAGCTTCACATGGCTTTACTGTCTTGGGTACCTCCTTATCACAGAGTGAACTGCATTTCTTTAGTTTCCAAATCCATAACAATATGAAAACAAGTGCAACAAATGCAATGCAAAGACTTCAGCAATTACTGGCTGACTGTTATACAAGCCTAAAATTTGACTCCTGACAACGTAATCATTCCAGAACAAAGTAGGATGCAGTTTTTCCAGGAAAAAGAAAAAAGTATAAGAATTATCAAATTCAGACATGTTAAAACTAAAATTTATTTAATCTTATATTTAGATTGAATAATGTGACTGAGTGATCAAGGTGCACTGAGGAGCAACAGGCAAGAAAAGTACATAGTCACAAAAAAAGGTAGGATAAAAGATGTCAGCTGTGCTTAGAGGCACTTAAATGTC
>JAOWBP010002052.1:27194134-27205238 GCA_028571105.1 Tragopan temminckii | reverse complement strand
TATGGTCCCCCATAACACCTCTCTCCCCAGATTGGAAATACATGGGTTTGACAGGTGGACTGTTTGACAGATGAGAAACTGGTTATGAGATTGACATGCTCTCTGGGTACAGTGTCTCAATGTCCAGATGGAGATAGTGACGAGTAGTGTATCTGAGGGGTCAGTGCTGGGGTCATTACTCTTTCATATCTTCATCGATGACATTGACAGGGGTCAAGTGCACCCTCAGCAAGTTTACTGATGACACCAAGCTGTGGGGTGTGGGTGAAACACCAGAGGGATGGGATGCCATCCAGAGAGACCTAGACAGTCTTGAGCAGTGGGCCTATGAGGTTCAACAAGTCCAAATGTAAGTGTTTTGTTTTTTTTTTTCAGACAGATGGTGGTGATGCACTGGAACAAGTTGTCAGAGAGGTTGTGGATGCCCCATCCGTGGAGGCATTTGAGGCAAAGCTGGTTGTGGCTCTGGCCAGCTGGTCTAGTGGTTGGTGGCCCTGCTCAAGGCAGGGAGGTTGAAACGACATGATCTTTGAGGTCCTTTTTAACCCAAGTCATTCTATGATTCTCAAGGCTGGAGCTGTTTATCTTGGAGAATAAAAGGTTCTGGGGATAACTGATTGTGGCCTTTCAGTACCTAAAGGGGGGGCTGTAAGAAAGAAGACTCTTTAGTGGGTCTGCTGTGGCAGGACAAGGGAAATGATTTCATACTAAAAGAGGAGAGATTTATATTGGATGTAAGGAAGAAGTTTTTTGATAAAACTCAAGTGGGAACAGGTTTCCCAGATATATGGTAAATACCCCATCCTTGGAGACATTCAAGCTCATACTTGACCAGGCTCTGAGCTACCTGATCTAGCTGTAGATGTCCCTGTTCACTGCAGGGGAGTTGGACTAGATGACTTTTAAAGGTCCCTTCCAACTCAAGAGATTATGATCTTAAACAGTGGGAGGGGGAGAGGGCTTAGAACCAATTAACTTTCTTGAAAAAATCTGGGGATTCTTAAATTAGGTGCACAAAATAATCCAGTTCATGAGAAATGAGGCTTCTGCAAATACTTATGGCTAGTCAGGCTCTCTAAGCAAGATTGGTCACAATTTTTGAACTTCAATATACTGTGGCTGGGTAGCCCTGCCAACTGGAATGCAGGGAGGTGAAGTCCTCATCTGCCCTGTACTGGGAAATGAACTAAGGCGGAAGAGCACTTTGTCTAACCAAGGAGAGACTTGGCACAGCACTTACAATACTTTTTTTTCTGTAACTTTCCTGGCAAACTAAATACAACAGAGCAAAATAATACATTCTGTCAGTTTTCATGCTGGCAATTATAGCTCCAGTCTTTACAGCAGTGTAACTTCAGTGGTGATTTCCAGTAGCATAATAGAAGAAAAGTCAAAGCAGTTAAGTGACATGCTAATAGCATATCACTTGTGTAAAGTTCCAAAAATGTCTTTTAGGTGAGTGAAGATCCAACAGTGAAGGTTTCCTTGAAACCTTGACCCCTTATTTGTAGGCCGTATAAAGTACAGCTGAAGTCTTTTCCACCTACTCTGGTTTCCTAGAGGTTTCCTTCCCCAGACATTTCCAGTTTTAACACATCCTACAGAATTGCTGGCGTCAATCAGTACTGCAAAATAGCTTAGCGACTTTGAGTAACCTGCTTATCTCTAGTCTTATGACATAGGTGTTCTTCGCAGATGCTTGAAATTAAATTCTCTTGGAGGTAGAGGGTATGGAGAGCTATGGAAAGGAGAAAAGCACTGGGGAATACATCATGGGTATGGATGTAGGTTGACAGTGTTGCTGGTAACCTCAGTCTGTACTGGTCTACAACAGACTGACAATGGCTAGATTTATGATATCCTTGTTTCACCAGCTTTTTCTTGGGATGTTCTCCAACAAGATGTCTTTTTTCAAAGAGAACGATGAGCAAAATAGGCATAGTTCTTAATAACATGCTATGTATGGACAAGACTATTATCATGGGGAGACTTTAGTTCAGCTCCTGGGGAGCATTTTAGAGAGTTGTAAACCACTCTTTCCTCAGGAGATTTATTCTTTTACCCAACTACTACCAGGGGTAATTAAGCCAATGATGGTAGCCATATATCTGTCAGGAAGCATTCCCCTCAGACACATTAAGATATCTTGTATCCTTCATAATCCCTTCATTTTCATCTCCTTTTTAAACAATTTATTACACCCCTCACAGTGCAACTATCTAATTACCAAGTCTAGTCATTACTGTAATTTGAGCTATTAATAGAGCAACACAATGTGTTTTTTTCCACTCACTATTTTGTTAACATGAACTCTTGAAAATGTGGGTTTTCTTTCAAAGCCATCATGTTGTTTTCTTCACTTCCAGCAGAAGTTTTATAATGTTGTAACACTTTCTTAACCTTTTCAAACTGATAATATCAACAAGTCTTGTTAAGAAGCCTCTGAAATGCATGTGCTTCATGACCTCCTTTTCCTCCCTCCCTTCACTGCACCTTTTACTATAAATAGTTTGTGTACATCTTTGTATCTGTCTTGTGTTTAGGGAAGTAGTTTTGAGTAAATACAAGCTGTTGTAGCAATATTTTTTGGAGAAAATATTAACTAATGGATGGAGTGCTAGCCTGAAATTCGGGAAATCTGCACTGCTGTAGTATATGCAGAGCGGTTTACCTTGAAGTTTTACAATGTAAATAGTAGTAATAATTCAGGATTCCTTATTTATTGTGTGTGATTTTAGACAATGTACTCGGTTTAAAAGTAAAAAGAGAAGGAATGTGTAAATTGGTCATTCAGAGAACTCTATTTGGATCACAGAGGTCAAACTGAAGCACTAATTTATGTACTATTGCCAACATCAGAAATTTCCACTGGCAAAATTATTTAATTATCCCAAGACTTCCACCTATACAGACCTAATTATGCAAGTGAGAGCCTCATCTGCAGTATATGTAGTGACATTCATGTTTGTTTATTCTGCATACTATACTCTTTTATGTTTCTAGAAATCAGCTGCCTATAGCTCTTGGTTGGTGATAGACAGAGATAAAAGAAAATCAGAGGCATACTGTGCTCTTGAAATGGGACTTGTGATGCTTTGAGTAGCTGTTATGGGTACTGAGCAGGTGAAAATTCCTGCTGGAAGGAATGCTATTTGGATGCTTGTTAAAAAATGATAATGGTTTATGGTTTTAGTTTTGCATCCAGGAGGATGGTTAAAGCTCCTATGACCTGTGTTAAGTCCATGTCAGCACAAAAGGAACAGAACAACTTTTAGTATAATTTGTTTGTAACAGAGCATAGGGTAAAGCTTTAAAAAACTCTAATTGGTTTATATCTGTAAGAGATACAGGGGTAACATGTGGGTAAGCCTAACAGGGTGGAATAAACTTTTTTTAACTATGAAGCTGCACAGATGCACTTAACTGTCTTCAGTAGGACTAGACTTTATGGAGAAAGTAATTTAGCTCATCAGCTGAAACTGAGGCAGTCCAGTGATATGTCAGAATTTCTATATTTAAATAAACAAGTTATACTGTTCTCACCTGTAGTTATATTGGCTTTGAGGTGCATGCAGGAGTAGGAAGAACTTCAGTGAGTTAATTTAGCAAAGATGATGCTGAATGTTCTTTAAAAAATGGGTATACACAGAACATGCATTCTCTACACTGTGTAGTTCTCCCGTGCAGAGACTGAAAGATAGGTTTGTAAAAGGACGAGCTGTAGCTAAATGTACAAGCAGCTGTACCTACACTGTGTTTGCAGTTGCAGGTATGTGTGTATGCAATCTGCTTGTGCTTTGAGAGATCCCAACTACTTAAGAGCAGGAAGTCTGAATTTTGGTGTTTGCTCCTGTAGAGTTGGATTAGTTAAGAGCAAGAGTATATACACAGTGTTACTGTGACTGCAGAGGGGCAAACATGGTGTTTTGTGCTTAACCGGTTAAAATTAAAGGTTACTGTGGGTGGAGATTAAAGTGAATTTACTCCAAAGTCTGGTTGGCTGTCTGGGAGTTTAACTTGCAGAAGGAAGAAGACTGGTTTTATGCATTTTCATGAGAAGAACGTTAAATGAAAACAAAATAAAAACAACAACAACGAAGTTTTGGAGCAGGCAATCTCTTGCTCTTACAGTTTCCAAACTAATGTATCTAGATGAAATCATGTAGGAGTAGGGCGGAAGAATACTATGTCGTATTCTATCTGCTCTGTAGAGTAGGCTAACTAGTTGAAAAGGTGAAAGAAGCTCCATACAAGCTTGGGGAGCACAACTCCTCAAGACATTGATGGTAAAGCTCATCTGGTAGACTAACAGTTGCAGCATTCACCTGGAAGAAGACAAATGAGTGTTTAATGTTTGAGAGATTGCTTTGTTTAAATAATGTAGGCCAGAATCTGTAGGGCTGACTGACTCTTTCTCTTATAATCATGAATCATATTGAGTATTTCCAATTCTATAGGAGAATAGATGCTATTTTCTAATTACTTGGAATGTGTGAAGGAAAACAGATTTTTCTGTGGTAAAGCTTCAGACTTTCCTTTATTGAGTTAGATATCTGTAAACTAGCTTCCCATTTGTTCTAGAATTTTACTGAAATTTTCTGTGTATTTTGAATGAGTCACTATACATAGCCATCTCTTCCCACTCTATACTGAGGCTCACTTGTTTTGTTTTGCACTGAAACAGCAGAGGAGTGCTTAGGCAACAGCTGATACAGAGCAATTCTGAATCTCTTGCTAGAGTAGCTGTATGATTCACAGCTTCTGCTGCATAAAGGAGGAGCTCTGATTCTCTTCCCTGAGAATCAGAGTCATCCTTGGTACTCTATTTCAAGGTTTCCAGATATTTCAGGAAGAAAACAGAGCCTCTGGGAAGACCAAGAGGGATGATCTGAAAATTAAGGCAAAGATTGTAACTTAAATGGAAATATTTGTCTTGAAGAGGGAATATATCCGATGCTAGTGAATGTAGAGTCCTATTGCATGTATATACTCCTGAACAGTTGAGTTCATCATAGATGAATGACAAAGAATGGTATGTTGAATTTAGAAGTTAATTTAAACAGAATCACATGCATTACTAAATAATAATAAAAACATATAAATTTACATACTGCAATACTGTAATCAAGTTACTTTATGTGAACCCTCATAAGTTGTCCATGCTTAGCTTTTATGGTGCTCTTGCATATTCCCCCTATAAATAGATATAATATTTATAAAGAGATAAAAGAATTCAGATGAAGGCATTTCTGTTTGTTTTTGTTTGTTTTAAGCTTCTGGTGATCTCTAAAAATCTAGTGATAATTGAGACATTCACATGTGAGATTGGTTCAAATTAATGAATCTGAGTATGACTAATGTATTGAAAGTGATGTTGCAGGCTTATTTTAAGTGTCTGAAGAAAGGTATTGGTGAACAGAGTTTTGAAACTCTGTAGGACTGTTTTTGCTGTGCTCTTTGTCATAACTGGTGTCAAATTGCACTCTGAAGAGTCTGCTAAATGCTTTGGATTAAATTATATCAGCATGTTGCTTGAATTTAATGGGGAGAGAGCTCTTCATGTCTGTAGTTCTTCTGACATCTGTTTGCCATTCCCAGAACTTCTTCATGCCACTTTTTGAAGAAAGAAAGACTGAAGCAGAGACTTTAGCATGTGTATCATTCATTATTTCTTTTTTTCATCCTGAATCGTTTGTGGCCATTAGGTTAATTGCTACTTTGTAACGGTGATTAGTTATTAGACGAAAGTAGAAAACAGAAGCACTCTGGCAAAGACCTTTTTGAACAAGCTTTTATGTGTAAAGAAGTGCTACTGAAGCTGAGGCCGTGCAGCTGTTGGCCACCAAAAAGACAAGGTGCTTAAATGAGCTCATGCATGGAAGGTTGCTGAAGTGAGGGAGTGCAGTTGCTTGGGCATATAACAGCCATGCGCCAGGTACCTCTCACAGCACTTTTTTGACTGTGAATAGTGATTGGTAGAGTGACTTCTTAGGTAATGTAGGTTACAGAGATTAATGGAAATAAATATCAGGAGAGGGTCTGTCTTCCAGGTTGAAAGTTACTCTTATCTTGATGCAGTAACTATGGAAATATCCTCAGAGTCTTTTGGCTGCAGTGATCATGTCCCTGTTACCTCAATTTAGACTCATTCAGTGGATGGCATTTGCAAAGTGATAGCTAATTACTTTTTAAAAAGCTGTCTCCTTTCTGGAAGTTCTCTCTCCTGCTTTTTTTTTAAGAGAAAACGAGAAAATGGAGTTCTGTTTCTTTGTTTCTTTCTGTGATACATACATCTTAATTACCTGAACATAGTAAACTGAGATGTATGCTATTACTAGCATTTTATATTACTTACTGTTGAAAGAGTGATGGTATACAAGTTGTGTAGATGACATTTTAAACGAATTAAACCTACTCTTTTCTCATACTCAAGAACTGCGAAGCTATATATAATTATATTTTCAGTACTGTGGCTGGTATACATTTGTACCTGAAATAGTCCTTTTGCAAAAGAGACTATCTATCCAAGAGATGGATAGGACTCTTCTAGCAAATTGAAACTTTCTGTTATGCGTAAGCTGGAAGAGAAAAAAAAAAATTAGTAGTGATGACAAACACAAATACCAGATCATCAACGGATTCACTTTATTGTTATGTACAGGTAAGATGGATTGAGCACATGGGATAATTTAAAACAGTTTAGGAAAATTGTGCCACTTATTCATACACTGCAGCGGTATATTTTCTTGAAGATTGTCTATAAAGAACAAAGTTTAGGAGCTTAGCTGTACAAGGGACAGGAATTATGTGGTGGTGCTTAAAAAAGCATCTAAGAAGGCCTTGAGATACTAATGAGCAAAATACTGAACATCAATTTTGTAAGTGATCTTGATGACATAGTGTCTGTGGAGCATGAATGCCACTATCAAAATCCTTACTCAATACTTTTTTTTTTCCAGTTAATGATATTCAAAGGCTTGACTGTCAAATTTATGAAGTCATTGTCTGTCATGAGAGAGCTTTGGATCCCATCTAGATGAAGTTTTATTTAGTGAGCTAGCAAGCACAATCCTCATTGAACTTGGTGCCTGTATGAAGAACTGAATATTTTTGCTTCTGATAGCATGTATTTTGGTTGATGCTGTTTTGAAGATATAAGCAATATCATTCTGAGACCTTATTTTCATCATTCTGTGGAACTGCTGGCCTGTGTGGTGTAGCACATCGTTATTTTCTATACATAAGATTTCTTATGCATACATTTATTGTTATGCAGGCTTTAGAAATTGCACATTTGGTTATGCCTCTAGTTACCATTTCATTTACTTGAGATGAGGTTATCTTCTGGCTTTTTGTAGTCTACATCTGACAAAACTGCTGCTAAAATAGTTCTGTGTTGTTTCAAGATGTTTCATATTGAGAGTAGATACATGCATCAAAGACAAGATATGAAGTAGTTCAACAAGCAGCTCTTATTTTGAGATGATATAGAAATCATGTGTCTTGTAGGAGTAAATAGACCTTGAATCAGATCTGTAATATACAGAGAGCAGTGTCCTGAAGAACTGCTGCTACTCTGAAGTCTATGATATGCGGTCTGAGTAATGAATTCTGTTAAAGAGCCTAGGTATTAACATCTGGTATTTTGTTGAGTTCAGTAATGTAATTTTTTAGCTCTTAGCTTTTCAAAGTTAATGGTTTTGACTGGAGTGATTAACACCAGCCTTGCTGCCTGTGGCAAGGTTAAAATGACATAAAATGTTTTGGAACACAAACTTTGTCATGTCCTCATTACACAAAATAGCACTGCAAGTCAGCCAAGGACACCTTGATTAGTCTGCAACGTCCTTCTACTAAGCAGCTTTTTTTCCCCTCAGTGATAGATATTTATTAATATTTGGTGTATAATGAAAATATATTCCTTTCAGAGAGCTATATATGTGCTCATGTATTTCTGATTATATAGCAATTTTTGAACCAATGGTGAAAGACTAATGACCTGAGGAATGGCATGTGAAGATTCAAAACTGCCAGCTCTGAGTGCATGACATGGTGCTATTTATGTTGATTCTACATGAGTGAATGTATAATGATATTCTAAATGTGAATATCAAACATTGCTCTGTGATGATGGGCTGGCACTTTATATTTTTTTGAAAATATTGCACAAAGAAATGCAGTCACTGACATTTGGTGTTCATTTCAGCTAAACTGATTTTATAGTGCTATTTCTGTATTTTTTTTCCTCTGTAGAAGTTTAATGATATTTTTGTGTATGTGAAGTAAATTTAAAACCAGATTTATTGAGGGCAGAGCTTTGTATCCAGACAAACTCTAGAATTTGAACTGTAGCTGTGCAAGTTAGGGCCTGAGATAAGACTTCCTTGAAGTGATTGATTTCTGGGCAACAAAATTCCTTTACCATGAAAAATAGTCATCAGAACAGGAAATACCTTTTTTTTTTTTGTTTTATTGTTTGTTTGGTTATTAAATGTTTTTTTCCCTAATAGTTTCCATCATGCTTGGTGTGCTCTATCCAGGGGAAATGAGAACATGGACATAACTTATATTTATATCCATAGATAACCGGCACTTCAAAAGGACTTTGCTCTAATTAGCATAAGCTGAAGTAGAGGTAATAAAGATGTATCTCACTTGTGAGAAAGAGTTATGCAAAAACTGTTCTATGCATCAAGCTTGTCATCTTTTTTTTTGTCCTCTGTAGACAACAGACTTTGTGTAACTTCTTGAATTACTTTCCTTGTTTGAAGTTTCATCCTTTTTTTGTGTGGTCTTCCAGTGTGCTTTTCTTATGGCTCACTCTAAAGAAAGCTCCCTTCTGCAGTGTAGTGACTGCACTTCAATTGTTACATAAGCTTGTCATGGTTTTATCGTTTCTGTTACTGGCATTCCACATCATAACATCATGTACAGCAATGGGAGTTAAAGAGTTAATGGCCCACTTCCATGGATGACTGATTTTTTTTCCAAATATCTGGCTCTCAGAAGAGAACTACATACTCCAGAGGACGTTATGTTCAGAGGGGAAGATAAAGCTGGCAAGTCATGGGACTCTCTTGCTGCCTGGCAGTGTGTGGGTGTGCTCCCCTGCCATTTTGCCTTCAATACAGAATAAGGCCTTTGGTTTTGGACACTTCTCTCTCTCTCCTCCTCTTTTCGGGCTGGTTGGTCTGCTGTCCCTTTGTCATACACAGACAGATCTGGAAAACTCCATGTCACAGCTGGAATACCTTTGTTTATACCACCTTTATCTATACCTGTACACCATTGTTCTATGCTTAAGCAAGTATTTTCCTCCAAAGCAACTATAGAAATCACGTGAGCCAAGTTTCCCTTACCACCTTTCTTTGATGCTGATTCACCACCCCATACACTTCATTAAAAACGTGCTGTGGTGGGCACAAAAGTTCTGGGGTGTGCTGCATTCATTTCTTCTGTGCAAGGACCTGAGTAGTGTTATTCTCCAGTGACTGAGGGGAGAAAAGAAGAAACTGCCTTGATAGACTTTCTCAAACTATCCTAAAGAGAAGTTGTCTGTTTCTGAAAGTGAAAGGAGACCATAACAAAATTGTTTTTGTAGATTATGCAAAATTTTTTGAAAGGTGTGGTGTGGTGCTTCAGATTTTGATTTTGAGGAAAATCTTCTGCCAAAAAAAAAAACAAAACCCTTAACATAAATCCCTCCACAGTAGATATTTTTTATGTTAGTAATAATATAAAACTACAGGAAAGTGTTTCTGTCTTGTCACAAAACTGCTGTTTTCACAGTTCCCCCCCCACTGTTCTGGTTTATTTGTTTCTTTGCTTGTTTATGTAATTGCTATTTTACAAGAAATTGTACCAGTTCTTTGTTTGGGAACTCAACTCAAAATAGATGAGTCTTATTAATAAAGTTTGGCTCTCCTCTTTGAGTCACTGTGAGGCAACTTCCTAACAACTTTATACATTTATGTATAAATATATATATATATACTGTTTTGCTTCAGTTTCTGAAACCTCATCTGCTTCAGATTTAATTGCAATTCTGCGAGGAGTTTCTTCTAGTTTTATTGCATTAATAATTTATATTTAATAAGGGGAAACAATGGAAGTAGCAGGCAAAGCTGAATCAGTTATTGTTACAAAATGGTGCCATGGAGATGCAATGAATGAGTCAAATGTTTAATTTGAAAGAGTGACATCTTGATTCTCTTCATTTCATCAGTGTATGATTCTGTACTTTGTCAGTGACTAGTATGAAATGACAATGCATTTGTTATAAATGGATTTTAACAGGTAAATGCTAAAATGTTGCATGCTGAGGAAGGAAAATCTTTCCATCTGTTTCTCAGGATTTCTGCAGCTATGTTGAGAGTGCAGAAGCATGAAGGTATATTGTAAAATACATTTATTATTTTATTAACATGTAGTGGTCAGCTTTTAAGGGACTGAACAATGTTCAATTCCACTTTTCCATTTAAAATCAAGTTTTTAAAAGTACAGATGCACAGTTCTAGTCTGATAGCAAATAAAGACTAAGAACCTTCTTATCTTTCATCCTAATCTTTTAAGCTCTAATTGTTATTCAGAATAGAGTGCCACTGACCTATAATACCAAGTCCTTCACTGTTATTTTGTTCTGTTGGCCTTATTTTCCTCCTCTGCCGTATCCTGTTTTACAGTAACTGGGTATATATTTTTAAATTGCTTAAGGTGAAGCAGCAAATGGAGTGCAGATGGTCTTTGTTTTCTTAAGCTCCACTCTGCTAGGATGATTCTCAGACCAAATAACAAAATCAGAATGAGAGAAGTAGTGTTATTTTTTTTAAAGGCAATTAAGTCTGTTTTTCTATATCTCCTGAATTAGCTAAACAAAACCTTACTGGTTTTGTTGTATTATTAATTATAATTATTAATTAATTTATTATTTTTTTATTAGCTGAGCAACACAAAAATTGGTCAGGTAATCACTTTGATAAACTTCATAGATCTTGTTTCTAACAAGTCCCTCATTTCTTTGTCTTTTTGTTTTGTGAGCCAACAAGGATAAGGATCTGCCTCAAGAACGAATGCTCCAATATCTTGATTTCTGTTCTCTCAAACT
>JAOWBP010002052.1:27169985-27184257 GCA_028571105.1 Tragopan temminckii | reverse complement strand
GGCTGATTATAATCACAGGAAGGAAGAAAAGAAGACTGGGCCTGAGAGCATACTGGAGCATTCTGAAAACAGAAACAGAAGCAGTATGAGATGAAAGATTGGACAAGGATGGAGGTAGGAGCCACCTAAACAGTTATACGCTGCTAAAAAAAAGAAATTAGCTCCACATACCCTATATGAATTTGTTTCAAAATCTGCATTGAGCGCATCTGAAAGGGAAAAATCATGGTTACATGTAGCCTAAGGCAGTGAAGTACACAAGAATGGAGGCTTTGTATGTACCCCTCTTTCTCAAAAAAGTGACATTGGACGGGTTGGTATATTACTAATGGAATACTCCAGTCCTGAAGAAGCCCAGAGAAGCATGCAGACCCACCATGAGCTTGCAGTACTCAGAGAGCAGCTGACAAGACTTGGATGGATCCAGGATGAGCTGTGTCTATTTCCCACACATATGAAAGAGAATTGCAGTATGGGCAAACAAGGTGGCGTGGCAGTCAGGGCCAAGGGCAGCTGTTGGTACAGGATGGATGTACATGGAGAGTGCCTCTCCAAAGAATGCCATTCCATTATCCAAGTGGGAGGCCCGAGGTACACATACCTCGGTAAGCAGGTGGTTCAATGACCATCTGCACAGGTGAAGAGCACTCATCCCATCTAATCCTTAAGGCAGAATGGTAGGCACTCACCTGAAGGCAAAGGCTGTAGATCTGGTTGGAATGTTTCTGCTCTGATGAAGATCAGTCAAGATATCAGATCCATCTCCAGGTGTTTGTATTATTGCTAGTGCTCTTCTCTTCAGAATTGGATGAGGGTTCCTTTTCCTGTATTTGAGAGAAGACACCATCTTGCATTTCCACTGCATTATAAAGGATAGGGGAGGAACAGTAAAATAACATGGTGTGGAGACAGAGGTTTGATTGGTCAAGCCTTGCTTATTAATGTGCACTGTAAGGTACTTCTTTTCTCTCAGCATAGCATCAAGAAGGTTCTTCAGAGGTACATTTTAAATGTCTTCTAAATTACTGCAGATAGCTGTAGTCTGGCCTATAATACTGCTTACTGTTGAGGAGATTGGATACCATTAAATTGCAAAGGGTTAGTATTAGTTTCCCAGGAATTCCCCCTGAGAATTGCGTGTAATCGCTGAAAGAAATTCAAAGAAAGAATCTTTCTTTCCGGAAGGAGATAAAGAGGAAATGGATGCTAAGAGATGTCTGAGCATCAGGTTCTTTTGGAAATAGAAAGAGAGGAGACAAGTTAATATATTTTCTCCTTCATCTTTAATCTTTGTATCGCATGCGAAGAGAATGCGAAGAGAATGGACTTCTGCTTTCAGTAGCTTAGCTTCCTCACCGATGTATTTCTCCAGGCACAGACCAAAGGCAGAGGAAATGCCTAGATGTTTCTTGGAGCAGAAAGCAGGAGGTGCAGCGTGCACTTGTATGTGAAACAACCCAGGATGAGCCCTCACCTCATCTTACTCATGAATTACTTAGATGCTTCATTGTATGAATCTTTTTTTGATTTTGGCTCAAAGCTTGCTTTCTGAAGCATTTCTTGTGATAAGACTCTGACTTATCTAGGAGATGAGAGGTAGGTGTTGCCATGTGGCAATCAACATCACTGTGTGGACAATTTTACATTTGAAAGCATTTCTTTGGAGCTGTTTGTCTTCGGAAGAGAATACTCAGGACTGTTTATTGGCGGAAGATCTGGCCTATGACCAAATAAGTCCAGTTTGCTATGGGAGATTGGGGGATGATACCACTGTATCCTGTGAAGGCAAAACACAAGTTGGCACCTCCATGTTCCCTCTTATCTGCTGGCAAGGCTCCGAAAATGGGAACAAAAGGAGTTCCTGCTGAGATACAAAAGCCAGAAACTGTCACTCCGAAGGGAGCTCACTCAACCACTTTGGACTTATAAATAAGCATGTACTGCCATTGGAAAGTTTCACCGTTGTCACCACTGTCACTGTTGTTGTCACTGTCATCAACAGAACAACAATGTCCAATGACCCACCACTACTGAAGATCAAGGACTGAACTACGAACCACAGTGGACCCCTGTTGGTGACTATCTCCCTCTTGCTTCCTACAAAGACTCCTTTCTTTTATTTCCTATCTTTTCTATTGCCCATCTTCCCTTCCCCATCTCCCTGTGGTCGGGCTAACATTTGACCCATTGTGTCTTAATCTCTCTGTCGGGTATACATATATTAAAAGAGCCTTCACTCCCTCCTATAAATTGGAGTGAGACATTCATAACTCTGCTTTCTCTGTTGTGGCGCACTTAGTTACACCAACTTTCAGAGCACAAGGACAGGATCCATCTGGATAAATAGTTTGTGAAGTTGGTCTGGGAAGGAAGGATAGCACTGGAATACAAAGCACTTAAGAATACAGAACTAAAACTCAAAGCTGCATCCTCTGAGTTTTTATGGATGGCTCCCAAAAGACCTGTTCTTCCATTTTGTTTTCTTATATCTTCATTTTTTTTTTAGAAATACCTAGCTAAATAAAATATTTTGAAATGGTTGAAATAATAGTTCCCTTTGATTTGTCCAAAAGTTCTCTGTATTTCTTTTGTGGAGAGTGATTCTCTTTCTTCTTCCTGATTTTATTTTTTCTTTTCAATGCTGTAGATTTTTATTTATTTATTTATTTTCCAAATCACAGTGCAAACTGAACTTTGAAACAGTGACAGAAATATTGCTGTTCTTCACTTAGGTCTATAAATAGTGTTTTAGTAGTTTACATAGCCTTCCTTTAGGAGCCATTCTTTCTTTCATCCACTGACTGTGCACTGTTGTTAATGCTAAGGATTGAAAAGTATTATTTTTCTTCTCTGAAATTAGCTATAAGACATATCTTATTGGCACCCCAAGATCTTCTACTTCATAAGTGGAAAAATAGAAAACAAAAATATAATAAAACCTCTCACGTGGTTATCCTTAATGATTCACTTACATAACAGTCATGCTGGTTTTCCCTTAATTATTACACGTTAGCCATCTTTGGCCAAAGGAGCCAACTGTGAATTCAGTAAAACATCTTGCCATGCTGACTGGGAAGAACATTTGTTTAAGTTTATGTGAGGGGTTAAAATATTTTGAATGTTTTGTTTTCATTCTTCCTTCTGCCTTTCAAAAAAGGAATTTTGAAACCATGCAGAGTCTACCAATTACTTGGTAATACAGCAGTTCTGTTAATACTCACTCAATTACCACATTTTCATTAGAAATAAATTAGCACTCTGATAAAGACAGATCTAGATAAAATTCACCATTTTGGGAGTATGTGACAAAAAAAGTACTTTGGATCAGATCTCACTCATAATGTCACTACTTTCCTGTTTATATTGAAAATATTTCTTTGGATGAAGTCCTGTTGTATCATTTGCTATTTTCATAGTAGCTACACAGTGGTGGACTAAAACCAGTGGCTGATGAATTAATAACTTTAGATTGTGATACTTCTACATCATTTCTAGTTAGTTCCATGAGTAACCAATTGGAAGGAGACATTTTTCTAAGACCTGTAGAATATTTCAGTTCCTCTCCTTGCTTACTGACAGTGCCACACATCTCAGTGTCGTCAGGTATCACATTCCTACTGTTTGGATTAGCATAATTAGTGGAAGTATGGAACAAAATCTCTCCCAGGACTGATTCTTTTAGTACTGCATCAATTAATTTGTTCATTTTAATTTAGTTACATGGTCTAATTCACTTTGACTTCTGGATGTTTTCATACCATTCTTGCCTTTTATTTGGAGCTTTCCTTGGCTATCTGTCTCTGTTTCTACTCCATTTCCTTTCTTTTACCTTTAGAGATATAGAATCCTAGAATCATAGAATGGCTTGGGTTGGAAGAGACCCCACAGATTATCAAGTTCCACTCCCTCTGCCTCAGGCAGGGTAACCAGCCTCCAGATCTGGTATTAGACCAAATTACCCAGGGCCCCGTCCAACCTGGTCTTCAATGCCTTCAAGGAGGGGGCATCCACAACCTCTTTGGGCAGCCTGTTCCAGCACCTCACCACTCTTTCTGTAAAGAACTTCCCCCTGACATCCAATCTAAACTTTCCCTCCTTGAGCTTGAAACCTCTCCCCCTTGTCCTGTCATTGTCTCTCCTTGTAAGAAGTTGATTCTTCTCCTGTTTATAATCCCTTTTTAAATATGGAAGGCTGCAATGAGGTCTCCTTGTAGCCTTCTCTTCTCCAGGTTGAACAAGTCCGGCTCCCTCAACCTGTCTTTGTAGGGGAGGTGCTTCAGACCTCTGATCATGGCCTTCCTGTGTACCCTCTCCAACAGCTCTGCATCTTTCCTGTACGGGGGGCCCCAGACCTGGACACAGTACTCCAGATGGGGCCTCATGAGGGTAGAGAGGAACAATCACTTCCCTGTCCCTGCTGGCCATCCCTCTTCTCATGGAGCCCAGGATACCATGGGTATGGTTCTAGATATTCAGATATTTAACTGGATATTCTAACATTGTGGGAAATTTGCTTTCTTTTCCTTAGACGTCAAGTTTAAGAGAAGTTTTGCAGCTTTAACTTATTCCTGATCTGCTTTCCACTGTAAGTCGTTCAACCTTCTACCATCACGAACAGTTTTGTGGCTTAATAGTTTTGTGCTGTATATGAAGGTAATCAGATATTAAAAAAAAAAAAAAGAAAACATGTTGCAGTTGTCTGTTGATCTTCACAGGAAAGCTGGTACATAGCCCTTACCATAATCAAGCACAGGACTAAAGCATATGATAGGCAAGTAGTTCACTGGAAAGCTGTGATATTACTAAAGCAACTCCTCACTGTTTTTTTCAACATTGTTGTTCGTGGTATGTAAAGCAAAGTAATTCAGCATATTCTTTTTTCCTTTCTCTCATGCATGGTCTTAATACCTTGATTTAATGCGCATTTGTATATGATCTTATTTCTTAATGCTCGAAAAACACTCTTACAGTTGCTTAATTTTGTATCTAGGATCTGTAGATTTTTACTTGGTGGAACGCATTGTAAAGTGCTAACTGAATGATTCTCCTGTTTCTGCAGTAGCTTTTGAATGATTGACTTACCAGACTTCCTCATGAACAACATGAAAGTCCAGGGCAGAACCCAATGTATATCTTGGTCTAGATTTTTCTGTGATATGAGTGAAATAATACTTTTTAAAATAAAATGTTTATAACAATGAAGTGAACTCTTGCAGTCTAGGCTGCTCGAATCTGTTATATTTAGGCTCAGGGAATTTATGTGCACTGCTCAACGAGTGTGTACAGACTAACTTTCATGTAATCAAAACTGTAAATACATTCATCTGTTCAAACAGCATAAACATGGCATAGATACCTTGATGTTCAGTGCCAGTTTCTATCAGTTGAAGATCTTGTGCAGCTTTTATTAAGGTTCAAAGCTTGACAATTCAGTCTTCAGTTTTAAAGGCTCTGAAGGTTAAAGTCATATGAGAAAATGAAGCTGATAATAGGCTTCTTTAAAAGTCTGTAAGCTTTTTGATCTGTTACCAAAGGAAAGTGCATCTCCTCTGTGCATAGCCCTGTTGTTGGCAGTCTGAAGAGAAAAGGGAACATCTGATTTACATGTTTTTCTTCAAAAAAAATCTCTCACATTTAAGTGTGCCAAAGCCTCTCCCGCCATGACTTGCACTGTAGTTACTTTGCAGAGAGAATAAATGAGTTATAAATGAGTTCAGTCTGCATGTCAGTTCATCTTGCACTGAAGAAAAGATCTCCAGCTTTAGGTAGCATTCCTTAAGCTTTCCGTTGCAGTGTTGCTCTGCCTCCATGTTTATCTTTATGGAAATGGAAAATATAAAAGCAGATGAAAGTGATCTAAAAATTCTTTTTCACAGCATTGCAATGCTTCAACACATCAATTCAAATCATATCGAAGACTGTCAGATAGTATGTAAAATGACAGCAATGTAATAAGATTGGTATAATTTATCTTGATAGGACACAAATGGACAGGTCAAATAAGAATGGCTTTTTTCCCTCTCACTTGTCCTATTTTGATTCAAAGGAATGAGGTTACTTCTAGATTAAAATCAAAGAAAAGGATTAAAAATATAGTAAATGCTTAGGAGCATGGGAAGGATGCTCTAGGTTTTGTTTTGATAAGTAATGTCAACAGTTCTATGAAAGGGATTCTTAGCATAGTCTTGGCTGTATAAAAGTGTATTATTTTTTTTATGCTGCCAGTCTTGTCTAACAAAATGAGCTAATTCTGTGCTGAAGAAACTGGCTTGATATCAGCCAAAAATTCTTCTGCAACACACAACACTTTTCTCTCTTTTTCCTGGAAGGGAGAAATGCTGTTTGGTCATCTAATTACCAGTGAAAAGTGTCTGCACTTTTGATATGTTACCAAAATAAATATATCTCCTCTATGACTAGAACTGTTGGCACTCTCAAGGCAAAAGACAAGGTTCATCCTTGAAGGAGGTCTCCCTGGATAAGTGTTTTGCCAGTCTAATACAGAAGCATACTGAAGTCTCTCCTGCCATGAGTTGCATGCCTCTTAATTTCTAATTACACTGAAATTTCTGTAAATTATCTGTAAAATAGTATTCAAATAGATACTGGAAATTCTTAGAGCCTTTTACTGATTATGCATTTTGTTATAAGTTGCTGATATAATCTCAAGAGTATTGAATCTTGCTGACTCACATTATTTAATAACCAACTTCAGTTCTTTCAGTATGGTCATGATTGTCCAGATAATCTTTATGATTGCTTTTTATTAATTCATTTATGTGTAGAACTACATGCATTCTTGGCATGCATCATAAAATCTGAGCTAGAAATTTCTAAATAAAATGTTTATGCAAATAAAGAATGGATATTTCAGTATTTCAAATATGGCCAGCAAATTAACTAATCTGTGTCTTTTAATGTTATGTGTTTGTTAGTTTGTTTCACAATTCTTTGTTATTTGTGGACATTCAGGAGAATCATTTTTTTCTTTTTTTTCACACAATATTTGTGAAAATCAGAAGTTTTGCCACTAGGTATAAATAAATTTCGGTGAGAGCATTTACCTCAGACAATTACATCCTAACTGAAATAAGAAAAATGATTAGTGAAAAAAACACATTAAACATCATCTTATTTATAATCTGAAGATATATGTTCATAAAAATTTCAAAAATATTTTTCAATTTTTAATATGAATTTTTATTTTTCAATGATTAGTTATTTTTCTTATTTAGTTAGTTACTTTTATTCCTTCCATAAAAGGCAGTCATACACTGAGTAGTAATGCAGATGTGTTTGTTGGCAGGTGAGTTACACAATGCAAGCAATGGTAAAGCAGTGAGTTTACAAACATGAGGCAAAACTTGCATGAAAACTAAGTAAATATCTTCCATAAATAAATACCAGCTTATCAGTGTTGAGATTCATCCTGACTTTCTTCTACAGAATAGCTGCATGAATTTTGTCATGAATGTCCTGATTATTCCTATCTCCTAAGCGTTCTAGGTTTGCCAAGTAGTTTTCATACATGTGAGCTAGATTCTTTTTAAAGGAAAAAAGATGCGCAAGCTTCTTTCTGTATCTGGTTACACATATATATTTTGATTTCTTTTATTTTTTTCTCTTAATCTTTTTAGTCCACCAGATCTTTCTGGAGAGTGGGAAGACTTGACTGTCTTACCAACCACCCTTTGGGTATGAACCAAAAGCATCTAGAGTGTATAAGAAGCTTTCCACTGAATCATGCCTCCAATTCTTTGAAGAGTATCACAACGTAAGCAATTAAATTTGCCTTGAGAACAAAAGACCTCTCAAAACTATTGATATATATTCAGTAAAAATGAATTGCATGTTTACCATGAAGCCTGTAGTTTAATTGCAGAGCAATAAACTGTGATTATAATATATTTGTGTCCATCTAAAAAAGAATGTTTACTTTTTTTAAAAAACGTTTTTATGCTAAGGTTATTGAATGAGAAGTAATAAATACAGTAATAGAGTTTTTTGTTATGTAAAAGTACTATATGGAGAGAAATTATTTTAGTGCAACTGCTTGCACTGTTTTATGCATGAGACTGACTAGTTTTTAAAGGTTAATGTTTTGAAATGCACTTAGTTACTTTACAGAGCCCTGAGCATTTATAAAGACTTTAGAGGGAGAGTCTTTTGGATAAATCCAATATAATGAGTATATTGTAACCATGAAAACTACTTTTCAAGAAGCTACCAAGATATGATTTGGAAAAGTATAGCTTGAGCTTTTTCAGTAAGAGCCTTATGTGAAGTTATCCGACTGTCTGTGAGAGACAAATGTGGTTCTGGGCAGAAATGGGTTTGGTCTTGAGCAATGCATGTTTAGCAGTTGAGAAATTAAGTCACTGTCTAGAAAATTTATTTTCCTTACTGCCAGGCTTCCAAATAAATAGAGGATTTGGGGAGCAACCTAACAGAAACCTTTTAGTGACAAGTCAGAGGATGTTTAAGGGATGGATTAAGACACGCGGGGTCAAACTGTTCTCCTGATTATTCCTATGGGGATATGCAAAGGCATCTTTGCAGGTTTTTGTGGACAGAAGCAAATTTGTCCTGCCTGTGTTGCCAGATGCATTCAAGTTGATTCTGCGCTAAAATCTGTGAGATCTTGAGCTTAAGATCATGACTTTATCTTGAGGTGAGGTCTGTTGTTATTTGATGCTTCAGAAGCCTGTACTTAGTTTGTTGCTTTTAAAATTGTCTACATCTACTTAATGTATGCTGCCTTCCTGTGGTGTGCCACTGTCTAATTTTTGTGTACCATCTGGAAAGACAGAATAGGATGAAAAGGGACAAAACCTTCCCAAATTTTAGAATAGTCAATAGAAAAAATAAATAAAGAAAGAAAGAAAAAAACCCATCCATATGTGTTTACAGTTGTTTCTAACTGAATGGCAAACCCGTCATAATATAAACGCTATAAACAATGGAAGAAATACTTGTATTTTCTATGTATATCTGTGCCAGTTCTGTGTTTAGAAATGCATTGCTGGGACAGTTAGAAAATGTCTATGGGCCAAGTCCCACAACCAGTAGATTAGCCAGATTATTACAAAGCCTGAATTACTTACTCTAGGCTTACACTGTGTTAAATAAAATCAAGTACTTAAATATCACTACTAGTACAATCTGTCATTTCTTCCATACTGGTCATTTTATTTCTCTAGAAAACCCAAGAACTGTATGAATTTCATGGATACTGTCCCCTGGCAATTTATTTAACTGACGTAGATGACGATAGGTTTCTTAAGACTGAAATGAAACAATATCCCTCAAGATTTGAACACTGTCATTTATTATGTGATTATTTAAAGACAAAACCTTAGCCATGACATGTGGGTAACTTCCTATGGACTTTAAGCAATGCAATTTCAAAATTAGAACTACATGATTGCATAATAAGGTCTGGGATAAGCAGTTGTCTGGCTTTGAATGATTTTCTAGAATATTGGCAATGAGGGAAACACAATTCTGTCGCAAGGATGTAGCTGAAGGCTTTCCTGTCCTGCATGCCTCTAGGTGAGAAGAAATAACTCAAATAGGTTTGTGTACTCAACTCTGAGTTTCCAGATAAGAGGGGATTTAATTATTGTGTTTTGAAAATGTGATGAGGTAAAATTTGGAAATAGGAAAGAACTGAAGACAGGAAAAAATGAGGTTTTAGTATTCAAGTAATTGAGGTAACTCAAAATAATTTACTTTTAATGCTGTGATCTGACAGTGGTTAATGGGGTTACTTGCCTTAGCCACCTTTTTCCCTCATCTTCTCTATTTCCTCAATGCAATAACCGTACCATCGGCTTTGTAGAAGAGAGAAATCCTCTGAGATTCAAATCTTTTGAGATTAATTACTGAATATTTATCAGGGGGATTCTGTTAAAAGGAAAAAAACTTTGTAGAGAGAGAAGTAGTGACAGTGAAAGAACAAATTAAGGGAAAGAGCGGTGAAAAATAAGAATCTGTTGTGAATGTGATAAAATAAGCTGGAAAACTGAGTGGCCATGATAAAAAATTTTGGAAAGGAGTGAACGTGGAGAAGAGTGAAGATGTAAACTTGGGTTGCCATGAAAACTGGGAAAAAGGAAAAGAAACTGGAAGAAGGAAAGGCCTATGGGAAGGAATATTGCCAATTTCCAAATCCAAGGGAAATGGGGAGAAAAAAAAAGAAATAAGAGAAAGAGAAAAATCAGCAAAGAAATTGAATGAATGTAGGGAAATTTAGAAAAATGCAGAGATCTTAGACTTTGTTAAATATCTTTGTTTAAAACTGCATATGAATGGTAAAAATTACAATATATAGTGTTTTTTATTTGAGATCTGAAGCTCCTCAAGATCATTATAGTTAAGGAGTAAACCAAGGCAAGCTGGCCAGGATGGTGAGGGTGCAAGTCAATCTATCACTATTAAAATGTGGGAAGTGGAGATAGATTTCATACTTCTGTTTAAAATACTGATTTTATGTTTAGTTATCGTAACTATTAGTAACTGTAAAAAGCAAATAACAATGGAGACCCGTGTTTTGCCTTTGGAGTATGTTATCTTCCACTTAATTAGCATAGGGCATAGTGTTTTCTTTTAAAGAAAAATATCTTAGATGACCTTTGTAACAGGTAAATTGGGTAAAGTAAGCTCCAATAGAGTACTGTCACTAATATGAATTGGAAACATTCTGTGTTGCAATGAAAGCCTCTGTGCATCTGGGAAAATGTGTTGGGAAAAGTCAACAACTGTGCAAAATATTAATGCCAAATATAAGTCTACCACTTAATGGTATGATGGAAGCTTTCGCATGTTTGAAAATAGTGTTGTATCAATGACCTAGCTGTGACCAGAGGCTGCCTAATCTTGAAATTATTTCCCGCCTGCCAAAATTACTGAAACCAGAAGATTTCTGTGTGTGTTATTTTTTGTGTTGCTGTTGTTTGTATGTTTTGATTGAAGGATCCTCTCATTTCCTTCCTTTTGCATGGCAGAGGACACCCATGGTTAAGAGTCCCCTTGTCTTTTTCCTAGTTCTGCTGGAAGCCTTTCAGATTTACCACTACTGAGACTGTTTTCAGGCCAGATCAAAAGACACTTTTTCTTATTCAAGATTTTTCTACTTCATTGTAGGTGCCTATTTATGTGATCATTTTTTTCTGGGCATCTGTGCAAACATTTTTCTGTTGCTGCCTATGTGTTTGTGTATTTGCCCCCTCATGTTGTTCAGAGCATAGTCAGTTTTGTCTACAAGTGACCTTGCAATTTCTAGAAACATCAGCTTCAAAGCTCTTGCATGAGCTAACACCTTGTACAGAAAGAGCAACTGACAGTAATGTAAAATATATATGAAGTTTGCAAAAACTTTTTTTCTCCGAGCTGACAAACATTTACACTGTGCTGCCCTGTCTTTTTTAAAACTGATTTTTTGGTAAATTTAATAAGCATTTTTAAGTGATATTTAAATCATGGTGATAATGAGTTTCACTTTCTGGCAAATGTAGGCAAAGAAATTTCCATAAATATGCTTAAATCTTTTTGGCTTGATCAGCTCAGAGTTGCTTTTAGAAAATTTTTGTCTTTGCTTTGAGATCTGTATTTGACATGGCAGTACTTGCAGAGTATAGAATATTGTGTCTGAGATATGACCTGCGAAAGGACAAAAAAATCTGGGCCAGAGTCATAAAGAACATTCCATTAAAAATATTTTGGAGAAAAACCTTATTTTCTTATTCACTGAAATGTTTTGAAAGCTCAGACATTAATGAAATGTCAGTGACTACAGTGCAGATACAAACCATCCAAGCATAGATTTACTACCTTTACTTATTCCTTTATCTGATTCATTTGAATACTGCATGCAGCTAATTGCTTCAATATCAGATTTAATATGAAACAAGCGATACATTCATGAGTGCAGGTCTCGACAATAGATCTCCCTGTCCTTGTGAGTTAACTATGTCAGTACAATTATTAGTAAGAAATCATTTTGTCTGCAGCTTAATGGAGCTGGATTTTAGCAAAGTTTTCAAGACTACTTTTCAGAAGGTAGTGTGTTCATTGTGACAATGACTTTAAGTTCTCTATTTTCTTAAGCTTCTTTTCAGACAACTGCTTGACATTTTAGTAACGTAAGAGTATAAGTTCATATTCTGCACTAATATTTTTAGTACCAACATTTCCAATTATCTTTTGTAATTGCTCTGTGAAGAGTTTTCCTGAAATATCCACAACTTGTTTTTTTCTTTGCTTTCTTTATTTTTTTGTTTTGTTTTTAGATGGATTTTCTTTCCTTTGTTCAGAGAAATTCACATAAAATAAAAAATTATTTTTAACTTTGAAAACAGTAGGCACATTTGTGGAATCCTATTTGCATTAGCCAAATGATTTTTATTTGGTCAACAACTGCAAAGAAAAGTTTACTCTAGTTTACCATTATAGTATTCTTCTTAGAGGGAAAATGTAGGATTTATTTTCTCTTTTTACAAATAAATTCCATTTATTTTTACTAGTTTAAACAGGGCCATTCTCAGATCTGAATATTTTCCATGTTTTTTCAGGATGGATTTATGTGAATCTTTGGTGGTTAATGTTCATCTTCTCCCTTAAGAATTAAAGGTGTTCATGCAGGTGAGTGCTCAATTTTGGACTTGGTAAAGCTAGTAAATTGTTAGGACCTCTGGCAAAATGCAGTGTCAGAATAATGAATTCACACAGGGGGCCTTGGACAAAATAACAGATTCCCTGTATAGGAGATGCAATCCTACCTGGAATAAAAGAAAACTCTCCATATTCAGTATGAGAATGACTAGGAAGCCCATTTTCAGTTTTTGGCACAGAGATTCAAGCTGTGCAAATCTCATCACTGTTAATGAAAGAAGTACACCTAAATCAATGTATATTTTCCAAAAGTCTTTTCCTCCACCTTATGTTTTTATAACAGAGATGTCACGCTCCAATTTATAGGATGGAGAGGAGGTTCTTTGGTATCTCTATACCCAGCATGAGATTAAGAAATAATGGTTCAACTGTTGTTCTGACCAGTTTATTACAAATCTTAATCAGGGAGACGAGGAAGGGGAGGACGGACAGTATTATGAATTAGGGTGATTGGGAAGGGAAGGAGGGCGATTGAAAAGATAAGAAAGAAGAAGCAAGGAGTCTTTATAGGAAGCAAGAGGGAGGTAGTCACCACCATGGATCTAGCATGGTTCGTAGTTCAGTCACTGATCTTCAGTAGTGGTGGGTCGTTGGGCATTGTTGTTCTGTTGACGACGACAGTGACCATGGTGATGATGGCCACTTTTCAGTGGTAGTACCAACTAATTTATAAGTCCAAAGTGGTTGAGTCAGCGCTCCTTGGAGTGGCAGCTTCTGTCTCTGGGATCTCAGCAGAAACTCCTTTGTTCCCATCTTCTGGGCCTTGCCAGCAGATAAGAGGGAGTATGGATGCCCACCTGCATCCTGTTTTTCACAGGACACAATTCCCCAATTTTCCCATACCAAGCTGGAGCTATTTAGTCACAGGCCAGATCTTCCGCCGGTAAACACTCCTGAGCACTCTCTTCTGGAGGCTAGCAGCTCTAGAGGTAGGTGCTTTCAAATGTCCACAAAGTGATGTTGATTGCCACACAGTAGCACCCATCACTTGCCTCCTCAATAAATCAATCAGAGTCTTATCACAAGAAATACCTCAGGAAGCAAGCTTTGAGCCAAAAAACAAAGAAGGATTCTCACAAGAGAGAGGCAAGAAAAGAACGGCTATGAACCCTTGCATGTTCACCAACAAATCCAGTTTTGCGAAGTCCTCTTTCCTAGATGATATTTTTGCTTACCTGAAATTATGCTTGGTTCTTTCAACCATGCTCAGAAGTTGAGTACTCATAATTTTTGTAAAAGAACAGGTAGGGTATTAAAATATGGTCAGATTTGTAAGTCTATTGATAAGTCGGTGCAGGACTTCAAAGTTTTGCAGAGATAATGATGTAATTCCTACTTGAAAAATGTTTAGTGCAAGTAAATATAAACATACTGTTTAGTGCAAGATTTTCTGATGTAATTTATAACAAATCTTTCAAAGGCAGGAAATTTGAGTTCTTTTGTAACCATAATGGCTTTGAAAAATTAACTTTTATGTCTATGAAAATTCACGTTCAAAAAAATGGTTATTTTTATTCCCTTTTTTTTTCTCTGTCAGACTTGGATCCTGCCTGTTTTATACTTGCTCATTCTCCATGTGACCCAAATATGGCTCTTTTTC
>JAOWBP010002052.1:27136895-27148825 GCA_028571105.1 Tragopan temminckii | reverse complement strand
CAACCCCAACCCCCCCCCCCCAAGCCCAAACTGAATGAAGCTGTTCTTGTTAATTCCATATGCATGAGAATTATGGACAAATTCCAAGATCAGGAAATATCACTTCATCCTGAAATAATGGAAAAAAAAGTTTTGCAGTACATGATCTCATATAACCTTCAGTAGTGTTATCATTGTCAAATGAATCATGACAAATTCAGTGTTATGTAGAAGGTTTTCAGTTTCATTAGTCAACATCTAACCAATAGCAGTAATAAATGGCTTTTAATTTTCCACAGGTAACAAGCAGAGCTAATCATGACTGGTAGGCATGTGTTAGATATTAATGTTTAAGGTGGAGTTTTACCAATTCAGACAACAGTACTGACTAATTATTATTGCCCTTAGTGTATCAAAATGGCAGATTTACAATCTCTAACCACTGGAAAAAGTTATTTTACTTTTCCTTATTTTCCCTTCAGCTGAATGTTCTTGGGAAGTAATGGAAGGAAAGTAAGTATGCACTGGAAGGAACTTGTGTGCAAAATAAGGTTTAAAAAAAAAGATTAAAAATCTGAACCAAACTGATAACATCCAGTAAGTTTTGGATTGTTTAATAACGCAATAGGGAGATACGTATAAACAGCTCTATTATTTTAAAACTTCAAGAGAATTATATCTCCACAAAGTTTCCTTGCAAATTTTACACATTTTGATATAATTTCCTGAGAGGCATGCTGATCCTCCCTAAAATACAGAGACTAATAAAATATAGAAATACGTAATGAAGATACTAATTTTGTGGGAGTTCATGTGAGTTAGCAACAGGAAGGTCCCTTATTTTAAAAGCATAATGTGTAGGTATTTAAATATGAAGTATCCAAGAGAAAGTTCAAATCAGTCTTTATCTTCAATATTAACCTTGCTGAAATAAGATTACTAAAGAAACTTTCATAATTGTCTTTTTTTCTTTTTATTCTTATATAGTCATAAAAAGATTGAAATAGCACAAAAAGGTCAATTTTAGGATGTTCATCTCCCACTTTTTGCAGTCAGAAAATGGAATATTTTTGCTATGAGAAGATTTAAAGACTCAGAACTTTTTTTAAAAAAACTAAGCTTTCCACCCTTTCCACTTCCCTCTCCTTCTAAATAAAATAGTTACATAAAGTGGTTTGTACTTGTCAAAAAAGTAAATATAAATTATAATCCAGGACAATACCTAATCTTAATATATTCCATAATTATTGTCAGTATCATTCCATTCAACGGAGTCTTAACATGCTCATGAACTTACAAATATTCATGTACATTATAGATTTTTTTTACTATGCACTGTATTTAGCTTCCAGATATCTAATTAATTTTATAATGTATAACTTGACAGGTGGTTTTAATTTTCTAGACCATTGAGAGAGAGAGAGAGATGGGAGTACAGTCAGGGAATACAAATATTGCTAAGGTATTAATTTAACACGATTGTTTTGGTTGATTTTATTGTAAATAAGCAAGGATAATTTACTGGCTCAGAAGAAATAGATTCAAAGTATTTAGACGGTTTGAAAGGTTAGACTGTCTGATTAGTAGGACAAGAAAACATTTTAAAATGATAATTTTCCTTTGTACTTTTTCTGTCTTAATTTTTACTTTAAAAAAATAAGACAAAGACAAACATCATGTTGAAGTACCTTTTGTAACACTACCAAAAGTTTTTGAGATCTTCAATTGAATGGAAATTTCTCTGAAGAGATACCTAGTACAACTGCCACAGAAATACTAATGCCTAGTTAAAAGAAATACTACACTCTGTTTTGAATATCCCAGCCTCAGGTAACCTTTCAAATTCCTGGTCAGTCATAGTCTTGTTAGAGATGGAGATAGTAGCCCTGCAGTGAATTATTTCTAATGAAGATCTGTGTGAATAAAGGGCTAGGTGGCAGAGCAGGACCTTACTGAAAACTGACACAAGAAAATGCAGTGAAAGTTCTCAATGTGACAAACTTCTGTGAAGAGAAAAAGTTTGTGAATCTAAAGGATTACTTAAAGAATGCAAAATTAGCTTCATTGAAAAGTTCTTTAAAACATCCTTTAGTTGATTTCTAGTGGACAGGTGTTTGTGCAGCGGTTACCCCTTGAAATCTGTGGATAGTTACACTGGGATCAAGACATAACCTTTCATTGCTGTCTGCAGCATTTGTGCAAATAAAAGTATTGTCCAAAAAGACAAGGAAAGCCCTCTTCACACTCATCATCAGTACTACTGTTGGCAAAACACTCTTCCTGTGCTGCCGTTTTAATCAAAGTTAGAAGAAACCTATCTGGTAGCATGTTCAATCTGTTATGACCATGTGAGCTAAGCTTCTTTTCCAAAGTAAAAGATGCTTGCTAATCCTTCTGTGTTGGGTATAGTTGTGGAATACCTCTGCTAATGCAGTGCTTCGTTGGACAGCATTTACATTGGAGAACATTGAGAGTATCACCTAGGGAAAGGTTAAGGTTCATGCTTTGGGATCTTCACTGCAAGATACAGGGAAAGTGTATATGATGAAGAAAAACAACAAGATATAAGTCACCAGCCTCTTCTAGAAAATCTCAAACTATTTATAAGCTTTTTTTACCTGAAATACATGTGACCTCTGATCACTTCATCCTTTTCCTCCAGAATAGCAGCCAGTGTAAGTCTCTTTAGAAGTAACATCCTAATTGTTTCCTTGCACTGTTCATAAAAACGTTCAGACAGATTTTAATTCTAATAGTATCCATAAAATTATTTTTTTGCAGTTTGAAACTTATTGTTATGTAAGAACCTAGCATTCCTATATAAAGTAATATAACTAGAATAATATCTAACATTCTTATTGAAAATAATAATAAAAAAGAACCTGCATTTTCACAAATGAAGGCCACACACTGGAACATAGATAAATGGGAAACTGTTCAAAGATCTAAAAACAAATAATCTTGGGAGCATAATGAAACACCAGTTAAGTAAAGTAGTGCCTTTCTTTAGGAAAAAAAATGATTTAGGTAAATTTACATCTATTTCTGAATCATTTTCCCACTCAAAGTCTCTCTCCACTTTGGAACAGACAGTGAAAATCTGGAAATTGAAATGAAACATTTTTAGAATGACCACTGGTAAACACTTTTATTATTCTGAATAATTTCCCACTTGTTATTTTTGTTCATGGTTATTTTTGAGATTTCAGCTTTTTGTGTAAGGAAAAAGAAAACTCGGTGAGCTCAGGAAAAAATATTTTATGTTCAGTACTTTGAATATATCTTTAATTATATATTTTAATTTTTTTAATTAAATTCTTACATAAACAGATTTGTTACTCTACAGTGTAAAATTGTTCAGATAAAGAAGTGGAGGTTTGTATCTTTGAAAATCGCATTCCATTCTAAGTGCCTAAAACTGAGCTGAAATCTTGGCAGGTGGATTTGAAATTTGTATATATATTGTGTAAACTGAAATACTTCTCTGAGATGAGAACAAGACAAGAAAATATGAAAGAATAATGATATTTAGTGATACATTACTGTGCCCCATCCATATGAAATTTCTGTTCTTGAGTTTGTCATATACTAAGGGAGAAAAGAACTTTTGTAAAAGCTATTGGCAGTGCACAAAGCTAAAACTTTTGACCTTGCTCAAGCAAGACAGAAGTGCTAAGCAGTTGTGACATTATTTATTATTACAATTCAACCAATAACATATACAAAATGGAAGAGAAATTCTTCTACAAATTTAAGAAATGTTCCTGATATTATTATACTTTTTTCTGAGTTGATCTAGTTCTGTCATTTTACCTATTACTCTAGGTGTTTTGTTTAAATATTAATCTATTATTAAATATTAATCCAGAGCAAAATTGCAAACTGAAACACACATTTGATCAGTGACTCTACAAATACCTGCATTTAAGTGTATTTGAATGCATGTTCAGCATTTAACTGTTCTGCTGTTGGCTCAATCTCCATTTTTCACTTGCTTTATTCCCCCTGTATTTTCTGAATAAGTGATTTGGTGTAATTACTTGGTGACAGGCTTATTTTTTAACATTTCCTGACTGGCCTTGTTGTACTGTCCTAGACATTTTGACTATCGCCACAGTTTGAACAAGATTATCAGTCTATCAGTGATATAACTGTGTAATGCTGGATCTGAACTAGTCCCTTTAGTGAAATATGCTCCTGCTTTACAGGAACAATTAAGTGTCTTTCCTGGTAAAATGAAGATTGTGTGGCTTTCTTACATGGAAAAAATATCCCAGAAAAACTGCTTTTTGAAAGACAGAGGAAAATTTTTTCATAGAGATGACCAAGAATGACTGACTTATAAGAAGAACTGGCTTCAGTAGTTTAAAGAGATTAAGAAGATCTAGTCCAGGAAAAAAGAAGGAAAAAATGTCTTCTAAGGAAGCTCAACAAGTCCTGTAGCTTGTGCTTTCTGAACCATTGGAAATTCTACAGAGCTTCATGCTAGTTTTGACAGCTGTTGAAAACAGCTGAACCAGACTAGGCAGTTCTCTGCTGGCATAAAGTTGGATAGAAGTGACAGAGTAGACTCTGTCTTGTTGAGATGCAGCAGAGAGAATGCAAGGAAAATCAAGCTAATAAAGAGCTCTAAAGTTTGCTGGTCCTACACCTGGCGAAAGAAGCTAACACAGTCATTTGTTTGGGCCATCTGCTCTTGGACAGATAAAAAGAGCTCATCAGAAATGAGCACCAGAAAATTGTTTTGCAAGTAATTTTGGCTCCTCTAAGTATGCTAAAAGCAAAGACTCTGAAGGAAAATTGAATTGTATACCTTTCCAGGGTAAAAATCTAGCCTTTATTTTGCCTTTAAAGTGTCTGCACTGCTATAGACTGCTAATATAAATATCAGACAAAATGTTAAAACAGCACCAAATGTTATTTGTCTATTTTGCCAAGTAGCAGTTATGGCAAGCAAACAAAATATGATTAATCAGTATCATTTCTTGACAGGAGCATTAAATGGATTTGCATACTTCACAAATCATATTAGTAGGCTGGCAAATAATTTTGTGTTCTGCAACGTAGAATTACCTGGAAAAAGAAGGCTAAGAGTGCACTTAGGATCTAGATGACATTGAAAACTTACTGAAACTTGCTTATAGTTGGAATGTTTCTTATTTGGAAATGAAAATGTTTGATTTGTTTAATATGCGAGTGTGCTGCAAAGGATCAGTAATAATTTCTGGTATTGATGCAGTTCACAACTAATTTATTGATGTATTCTCTACTTAAGAGAGTTGAAAGAGGTTTCTCCACTTCCGTCCACAGGGTAACAGGGATGAATCTCTGTAAGGCTCTACTAGCCTACGCAGAAGTGCAAAGTGAAATAGTAAGTGCAGAGGATTTCATACTATCATTCCTTTTCTTTCCATCAGCTGGCAAAGCAATGCGCTTACACAGTGAAGAAGAAAGCTGTGTGTGACAGACTTCCCTTTGAAGTTTCTCTCACATTTAATGCTATCCTGGCCTGCATTAGAGATAGTGTGGCCAGCAGGAGCAGGGAAGTAATCATCCCCCTGTACTCAGCAGTGGTGAGGCTGCACCTGGAGTATTGCATTCAGTTTTGGGTGCCTCACTACAAGAAAGACATTGAGGCCCTGGAATGGGTCCAGAGAAGGGCAACAAAACTGGTGAGGGGTCTGGAGCACAAGTCTTATGAGGAGCGGCTGAGGGAGCTGGGATTGTTTAGTCTGGAGAAGAGGAGGCTCAGAGGAGACCTTATTGCACTCTACAACTTCCTGAAGGGAGGTTGTGATGAGGAGGGGTTTGGCCTCTTCTCCCAGGCAACAAACAGGTTTAGGTTAGACATAAGGAAGAACTTTTTCTCTCAGAGGTGGTCAGGCACTGGAATGACCTGCCCAGGGAGGTGGTGAAGTCACCATCCCTGGCAGTGTTCAAGAGGTGTCTGGATGAAGAGCTACGAGATACGGTTTAGAAGCTTGTGGTAGTAATGGTTATGGGAGGATGGTTGGACTAGACGATCTTGTAGGTCCTTTCCGACCTTGTGATTCTATGATTCTATGATATCAGTGGTGAGGAATGGAGGGACAAAAGCCAGCAAGTATTTTCTTCCACTTAAAAATAACTCAGGACTCTGAGAGTCAAGGATTAGGTATAGATTTCCCTACATATTTTTGTCTATCACGCTTCAAGCAAAGATGAGTCATTAAAGAAGGGTTTGTCTTTGCTTCATTTCTTCCATTTCTAACAGAGAAATCATCTGGAATAAAGGATACAAAATATAAAATCCTACAATTGCTTGAGGGCACTTGAAGACAGACTGGGCCTTTCTAAATTCCAGATAAGAGAATATTTCGTAGTTTGGATTCTCACAGTATCCACTTCTGAAGTCATTACAGAATATGTGAAAAGATTTACATACACGTTTTTGAGTGAAAACGGGATGGTTATTTTGGTAGAAGGGCTGCTTGGGAAACATTCAGTAATGGATAAAAGGCTTGTTTTCAGTTTCCTGTTTCAATTCATTTAAAATACTTTTATAGAAAAAGCAGCAATAGCAACTGACAAAATGATGGAATGCATCCTCATCTCAGAACAGGCTGTTCTCATGTGAATGATTTGAGTGGTCTTGATTTTAGAGAAATTGCCCACTGGAAAAGAGCAAGATTTTAAAGTCATTCAGATCTGTGATAATTACTTATTCCCAAGAACATTACACCAAAATACAATCCGTACTGGTCAAATCAGTTTGTATAACTTGAGTGGTGACATTTTACTTAACTAATATTTATAATAAGCATAGCCATAAGGAATTTAGTTCCTTAAATCGTGTTCATTGAGTGCAAAATTATTGATTCTAAGCTAAATAATTAGGGTGGAGTTTCCTCTTCCTTCTCCTCATTCCATTTGTATGAAAATATTTCTAGCTGGACCAACAGTTTCATTGAGACCTTAATGGCTGAATGAGTAGTTCAGTCTCCTCAAGGTGTTTAAGTCAGTGGGAAAAGATATGATGAGTTCCAAATACTGAAGCTTGATAAGTGTCAAACTCCTGACAGGTGATTTCAGTGCCTGATCCTGTTGGATGTGAAGTGATGCTTTAATTTGCAATTGAGTGACCAAATCCTCAAGTCATCCTTATCTTCTGAGTAATTGAAACAGGACTCTGCAGTGTAATAGCTCATTATGACTCTTCTGTGTCATTTTGCACTTATGGAAAGGATTTTTTTATTATTAGTATTACACCTCTCTCTGTAGATATTTTTATTAGCACTGAGATGCAAAGTAAGGGAAACATATCAGGATTGTGTGCTTGTATTTACAGGTTAAATAGAAGATTAGAAAGAGTATTCATATTGCATCTGTGTTAATTCAAAGTACCCTCTCTGTCACTGATCTTTACAATTTAAAATAACTGCTTCCAAGCACTGATGAGAAAATAAAATATAGCCATTCATTGTGAGTGTTATTTATTGCTGTCCACACCAGAGAAAACGATTATTTTATAGTCAGTTAAAAATCATTGCATTTTGCAAGTGGAGATTGATCTAATGAAGTAATTAGAGGAAATTAAGGCATACTCTAAGATCTGAACTTTCGAAATGGGAGACAAAATATTTTCTACCGTCTTCTAAGCTTCTCTTTTTCCTGGAGCTGTAGAATAGTAATTTTTGGCACAGTTTTTTGTAGTTTGAGTAAGTGGGGCCAGCCACCAAGTCTTTCATCTGTAGAAACTAGATTAGAAATTAACTGGCAGTTCAGTTTCAGAATTATCTGCAAATGCAGTGAGCTAGATCCACTTGTGTTATGAGTACTTTGTGCCATTTTGGCTAGGTATGGTAGCATTCATGATTGCTATCTTTTTTCCCCAGAGTGTGCATGAGACAGTAAGGCACGCTAGCATATTCTTTGCACTGATATATTATTATACAATTTTCTTACTGTTTAACAAGTTGCCATAGGGCTATAGCACAAACAGAAATGACACTCACGTAGAATGAGGAGAAAAAAAAAAAATAAAACATCAAGGCCAGGTTCTGAGGGCTTTCTTCTGCAACAGAGCAATAATGGAGATGCTCTGCAGCCCAGTGCACCTCGAAACTCAACCTGTGATTGGATGTACCAAAGGCTGAATTTAAAGGAGAACATATTGGCAGTGGAGCACATGACTCACCATGCACCTCTCTGGATCATGATCTGCAGAATATGTAGAGGAGATCCCAGGCTGAACTCTGTATCTTTGGTGATAGGCGAAGAAAAGCATAAATTGGCTCTAAAATATTTTTATCTCTTATTTATTTTCTCTTTCTAGAATTGACAATTGTCCTATCCCTGCACAAGGTATTTCTGTTTGCCTCAACACTCAGATCACTGAATCCCAAATGTGCTGCAGGTAAGATCTCTTTCCCTTTTGCTGGAATTTTTCCCTTGGGATCAAATCACAGTGCTCTTTATTTGCCTTAATAAGTCATGTACAGAAATGAGCGTCTCCAATTTTGGCTGCTTCTACAATCAAATATCATTCTTGGCATTTGGTGTCTTTTTGTCAGGAGATTGTGACCAAAAGATTAAAGCTGTCAGACTGCAGCTTCTCTGCATTCCTTAGAGACTTTGGTCTACAAATCGTTTTCTGCACTGAAAATCTGTTTGTAAAAGTTGCTTTGGTTGCTGTTCAGACTCGGAGGCTCTCCTTTGCGTAACCTTCTTCCTGCATTATTTTCATGTCTGTGTTGTGTTAATGTTTTTACACTGGAACAAAAGCAAATGCACCAGAAGTTAAAAAATGTTTCAAGGTAGTTATTGGTTTGAGTCTGATATGTCTTCAGTATTTGATGTGTTTGTTTTGAATTCATTGCTGCTCTGAACTGAGAGCACATAGTATTTGTAAAACCATCGCTCAGCGTGCAGAGAAAAATGGGAAGGAACAGGAACCCCTCAATGACTCCAGTGAAGGTTTGCTGTGTGAATGTCTATTAAATTTATTTTCACATATTACAATCAGTTTTGTTGTTGTTGGGGGATTGTACCTTATTCTGTAAATCATGCAGACTAAATCAAATTAATTTCTCGATTCTATATTATCTGTCTTGAGAGTAAGTGGAATAATATGTGCTTCATGGGACTGATGGCTGTGCAGAGCTGTCATGGCATATACTCTTAATAAATGTGGGTGGTTGAAAAGTGTGAAGTAAAAATTACTATATTGCTAACCATGACACATAATCCTATAGAATGGTTTTTGAAATATGAACAATGTGAACTTTGGAAAGCAGATGAGTCATGCAGTTGCACACTTAACTTGAAGAAATCACTGCACAATGTTATGTCTCATTGCCATAGCACAAAGATATATGCCAGAATTTTAAAATGATAGAAAATAATCTTGTGAGGAATTGATGACATAGTTGTTGAGGAATTGATGAAGTTGCCATTACTGTAATGCCCTGTTCCCCAAATAAATGGAACAGGATACAGAGTATGTCCCCTCTGTCACAAGCCAGTTATAAGATTTGAAGTATAATAATCTGGCCTCAGACTAGGTGGTCTTGAATAAGACCATATTTCCTATGGCTATCCTGTGCTGTTTTCCACCCTGCTTCCAGATGACATGGGGAAATGGTCATTCTAAGCTGAGGTTGCCCACGTGTTGCCAAAGTTAGTAGAGCAGTCACAGTTTATATCTTGGAATTACTTTATCTTTAAACAGTCTTTGCCTCTTAGATGAAGCATAATTTTGATTAATTTTAAAGAAAGGGAGAAGATGGTCTAAATTAATAAAACTCAGTGATTTGGCCTAATTGCAAAGGTGTCCTCCTGGTTTGGATGGTGTAGGTTATACTTTGCTATAGCATGCTTCTTGCAGGTTGTTCTCTGGGGAACTCTATCACTGTGTAAGGCACCCATGTTATATGCATTAGGTTGAATGATTTGAGGAACTCTACAAATGTGCTATAAGAAGAACTGAGCTATTACTGGGAGACAGTACACCCTAAATGGGTGAAAAAAGGTGTTTTTCTCTTTTTGAGATCTTTATCCATATTTTCATACTTCTCTGAGATTGTGAGTTGTCTTATGCAGAGCAAATGCTATGACACTGAAAATAAGAGGGAAATTTTGTTCCCAAAACATACTAAAATTGTTATCATTGTTTTAAAAACAACAACAACAAAAAAACCCACTGTCTTGCAAAATCATAGGCCAGCTGGGTTATAATACATGGATTGTGATCATGTTATCAATTTCTACGAACTTTCTTTCAGTCAGGAACAGTGAAAGTTACAAAACTGTTGAAAAAGGAATATCTTGTATCTCTAGATTTGTGAATATTTGTACATGAGCGGCATTGATTTATACTGAGAATTTCAGTCCAGCTCCTCTTGTCAATCAGTAATTACTTTCTTATCTCAGAGAGCCAGAAGAATCCTCATTAATATTCTCAGATTTCAGTAGTGCCTGGTAGGCTGGGTCACAGAGCACTAGTGTTTGCTCTGTGTGGTTCTTCTGTCAGGTTGTCTGTTCTAGACTGTTTCTAATCAGAGCAGACTGGAGATGCCCAAATATACTGGGGTGTTCCCATGAGGTCCCACTCTGGTTACAGACAGTAATTCACTTTTTTTTTTTCTTTGCCAGTAATTTTGGTTAAGGCTCCCTTGCAAAAAATTGGCCCCTGGTGCTACTGATAACATACAGCAACTTTCCTCTGAATAGTTTTGCAGTAGGAGCAGGAGTGACATGTTGCAGAGCCATCACTTGTGTTGTCGAAGTCTAGGTCACTCAGAGCTGACTGATCTGGTCATAGAAAGGCTGGGGAATGACTACAGGAGGACTTATTTTCTGTAGGGCTTGAACTAGGGCAGTGACATATGTGAATATACATAATGAATACATAAAATATAAAGATAAATAATTTAATTTTGCATGTGGTAGTTTATTCAGAAGCCTATTTATATTTCACAAACTGCAGCGTTTGTTGATATTGTAAGGGATTTTACAAGAGATTGTTGGCCCTTTATCAGTGCTTCAGCATCCTGTGCTGTGAAGTCTGGTTGCTCACCTCCAGCATGTGTCTGCACAGCACAAACTCCATCACCCAGTGCATGGGAGTAGTCCAGGCAATTTGTTTTGTAGGAGATGTCATTGCAGAGGATTTGCGGAAAAATACTAATGATTTTAAAAATTCAGTATTTGCTCAGTAGGCATTGTGACCAGACTGGGGTCTACAACCTCAGGATGACTGCTTGGCCTTCGCTTTCCATACTCGTATGTTCATTGGATGCTTGCTTGCTCAAGTACAAGACCAGACTGCAACATCACAGCTTGCTGAGCTGCTTGAACATTTGACCTGATATATACAACTTATACAAAATACAGTAACTACCATAATTTTACAGCCTGAAAAGGGAAGATTCTGCTCATCTACTGCTGGGTACATGTTTTTAGCTACCAGTGGAATTATGCATCATTTCATTTTTCCTTTGGAACAAAATGCTTTAATAGCAGTTTAATTCTTCATATTTATAGTCATGGCTCTTGAGTCTAAGGAACAGAGATTTAACAGAGACTTAGATGCAGGAGATCTCAGTTGTGTTTTGCCTTTGACACTGCCTTAGAAATAGAATTTGTGAAAGCAACCTTCTGTCTCTCTGTTTCTTCTTTCCTCTCAATTTTATGTCTTTCAATTTACCTGTGACATGGTCCTATTTTTACATTTTGCAGTTGCCGTCTCTGACTGAGAGAGGCAATTTTTTTTCTGTTGACTGAAATTGGTGAGGCACTGAAGCTGATGGTGAGAGCAGGCATAGCACAGGTCAGAGGCTTGGTGGCAGGAAGGACTCGCCTCTTGGCACCAGGCTTGTACTGCACTTGTACAGTGCAGAGTTTAATGGAACTCTGGGCCTGACTGCTCTTGCCTCCTAGGCACCAGTATAATGTAAATAACAATCACAGTA
>JAOWBP010002052.1:27102411-27115422 GCA_028571105.1 Tragopan temminckii | reverse complement strand
TGGTGTTCTTTCTTCTGCTTTTTTTTTTTTTCCTTTTTTTTTTTTTTCTTCCCCCCCCCCCACACACACACTTAAATGAATAAGAGAAAAGTAGAAATATTTATAAAGCTTTTACTGGAACAGTGCATAGCAGGTTTTCTGAAGTACTATTATACTGTCTAATATATGATCTGCCATTTAGAGCAATTGCTTTCCTGAATACGAGTAGAAGAATTTTATAAAGGATAAAGGAAATAAAAATGATGTCTAACCTATATTCTTGAGACATAAGAATAAAAATTACACAATGTACATGTGAATAGATAAGAACTTAGGCTCTCTTCTACTGTAGTCCTTCAAATGATTTTAGGTGATCTTAGCCAGAGTAGTTTCCTCTGAGTAACTTCTCAGTGAACTGTGACTAAGTATAAGGTGCAGTAACATGTCTTTTAATTTGTGTGAATCAGAGGGTAGTCAAACATATATTACTCAAGTCTAGGGAATCTTCTAAATTTTGCTTTGTGACAACTGCTGGAAAGAAGTAAAAAAAGAAAAAAATATAGACATGCAAAAATAAAGTCATTTCCTTTCCTGGTTTGGTGTAGTGATTGTAGAACTTTACTTCTTCAGCTACAGAAGCAAGGCTATGGTCCTACAACCTTTGGGGACATTTAACTCACTGAGATGAAAATGTCACCAAGATGAATAATGAAGTACTTAATAACATTAACTCTCTTTTTATTTCTCCTCCGGAAAGTATTTAGCTCATTACAAACTGCTGCAGAAAGATTTTATCGTAGATACTTTGAAAAATATGGTTATTGCTTGCAATTTACTGTTTGTTAATTATTTTATTCACAGTTCTCTAATTAAAAGCTTCTGTCCTTTTCTATTTCTCATGGCTGAGATTAAACAGATAATAATAAGTTTTATTGAAAAGTTTAGAATCCTATAATTCAAGTGTGATTTATCACTAAAGAAATGTGATAAAGACTAGCTGAGATAAACATTCACTGTGTTATCATTATTATTTGTCCAGAAGGACCAAAGAGATGAAACAACAGCTTGTTATTTATGGCTGTATTTTCTGTTATTGAAAAAGAATTGTGGGAACCCCAAGGTCACAATGAGAGAAGCAGCAGAAAAAAGTTGAATTTTGCTCCTTCTATTGCTTCAGACTTAGATCTTTCAGATCTTAAAAGAACATGTCCATTATTTGTATCTTCTTAAGATGTAAACCTTAGCCACATAATTGTCATGATGATCTGCAGAATTTTAGAATGGAAAATGTTAGAATGTTCTAACCCTTAAAATACTCTAGTCAACCTCTAAGTTGGCCACTAAAAACGCTCTCTCTTCTCCCTCTTTTGTTTAGTAAGATGTAGATAAGATGTGAGGAGCTGTAAATTCATGTAAGGATTGTCTCTGAAGGATCAGTAATTGGGATTTCTTCATGCTCAGTCTATCATCCATGTCAATATCTGTTTTCCTCTTGCATTGTTTTCTGTATTTGTAACTAATAATTAACTCATCAATTATAATGGCTTAGTTATAGCATGAGTCTGGTGACTGAAATGCAATTGGCAGGTAATCCTAATGTGCAAATCTATGAGAGATTGCAAGATCAACATAACAAGCCTTGCACCATATGTGTTTAGTTAAAGCAGGCATACATTTTCATTATTAATCTAGAGCACATATAAAGCTCCTTTTGAATCAAAGTTTAACTGGGGTCCCAGAGGTAAATTATATGGAATAAAAATTAGGGTGAATTTGCTTTCTCTCTGAAAGCATCTGTTAATACCTCAGAAAACTATTGGAGAGAGAGATTTTTAAAATCTTTTTCCTTAACATAGTGTGTTTTAAAAATAATATATTAGTTTTCCATATTGAACAGCATTTTTGTTTTCCATTATCAAGCATTATTCTGATAGGAGGGTATATTCTGTTGTTTTTGTTTGTTTGTTTGTTTGTTTCTTTGTTTTTCAAGCCCATCTCCTACCATAAGTGTGGATTTATCAGACCTATCAAGTAATCAGCTCCACCAGGAACCTATACTGAGGTTTTCTTTTTAACAGTGAGTATGTATGAAAGCCTGATCAGCAATCTGAAGTTATTTTTCTGGGCGTGTCTGCAGTGGAGTTTACTTTCTGCACAACAGCTTGGTATGAGGCTGCATTTTAGATTTGTGACTCAAACAGTATTTGTAACAAAACAATGTTTTGACTAGTGCTGAGCAGTGCTTGCACAGCATTGAGATTTTCCCACCTTTTCCCTATTGCAATTAGTCTGGTGGAGGGCAAGAGGTGGGGCAGTGGAAGGAGGACAGCTGAACAGAATTGACCAAAGGAATTTGCCGTGCTGGATATGTGATACTCCAGTACCGTATGGGTTGTCATGGTCAGGATTAAATGCTCAGGAGAAGAGGTAAGGGTAGGCGTTACAGATGATAATATATTTGTGGTTATAAGATTTGCTCCAGGAAGTGGCTGGACATCGGCCTGACCATGAGAAGTATGATGAACATCTTACTCTGCTTTGCTTCTATACGCGTCTTCTCCTCTCATATTGAACTCTCTTTTGACCCTTGAGTTTCTTGCTTTTGTCCTTTGTTTCTCTGGTACATCTCAGTGGTGGGTAGTGAGAAAGTGACAGGTTGGGAATGTGGTCACTTGTTTGGGTCAACTCACCACAGTAACATATATACTATAGGTAACAACCCTTGGTAGTACAGTGAAATTTTTCTAAATAAGTCTCTTAAAAGAAGCAGTGGCAAAACTTTGTTTCTTAAAAATGTCTTAAAACTTGAAAGCTCAAAAAACAAAGCCAAGATAGGAAATGATGATAAAGTAATGTTTAGGTGAAACTGGGAAGCCTAGATGCAAAACTACAATCAGTCACCTATCTTGTGTTCATGTCCTGATGACTTGTAAACATCTGTCTGCTCTTCCCAAAAGTCCCTTGCATGGCAAGGGTGGGATCTGCTCCTAGTTTGAGCAGCAAAGCTCAACCTTCTATCTAAACTGGGATTCAGATGTTAAGTATTCCTGCAGAGTTCTAGCAGATGACTTCTTTGGTAAGAAGACAAGAGATCAAGCAGTTCAATCAATCCTTTTGAGAATAAATAATAATTCTTTGAAAATCAACAAGATGATTGCAAAGCAAAGAAAGTGACGAGTGTAGTGTGTATTTTCATGCAATTCCTAGACCAGCTGTGAATGAAATGAGATGAGATGCCTCAGTTCAGACATCTTCTTGGCCTGAAGCAACTTAAGTCTATATTTCTTACATTCCAAGTGAGCACTAATTGAGCAGTAAATTAGTCTAGATTGAAATGAGAGGTCACAAGGTGGAGATTCCCCTCCATCCCCCCCCGGTATTTAGCCAGTAATTTGCCTTTACCTTTTCTTGTCTCTTGCTGGTTGCCCACATGAATTACAATTGCTTATCAGATCTGTTATATATCTTCAGTTATACTCGCTCTACACTTATTTCCATCCTCAATGTATTCTTTGGAGAATTTCTTTTCCAAAGCCTAGATATTAAAGAATCAGTTTCTTTTAATGTGCAGTGCTTTTCTGACTCTTATCTCACTGGGATGCTTTGAGTGTGAGAAGACAGGTGAAGACTTTAGCTCTGGTGTCTGACCAACCTGACAGATGGTTTGATCTGAGAACTTGAATATCTCTCTGTCGTAGTTTGTTCTCAGATTTTTCCTAATCTTTGCCTTGAAATCTCGTATGAGGATGACTTGCTCAATACACTCACTTTCTGTTTTTGTTAGGTTAAATATTCAGCTTCTTTTTTTTCTTGTGGGGGAGCAGTTCTTTATTTTGCTGCTTTCTCCCTTTCTTGTAGCAGACATCTAAACTGCAGTTCTGAAGATTAAGTTGCATGTGCTGACTGCCCTTTGAAGGATTGATTGATTTTAAAGGTACTCACTATCAGTTTGTAGTTCATGTTGTTCTGTCCTTGAGCATCCTAGTCTAGTTTTCACAGGTTAATATTATTTCATTACATTTATTTTCAAAATATACTCACTTCAAGTCATGCTGGTGCAAAACATTCTACCTGTCTCTTCAATACAAACAAAATACCAAGCCCTATTTCTGTCATTAAACTGTATGTTTGCCTCACAGTTCATGCCAAGCATCTTTGGCACAGTTTAGTAGTACTAAAATGTCCATACGTGTCAAGATGAGGCCCAGTAGTCAGGTAGAATATTAACACATCTCTGAGAAGTTTGATTATAATTATGTAAGATAATTTGAAGGCCTTTAATAATATATGAACTAATTGAAGTAAAGTCACCTGTTGTACTGGTTTTAATGCTTTTAGTGTTCACTCAGGGTATTTGGAAAATTTGCAGATATGCCCTATTTCACAGTCATAATTTCATATAGCTTAAATACCATTTTTATCTAACTTTAGATTCTCTTTCCTGTTTCATTTTAATGGTGTGTTTTGGTCATGAAAATGATAAAGTGGTGAAAACAATTTTAAGAGTGTCCATGCCAGGAAAGAAGCTTCAGTCATAGCTCATAATCAACTATAAAACTCAGATCCGTAGAATGATGAGTTTCCTCTTGCTCTGCTGTTCACAGCATGATTTGTTTCAACTTAGTGAAAGTCAGGTTATTTTTTTATTGTAATTCGTAATGTTTAGTCTATGATTCTAAATGTTCCAAATCTATTAAATTAAATATAAATGGTAAGTTAGGCATATTAATGTTTAGAAAGTTTATCTGTACTACTTGAATTTTCTATGCATGCATTATTTTGTATTTTTTTTCCTATGATTTATTTCATCCAAAGGGTTTTGTGACATTCTGTGGTTATAAAGAGGATTTGATTTAGAGTGTTTATGTTAGTATTTTCTTTTCTATGTCACTGAAGAATTCAGATATTACACATAGAATATATTCTTATTTCCATCTTTTCAGTGTCCAGCCATAACTACGATCTTTATAATTTTTACCGTGTTCATCTGCTGAGGGGCTGGAGTTTTTTTAGTTTTATACTTTTTATTCGTCCTTTGTATTTGTTTATTCCTCTACAATTTTTTATTTTTTATTTTTGTTTTTAAGTATGAAAGATTTACAGGAACAGGTAATCAAGGGGAATGCAGAGTTCGAGCCTGATTTCTCCTTCTCAACAAAGTAAATATCCTAAAAGAAAATTGCAATATAACACTACACTGTAAACACTTTATTAGGAAGCCAGTATCCTCTGGTTTTTGAAAGCAAAGTGTGGTTTTGATGAACTCATCCATGCCTTCTGATCTATGGAAGTGAGGACATTAATTCAGGAAGTTTTTTTAATTTTTATGTGAATTTGAGACTTCTGAAGCGTTGCAGTGTTTGTGTTTTGTTTTTTTTTTTTACAGGGTTGAAGTTGAAGCATAGGAGATGGAACCGTTTATTCTGGAATAAATTCAAACTTAAAAAAATATTTTAACAATAATGTCAAATAGTAAAATACCTTTCATTCTCCAAACTGAACTTTCCAAGAATTGAGTTCTTGAACATAGAAGATTAATATCAGTCTTGAGACTGTTATCCATAGTAACACAAGGAGAATGAACACAGGCTGAAAGACAGGAAGCAGGGGATTTGACTAGATGATCTCCAGAAGTCCCTTCCAACTCATACAACCTTGTGATTCTCTCCAGATCATATGTCAACAGTACTGATCCTTCATAAATGTCAGTTTGGTGGAAGTTTCTTAAAGGAATATTTTCAAGTGATGCATGACTTGACATTTAGACTACACAAGTGAAAACTATTATTAAGCCTAAACCAGTGGAAAAGGCTGCTTTATGGTTTTGTTTTTGTGTTTGATTATGCTTAGCTACTGAAATGCATGTAACTATGCCTGCAGAACTGTGATTTGAATGACTTCCTCGATGCGATCCTCTGTTTCTGTCTCTCGGATGTGAAGTATAATGCTAACCTTTTAATAAAAGGCTTTGGGATTAGCTGAAGGTGATTAAAGGAACAAATCATTATTAAAATTAAAGATTTCTTACTCTGAAGGATAGTCGAAAGACTTAACGGTAGCAAAGGGACCAAAACCCAATGTGGAATGGAAGCCATGCTAAAGAAAAAAGCCTCAAAAACAAAACACACGAGAAAGACCTTCAGAAATGTCCTTGATGACTCAATATTCTTTATAGTTAATTTTTCACATTTTAATCATTAATGCAGAGTAGGACAGGCGATTCAGCAGTTATAGTTGTGTTTGCAGGCACTCCAACAGAGAAACTGCAGGATTTGTCTCCAGCTGGGTGGAACACGCAATGCTTCTGAGGGAGTCGCTGGGAGAGGGAATGACTGGGGGGACCATCCTCCCTGCCAGCCGTGCTGCAAGCTGCTGCCCACATCCAGTGAGGGCAGAGAGCATATTCCTTCTGGATTGCTTAGGAATCAGTTTTGTGTGTGGGTTCCCAACCGTTCCAAGCAGATGACAAGTAGAACTAAGAGTTGTGCAGCAGTTTATGCTTGGAAAACAGTTTGGGGGTGGGTCTGGGAAGGAAGTTGTAGCATTTGTGTAACTGGGAAAAGACAAGTGAATTATGTATTCTTCTGCACTGGTGATTTCACTGTAACCCTTGCAGGTCGTTTTGTTACGCAGTTAGCATTTTAGAATCTGCTGAAAAACGAGTAACATCTTTACGAGTCTTTACTCTTAAATATTAACATTTTCTCTAGTTTTTGAAGTTCATGAACAGGAACACCCAATGATAGAGCCGGGTGGCATCTTACACGTGTAATTGCTGAAAAGGCTATTTCACACACACACAAAAAAAATTCCAACCCAAACAAAACACAATAATAATTAAAAAAATCCAATGGAACAAAGCCATTGTTTATGCAAAACTAATTGCCTATCTGCTTTTTTTTTTCTCTTTGGAAATCTGAAAATCGGGTGTTCAGTGGTTTTCTTCTCTGTTATTTGCTGAATGGCTTGGAACAAAACTGGGTTTGTTAGTTGTGACAGATATGACCAAGGCAAGAACACTCTTCATCTTTTAGTTTAACAGTATGGTTATGTTGTAAATAACACAGGGAATAAATAGATGATAATCCTTCTCCTGCAGTGATCTTCAGTAAAGATGCAGACTAAAGAAGCAAACAAAAACAGTCCATCCTTTTCTCAATCCCCACCTCATTCTTGCTCTCAAATACTTTTGTTCAACTTATACTTCTATTACAAGGTCTTCTAGAGCAGGCTAAAATGGGAGAAGGAGTGTTTCTGTCTTATTTTATTTTATTTTAATTTTCACTCCTTTCCAGTTTAGAAAGATTGAATACAAAACAATGCAAATACACACAGACAAAAATGACAATTAACCAAAACCAGATTTTCTTTTCCCTTTTCTAAGCCACAAAGCAGTGCTGATTGTTGTGTTTTTTTTTTTTAATGAGATTTTTCTTTTGCACCTTGAATAACATTTGAAACTTCTGTGAATAATAGTAAAATTATTCAAGTCATCACCAGATCTAAAAGGGCTTCTCTGAAAGTAGTGCCTCCTATTTTATTATGTTGCTCCACAATGTCAGAGACGAATGTTGGAGGTGTAGCAATAGAGTTTGAACCTTCTCAACAATATTCCATTACATTTTGTCATTGTGCGACGAATGTCAGCAGAAGGGCAGTCTGACACAATGGATTCTGACACAGAATGAAGCAAAGGAGTTCAATGGAATTCCTCCTTGTGGACAAAATGGCACTCATTGACATTCATCAATGCTTGCTGAACATTTATGGAGACCAAACAGTGGATGTGAGCATAGTGAGGTGGTGGGTGATGCATTTCAGCAGTGGATACAGTGACATGAAAGACAAGCCACATTCCAGATGACCATGCAGATTCTTATGAGCGTGCAGACTCTTCTTGATCATAACTGGTTAAAATGGATAACTAATGATGGTGACAATGTTTAAAAATAGTGTTTTGTAGGTGAGAATTTGCTCTATCAAATAGTGCTGTTGTATTCTTTGTATCTGTTGTAATTTCCTTAGAAATAAGTAGGAAGCATTACTTTCAGAGCAACATTTGTAAATGGTAAGTAGCCTTAAATCTTCTAACTCAGATAAATGCTTATAAAGATCTCAATAAAAGTTAAAGCTTAAAATGCTTGATTCAGATCGAAAAAACCTTTTAAGTTTCCAGTCTTACAATAAATGCACTAAAGGGTGAATGCCACATTTAAATAGATAAAGCCTTATGTCTGAATAGCAAGAACACTAAAATCCATGACTACATAATAAGAATATATTAACTTGATGGGTTTCATCTGCTCTTGCTCAGAGGAGGGTGAAACAGGTGTAAATTTAAGGAACTAGAGAGAATTATGCCTGCATTAAATAAGAAAGAGTAAGTGTAATGAGATGTAGGACCAACAAACTGCCTGGACATGAGAAACTGCTATTTTTCCTCAGCTTTAGATCTCTTTCTATACATTTTTTTCTTCATTACTTTGTGGTGTGTTAAAAAATATGTGGGATAACAGTTTTTCAAAATTGTAATATCATTGAAAATACTCTAGATCTTCCAGCAAGCTATTACTTTAGCTAAAATATGAGGGCTGCTCAAAAAGTAATGCCTCCTGTTTTATAATATCAGCCCATGTTGGAGATGGATGTTGGTGGTATGGCAGTCGAGGTTGAACCTTCCTGCCAGCATTCCATTGCATTTTGTTGTTGTGTGACAAATGGCAGCAGAGGAGCAGTCTGACAAAATGGAGTCTGACATAGAAGCATGTGTGAAGAAAAGGTGTTAATTCATCTTCACAGAAAAATGTTCACCCATTGATATTCTCCACCACTTACTGAATGCTTATAGAAACCAAAGAGTGTATATGAACACTGTGTGAGTGGTGTGTTTCAGCAGTGTCGCTATCATAGCAACTTTGAAACTATGGGACTCCTTGTCCAGATTTTCACAAGTGCAGCATGCAGGCTGGTGAAAATGCATAGCTAATGGTGGTAATTACATTGAAAAACAGTGTTTTGTAGCTGAGGATTTTGTTATCGTGTTCTTTGTTATGGCTTCCGTGGACATAAACGGGAGGCACTATTTTAAGAGCAACCTATGTATTTGCAGTAGTCTAATGGATTATTACAAGTTAAAAGTTTGTATAGTTATTTTGGAGTTATACTGGATCACAATCCAGTTTCTGAAGTCACTTCATTTTTAACTTGTTAAATTCATACATTCAGTCTGCTGTGTAATCTAACAGAATGATGATAATATCACAAGTATATTTTGAATCTGTATCTAAGGAGCATTTAAGTTTTCTGTCATTCTGCTGAGGTATATTTGTCGTACCACCTTGTCAATAAGTAAAAGCTTGACAGCAGATATTAATTTAATTTGTCTGGCTTTGAATTTAAATTCAGATATTCTTCATACCATCAACAGCTTGTATGGAGCAATTAAAATGTTCCCATAATAAGATGTGTGAACATAGAGTAGTTTTAAAGTTTTAGATATGCTTGCATTTTACGAAGTTTTAATTAAATAAACTTGGACACTTGACAGAATGATCTATCTCATCCTTTCTTCTTCCCTTCTCAACTTTTAACCTGGGCTTTGTAGCATTTGTTGGCTTTCAACTTGTTGATATGACACTGAAGTTCATGAGGTGGAGAATATTTATTGTATTACAATGTGATTTGTCAGTGTGTGATTTTTCTTTCTATCAATATGTTACTTTATATAGATCCTAAAATGAAAATAAGTTGTTCATTTCAATCTCTACACGTTCCCTCTTAATGTACTAAAAGAATTCTGCAGAGAGAAAAAGAGATTCATTTCCACTGTTTTTTAAAATAGAATAGTAGTTCTATGGATGGAAAAAATGTTTTACAATAGAGATGAAAGAAAAGTTGAGAAAATGGGAAATTGAATGCCCTCACAGTATTTTATTGAATATTTTAAACTTTGATGAAGCACAAAGGCAATGCTACATATTTTAAGTTGGAAGGTAATGAATTTTGAAGGACAGAACAAAAGACTAAGTAGGGTAGTTACTTTTTTCCCTTCTGATGTATTGATCAGATGAACATACAGTAGATGTAACTAAAAGCTGGGCATTATCCATTCACGACAATTGAAGAAACCATGATGCTTGTCTGGTATGTTAGGCTTGGAAATAACATTAAGAATGTGCAAAAATGAATGCTAAATGATTCTATTTTACATCTAACTGAAGAGATTAAACTGCAGCTAGAAATGCTAGGTGATTATTTGCCCATTAAATAAACAAATATGCAAATGCGCTCTCAATTACTCACCTTCTTTGTAATGTAAACGATTTTCATATAGAAACATCTTTCAGCTTTTGTATTGATTTCTATTGATGAGAAGTCAGCAATTTCAAAAGGAGAATATAGCTAGAAAAAGAATGGGTCCAAGGGCTATAATTTTATCATGTTTACATAATGCTTAATGTAATGGGCTTTTATTATGACTGGAGTTGCTGTTATAGCTATCTGTAATGGTTTGGTTGATGTTATCAGGAGTGACAGGCCTTACTGGCCTCTTTAGTGGGTACACAGTCAAATTACAGTAAGTATATTGGAAATTAAATTGGAGATCTAAGTGATTCTTTGGAAGTTAAAGAATTTTTCTGGTTACAAGGTGAGGTGTTTAAGAAAAACTCAAATGGCAAATACAGTTGCTGTTAGAAAATTATCTCCAATTGATTTCTGAAAGCACCATCAGATGGAAAAAGCTGTGTGATGCTGATGTCTGCAGGACCTGAAGGAGACAGGTGGACAACTTATAAGGTTGAACATTAACAAATATACATGGGACCAAAATAAAGAGAATGAGCATCCAATGGATTAGTAACCCATGATAAGCATAAATCTCCAACTTACCTAAAATGTGTGAATCTTTCAAAAAAGAATTTCTGTTCAAACTGAAAGCTTTCATAAGAGTACCCAAGGCTCTCTTAGCCAAAGATGAATGGGAAGCTCAGTTGCTGCTCATAAAACTGTGCATTTGTAGATATTTACAAGGTGAAACAGAAATTTAATGAGATTGTACTTCAGAGACAGATGAAAACCTTCTAAATGCAGATGCCCTTATCCCAGTGAAGGAAAGCACAATAGAGTGAATGAAGGACTCTTTAGGAGCTCATGAAAATACTGAAAAAAGACCTGTGACAAGAGCAAGCATCTGGATAGCCAGATATATGAATGTAAGTCACAGAAATGTCACATGTCATACTCTGGTAAGGATGGTGAAGTAGGAGCATAGAAAAGATGAAGAAGGAGCTGCAGTGATGATCAAGTATATGAATTAAATTCAAAATATGTAATATAAAAATGCTTTTTGTTTATTTATGAAGATAACTGAGAATGACAAGATCCCAGAAGGAAGAGAATATATCTCAGTGATAAAAAGTAAATTAATAATTAAATGTAGGACATTGAAACTGGACTTGGCTTTGATATAAGTTGCAGTAACTGAGGTATGTGGTACAGTTGAAATAGAGAAAGTTAAGGTAGATAGCCAAAATATTTTGAGAAGTTCCTCAGTATTTCCTTAAGTTATTTATAAGGATATTCAGATTAATGAAAAAAAAACATTAGTGAATAGTAGTGGATACAAACAACAACAACAACAAAAATAGGGGCAGTTTTGATATTTTATGCAAGCCAACAGAAGATTCACTGGGAACATTGAAGGCCACACCGTAAAGACGAACCACGGTCACCAGACTAAATTCTAGATTTTCAAGTCACTGACTCAAAGTCCTCTGCATATGTTTTTGAAAACTGCAACTGATTTATAGACTATGAGGAGATTCTCATAGTAAGTAATCTCTCTGACAGCACTTGAGATCATGACATTTTCTCCAAATTTCAATTTCAAGAAGAACTGTTATAGGATAATAGAATCATAGAATGGCCTGGGGTGAAAACAACCTCAAAGATGATCTAGTTTCAACTCCCCTGCCATCACCAAATTTGAGAGAACTGAGGCAAGATAAAGGATGAAAAAATAATGATTCTGTAAAACAACATGATGGTTTACCTTAGGGTAAATGCATGAAATATCTTAAATGCAAGGAATGTGGATATTTGGTATATTCTCATGATAGGGACTGCTTACCACCTAGTGAGTGTATGTTTTAAACTTTTAAAGGTTTTGAAGCCCATAGAATATTCATTTCAGACTGAGGGTGCAACTCCATCCCACCAAATGTTACTTATAACTCATGTGCCAATTTAATGATGTTTTAGACTGGTATTTTCACAATATATTTCAACTTGCAGAGTTCCAAATGCTCTTTGTGTTTTATTTGCCATCTGCACTAAGCTCACCTCAATATGTATCACCAAAATTGCAATTGTGGTCATTCACAGGTCAAGAATTCAGAAGGAAATCTAATAAAGAATCAACTAAAATACTCCTTATGGTCCTTAAAATCTTTCTCAGCCCAAGGGCTCTAAGAATGCAACCAAAATATATGAATTAGCTGTTCTTGATGTAACTTATGTCATTATTATTTATATTATACCAGATTGAAGTGTCAATCATGGGGTATCAGCCCCAGTGAATCATAGAATCATGGAATCATAGAATGGCCTGGGTTGAAAAGGACTCAAAGATCATCTAGTTTCAACCCCCCTGCCATGGACAGGGTCACCAACCCCTAGACCAGGCTGCCCAGAGTTATATCCAGCCTTGCCTTGAATGCCTCCAGGAATGGAGCATTCACAGCCTCTCTGGGCAGCCTGTTCCAGTGCGTAACCACTCTCTGTGTGAAAAGGTTCCTCCTAATATCTAACCTAAATCTCCCCTGTCTCAGTTTAAAACCATTCTCCCTTATCCTATCACTATCAACCCATATAACAGTCATTTCCCCTCCTGTTTATACACTCCCTTCAAGTATTGGAAGGCTACAGTGAGGTCTCCCTGGAGCCTTCTCTAAGTTAAACAAGCCCAGTTCCCTCAACCTTTCTTCATAGGAGAGGTGCTCCAGCCCTCTGATCATCTTAGTGGCTCTCCTC
>JAOWBP010002052.1:27072139-27083018 GCA_028571105.1 Tragopan temminckii | reverse complement strand
AGAATCAAAGAATTGCAGGGGTCACAAGGGATCTCTAGAGATCATCTGGTCAATCTGCTAAAGCAGGTTCTTCAGAATGGGTTGCGCAAGAAAGAGTCCAGGTGGGTTTTGCTTATCTCCAGAGAATGAGACTCTGTGGCCTCTCTGGGCACCTTGTTGAAGTATAAATAATGATAATTCAAAAAGTAAATATTCCTTTCTCTGCAAGAGAGTTAATAATTTTAACTTGACTGATCATTCTGATTTGGCCAGAATAACATAAAAACCATCATGTAATGCAAATTATGCAAGTTGTTGCTATTTATTCCTTTAGATGTAGAGCTTAAGTGAACGTATCAATACCTAATGTTCCTTCAAGAAAATAAGAAATAGGGCAATAATATGCAACAGTCTGTTGTAGAAGTAGACAAATGGAAATTACTTGCATGTTTAGCTTACAGAATTAAGTTTTGTCAGCCTGATCCATTCGTTTCCTTGTACTACAACTGTCTTGACTTCCAAGATCCTTGAGGGGAAAAACTGAGTGGAATTGTTTCAGAGGAGCCTTGCTGTCTTCATAGTTAGCTATTTATCATGGTTTAGTCTGTAAGGACAGCATCAGAGTAGTGAATCTTTTTGATGGGATTTATAATCTGATTTTTTTTTTTTTGTCGCTGAGAAAGGACGTCACTAATAATAGCAGATAACGAGATCTTTTACAGTTCTTTCCTTTTCTTATTGTTGTTGTTTTATCCCATTAAATTTTTTTGTTTGTTTTGTTCATGTTACTGCTTTAAGTTTTATGTTCTGAATTATGTTCTGAAATATTTACGGTTTATCTTTTTACAGAAAGATGGTTCTACCATAGTAGTTGTTCTACCACTTATGTTTAAGGCAAGAGCACATCTTTATTTCAGTTTCATACATACAGAACTGATTTCGGCAGTGAGAGGTGCCTATCTCTCTGTCCCTCCCACTAGAAGCTACTAATTTTTAATATATAATTTTTACTAGTTTTATTGATAGTCTGCAGTGTTTTTAAAAAATAAATTAATCCCCCAAAGTGAAAACAAGGATTAGAAAAAAGGCACAGGAAAAAATATAGATTTTTATAGTCATGTAATTGTTCTGTGTAGGACTGTATATATTCTCATAGGGTAAGTGGTTATGTTTCTCTTAATGTTGTTTTTAATGAACTCAGCTCCTCTTTATGCAACTGTACTGTTGTGCCAGGTTCTGTAGAGCACTGAAGGCTCTTCCTATTCCAATGAATGAAGAAATAACTTGTCAAATACAGATTGCTTTGGTTTTTGAGTATCTCTGTGCTTTTAGTATCTTCTGTCTTCTCAATTATTTGCTCAGCTGTGAAGTTCAATGCTTTATAGGGCTTCAGGACAGTGAACTAAAGATCAAAGACTATGCTGTAGTATTCTTTAGCAGCTTCTTTAGCACACAATCATAGAATAACCCAGGTTGGAAGAGACTCACAAGGGTCCTATCCTATTCCTAGCTCCACACTGGACCACCCAAAAATCACCATATTTCAATGAGTGTTGTCCAGACACTTCTCGGATGTGGTGCTTCTAAACTGGGAAAGAAACTGATGATATGCATGTCTGGTCTTTGGTTATGTTTTTGGTTTTTTTTGTTCTTTTTTGTTTGTTTTTTTTTTTTGGAGGAGCAGCTAGCATGTTACTCCTTCATCTGTGCACTATTATCCTCCAGACACTGAGATACCGGGACAGATAGATTCAGCTGTGTGTGTATAGCTTTGGAAAAATTGGCGTTTTTCTCTAGAGTTGTAGTCCTGTTGGGTGTTGGAATATGATCAGTCTAAACTAATTAGAAACATTTAGTCTGTATGAAAAACAACCAGTGTCAGTCAAAAAACATGTGGGTTGTGAGTAAGCATTTCTTTACTTTCAAGATCAAGATTTGAGGATTGTTGAGACATAGAACTAAACCTTTATGTTCATTTTGTCTAGAACAGAAAGCACAAAATGCTATAAGACATAGCATTTACAATTGCTAGATAGAAAATACAGTTTCAGATTTAGATTTTTTTTAAGCTAGTGTATTTTTAATAATTATTTACATCAAAAGTTCTGTTTAAGTACAAAAAATACTTTCCCATTTCCACGCCAGCTATATTAAAAAAAAAAAAAGAAAGAAAAGCAGTTGAATGGAACTGAAGGTAAACCTGGTAGATGGGACTGAATACTAAACACAATGCAGTACATTACTTACATATATATATCTTAAGCACATTATACAAGGTCACATTTTGTTCATTTGGAGAATCAGATACTACTCTGACAAATTCTGTGACATTTCAATCATGTAAGCCCAAGAGATGGATGAATACAAAATAAAAATAGTTTACTATTCTCTAGATTTACTTTCTTATAGAGAACAACTGATTGACTTTATTTTTTTCCCCTCCAACATATGTTTTAGTTAAAGACAAACAAGTAATAAATTGCCAATGATTTCCTGTATGCTATTACTCAGATTGCCCGTAAAATAAGCCATTTATTCTGAATTTCCTAAACTTAGTTCTTTTATTTAAATTGTCAGTAGGGGAGGAATTGGCAGAAGTTAATCCTACGAACTTAAATATTTCTGCATTGGTTTGTTCTTTGGATTTGGAAGAGTTGTTAAGAAAAATGCTTTAAAAGAAGAACAAGGTGTCTTCACCTAGCAATAAATAATGCATTGTTTCTATGTGACTTGTGATTCAGAATCTTTTAGTCTGAAAACATTTCATCATTTTGAAGTTTTTCCCCTTTACTGTGATTGTTCAAATACTGCAGTTATATGTTACTTTTTCTCTAGCATTGCCAAATTTAGTAAATCCGTATGGTTTTTTTCACTCCCAGGTGTAACTCTGGAGTTTTTATTTTCACTATTAAATAACTGAAATGTATTCAGGTTAACTGAAATTTCAGTGAAATGTCTTTCCCCCCTTCCCATGTCTTTTAAAATATACTTCAAACACTTTCCTCTTCTGTGGAACAGGAAGAACAAGTACACTTATTGTGTCAATCCTACGTTACCCAAAATTTGTGCTAATGGTAAGAGTAAAAATTAACTTTTTTTTTTTTCTCTGGAAGGTAAGTACTTGTTTTTCAATTAATCTTGACTTTTGTGTCCTAGCGTGACTCATGTTCCGAATATGAAAGGAACATAGTAGATTCCCTTCTGGTGGACTACAGTAGCTATGATTATGCTTTTACAGCTTAGCAAATTATATTTCCTAGATATTAATATAGTAATAATGCAGTAAAATGGATATAAAGAAATGTGCCCTCTTAAAAGTTCTATCCTAGGAAAGAAAACATATGCATAACATTTAGGCTATTGACTAACATTTGTAAAGGCTCGGATTTATTTGCTGTTCCTTACCTGCCACTTTCAAGCAAGTCTGAAATTTCACAAAAACTGTATGTTCTGGTTGGGAAAGGTGATTATTTTTGCTATGAAGTTAGGATAGTGAAGTATTATAAAGCTAAATCTTTTCAAAAAAAAAAAAAAAAAGGAAAAAATATAACAGTTAAGAACTGAATTCAACAGAATTCCTTATTTGGAGAAGGGTGAGAGGAAGAGGACAAAGAGAATGAACTTCATTATGCCATTTGTTCTACTTCGTGAAAATGTAAATGTTAGGATACAGATGGCATTTCAGAACCAGATTTTCAATAACATCAGCTTTTTGTGTCCCTGCTTGTAATACTCTGTACGCTTTCCCAATTAAATGTTTACTGAATTTTCTCAGTTATCCACAGAAGGTTTGAGAAATCAGATTTTAAAAAGTTTTCTAAATGAAGTATTTCCAGAAACCTTTTGGATTCTTGGATTTCTACTGTCTGGATACTGTGTATCTAATTCAACTGAAAAAAGATCTGACTTGACTGAATTACAGTGAATGCTTTGGGATGATGTTCTCTTTAGCATAACAGACATATTTCTTCTGTTGGGGAAAAAAAAATTAGAAATAGGTTGCAAACTGATAGGATACTGTTTGGATGTAACTTGCAATCTAACAAGATATCCAAGTGAAAACATTTTGCATTAATGCTGAAGCAGGTAAAATTTCTCCTCTTGTGAAGAAACATGGTCAGGTGTAAATTTGGCTTTAAAGTTTGACAACGGGGAGAGTTGGATTTGACTTCCTGTGTCAAATATTTTTACTAGGAAAAAATGGAACCAGATAGGAAGATTGCTTTTAGAATAAACACTAACTTGAGCTCAAGTGTGTGTGCAAGCATAGCACAGATTTCAGACCTGGGAAAATCTAACAAGTACTGAGAAAGACAGTGCAATAAAAAGGACTCTCTAGTGTAGATTAAGGTTTTCATTCTATGCCACAAACACAAGGATATTGTATTTCCAATAGTAGGCCATTTTAGTCAGTTATCGTATTTCCATCTTATCACTGTGCTGTACCAGTAGAAGAGGAACTCTATCACGGAATCATAGAATATCTTGAGTTGTAAGGGAGTTATTAGAATTATCAAGACTAACTCCTGTCTTTACATAGGACCACCCAAAATCAGACCATATGGCTGAGAGCACTGTTCAAATGTTTCTTAAAATTGAAAGCTTGGGGCTGTGACCACTGCCCTGGTGATTCTGTTCCAGGAGATGACCACTGTCTACTGAAGAACCTTTTCCTAACGCCAGCCTCACTGTCTCCTGGTACAGGTCTGTGCCATTCTTTTGGGTTTTGTTGCTGACACCAGAAAGCAGAGATCAGCACTGCCCCTCTGCTGCACCCATGAGGAGCTGTAGGTTACAGTGAGTCTTCCCCTTAGCCTCCTCTTCTCAAGGCTGAACAAACAAAGGACCTCATCTGCTCCTTATGCATTTGCCCTTTAGACCCTTCACTATCTTAGTAGTCTTCCTTTGAATGCTCTTTAAAAGTTTTTATATCTTCCATATGTTGTGGTGTTTGACCTGAGACAGTGTTCAAGGTAAGGTTGCACCAGCGTAGAGCAGGACAATCCCTCCCCTTCCCAGCTTGAACACCTCCAGGGACGGGGCATCCACAACCTCTCTGGGCTCTCCTGCATACATACTGTTTATGAAAACACTGAAAAAAACCAATTCCTAAAATGGAGTCCTGCTCTATTTAGTGGTGAGCCCTGCTGCTGACTAGACACCAGCCTGATGTAATCCCATTTACTGTAACTCTTTGAGCCTGGCTCATCTATCAGGTGTTTACCCACTGTGTTATGCTGTTGTTTAGCTACGTGCTGAACAACTTGTCCAAAAATGTACAGTGAGAAACAGTATCAAAAACTTTACTGAAATATAAAACAATTACATCTACTAGCTTCCCTTGGTCAACTAGATAGGTAATTTTATCATAAAAGGAGATTGGGTTAGTTAAATGTAACTTTCTCTTTGCTGAACCTGTGTTGGCTATGACCAACAGTGTCTGTGTCTGCCTATCAAGTCTTTCCTTTGGTTTCCAGAATCATCTTCTCCAAAATTTTACCAAGCACTAAGGTGAGACAGGCCTGTAATTATCATCTAATTACAGTGAGGACGTAGTTCCTTATAGAGTTGAGGTTTGAGATAAAATACTGTAAATTGCACTTTAAGAATATGAGGAATGTGAGAGTATCTACTTCTTTAATGTTACTGGATGAAAATCAAGGGTTTCTGTGTTTAATACACATATATACGTATATATGTGTCTTATGTTGAAAGGAAGATCTGAAGCCTTAGAAGTATAGACAAAAAGATTTCTCAGGTCAAGCAATAGTGCTAATTAGGAAAATTCTGGTAGTATTGGCTTGTAAAGCACAAAGGGCATAAATTCTATGTTATGTTCTCTACGGGTCAAAAAAAAAGTAATTGAGGCAAAAATGAGACCTTTCAGGTAAATTTTCCTGTATGACAAATATCTTGAAAAATTGCTCTTTGACAGCTGAATGCATACTCTAACATCCAGACAGGTGATATTGAATGTAAAGAAAATACTCCTGCAAAAAATTGTTGGTTTTTAATTTTTGTCTCATATTTTAAAGGAAAATAGAATAAAAGCTATTTCTATATATTTTTATATATTAAAAATATTTCTGATAGGACAAAAACTAGTATAGAAATGAGTCTGCACAAGATACTTACAAATCAAGTCACAAAACAAATACAACAAAAGAAACAACAGGCAGAATATAACACTAAGGCCAGATGGATTCTAATCAAAATCAGGACAACTAAACTGAAAATAGTTCTTTAGCAGCTAAAATTTGGAATACCTGTGTTCAAAATAAATAAATCCAACAGTGTCTTTAACATCACTTAAATATCTTTACACACAAGCTGAAGCCAGCCTTTGATTTGCAGCCATTATGAGAATAGAAGTTATATCCCTGTTTCTGGAAACAGGTGGCATCAATACGATGTATAAAGTATCAAATTTTAAATGGAAGTGCTATAGCAGTATTCCAACAATGCAATTAAAGGGAAGTGTCTAAGCAATTACAATAACTACTTAAGGATAACTTAAAGAACTGGATTTTTTTAATAGTATTCTTTGTGGCACTAGTTTCACTGACTTTATCGTGCATTAAATATAAATCTTTGAAAATCTGATGCTAATGAAAGCTTAATTTATTGTATCAGTAATTTCTTACACTCGTCAGTTCAGTTACAGTAGTCTTTGTCTTGTCAGCATCCAATATTTCTGTCATGATACAGATTACAGGAAAGATGGCTGGATTAAGCAAGATGTAAGAGCAATTACAACAAGGGTGGCTGCAACATTTTGAGCAGCCTTGCACAGAAGACATTACTGAACAACAGAAAACAAGGAAAAAAAGGCAGGAAAGAAAGAAACCTTGTACCAGAATGTATTTCATGAGTACAAGATGAGATTAAAACTAATATATGAAGCAGAAGAATAGATTACAACATAAAATAGCTTCTGAAAGCATTAAGAGTGCTCTATTTTATCTTTTTACTTCTCAAAATTGAATGAAGCAAATACTTTCCCGCATAAAGGTGCCAAAGGAGGAGAATTCATTGTTGTTTTCCACATGATTGATTAATTGGTATTTTTTAGTAGTGAAGGAGAAGAAATGGAAGAAGGTAAAAACTTACAAAAGCAGAATGGGGGCCTTCAGGCATTCAGATAAATATGCCCAAGTGCTTTATTGTGGAGTCTTATTATGTATTATGAAGGTATTCATGTGATGTCATTCTTAGTGATAAATGTTATTTGAACTTTGTTTTTAGCTTTTGATTGAATTTGAACAAAAAATACAATTGCCAATGGAAGCTCTGTATTTGACTCATTAGCATACATTCTATTTTAAAAGAAACGCTTCCTTTTTGTGAACAGGTTACTTCTAAAATTCTGTTTTCAACATGGCAAACAGAATTCAAAACTAAATATACTGTATCCAATTTTTTTCCATGCTGTGTTGAACAACCATCATTTTTTTCACTTACTGCATCTGTTCTCTTAATTTTTAATAGTATCTGTTGTGTTTGCCTCAAATCCTTAAAAATTTCCTTTGCTTAAAAGAATTCTTTGGAATACTTCTAACTGAAAACGTACATATACACTAATAGCAAGTCTCTTATTTGCCACCTGTCATCTGCGTTTCGATGCAAGTATTTTGTTAGAGCTTCTTCAGAAGCTTTTGCAGCTGCTTTTGAAAACGTTGTTCTGAACATATATGCTAGCATTCCACTGTCCCACCCTACTTCTGCTTGTAAGTGGGCAGTAGGTCATGGCCTAGTGGAAAAAAACACAAACCTGCTGAACAGTTATTTCTCTGAGATCTCTATCTCTATTTTGGGAACGAAATGTAAATTTCATCTGAAAACAAAGGGACAAAACCTCAGCATTGTATTGGCAAAAGGCTGACTGAGATCAATAGCGCTTATCATTCATCTTGAGACAAGTCACTTGGTTTCTTTCAACCTCGTTTCTATTTTGTAAAACCAATAAATCTTTCTCTCCCCTGCTCTGCATCCAGTTTTTTCTCACCAGAAGCACAAATGAGGTTGTGTTCACTGTGACCCAGAAATCTTTTCCTCAATGAATGCTTTTCAGAAGACAGTCCCACCCTTCATTCTCATCCCTAGATTTTTTTCACTGTGTGTACTGCTCCTCATTTTTTCTTATTTAAATATTTCATGAATCTCTGAATTATCAGTGAATTTCATACACCATTTATATAACTATAAAAGTTTTGTTATATAACAGTCTATCTTTGTGACTGATAAAAATATTGAATAAAAGCAGGCTCCTTTATTCAATTTTTTTAGTCTTTTTTTGTGATCTATGAGCTCTTTATCAATTAGTATGCATTGATATTGTACTGTGCTTTATTTAAAAATCAGATTATTTTTTGACACTGAGGCAAACGTTACATATGTGCTCCAATGAAAAGTTTAAGTCAAACTCATTTCCATGAAATAATTGATTTTATTTTATTAGAAATATAAATTAAAGTCAACTTGAAAATTGGCTAAGCAGATTTTTTTCCCATTATAAGACTAAGTTATTCTATGTTGTTATACTACATTCTTGTCTAAGATTATGCTTATGTCAGAAAATATAGCTATTGTGATAATTCTGCTTGTATCCCAGAATAATTACACTTAAACAAAACCTCAGGAGGGAAGATGTCCTCGGTGTTTTCTCCATGTCTGTGCTGTATGATTCTGATTTCTCTTTAAGGCAAACAAACTGAACTTGTTCAGTGTTTTCAATTATACAAGCTTTTGTAGAACCATGCTTATTTATTTTTCTCTCCTAGATTTCTCCAGTTTAGTACATATTATAACTGCTGTCCTGTTTTTTCTTACTCCCTCCCAAGGGAATTAACTGGAATAGAGTTTATCACAATCTACTCAATGAATCTACTCAATGAAGCAACAAGTAAAGATAAATATTTGGTTGTGTTTTTTTTTTTTCCCAAACTCAGCTATTGATGCTGGTAGTACAAGGTCCAGAAGAATGACTTGTTTGCAGCTACTTCTAAATTTATTGTTATGGAACAACTGTTGCTTTGTACTTTTTAAAATTGTCCCTAAATGCTTGTACTCTATTTTTTTTTTGTTTACTTTAGAGTTTACTTTAGAGAGTCTGACTTATTCCATCTTTTCTATACTCTTTTATATATGAGGTCAGTGAAGAACACGTTCATTATGAGTTCATCTTTCTTTGACAAAAGGGTGGTTTGTAATGAGTAACACTGCTCAAAATCTCTGCTTGAAATTAAGAATATTGGTCGTGTCACTCATCTTTTTTTTTTTTAAGCGCTATTTTGTTTACTCATAGATTTCATTGAAATTACTTTTTAATGTCATATTTCTCTTAACCACTTCATCCTTGTTGCCTAGAATCATATCTAAAACTCATTTAAGATGTATGAACATATATCTTAAAATATATATCTTATGCTATCTGTAGTTGGAGCCTAGGTAACTGAACTAGATTTAGATGAATGATCTTCTAGTTACTTATGTCTGATAAGCTGAGTTTTGCTTTCTCCTTCTTATCCAAACTAATGTTTGGATAATTGCAATTTTATACTACCGCTAAACCTTAAACTCTGAATTATATTTTTATTAGTTCATAACAAGTCTTAACGTATGTATATTCGTGATTTACTCTGGATTCTTAGAATGCAGGTTTCTGACATTGTTGTGCAAGGCAATGCATGCCATGGCCTTGTTAGAACTTAACTGGTTAGTTACTTGACTGAATTGGCAAACCATCAGCTAAGAATTCGCTTTTTTTTTTCCCCCCCTTGTAAAGGAAAAATGCAGATGAAATCAACCACTACACTGTCATAAGAACTACTGCAGCTCTGTCCAAGAGAATGAGGCGTAGATGTTGCAGTGAAAAAAATTTTGATTCATCTCTAAATGGACAAATTTGAAATTTGATTTGTTCATTGAAAAAGAGTGGAAAACTGATTTTTCTTGCAGGAATTGTAGCTTCAGAACCATTTTGTCCCTGCCTGAAAATACCAAGATAATTTGCTATAGTGGCTCTTGTTTTGACAGCTTGTATTAAAATAAATAAAAATATTTTGTATCCTAAACAAGTTGCTAATGGTAACTTCTACCTTTGTCTGCTTCTCAGTTCAAGCTGTTTGTCAAACGTGTTGTCATAATTATTTATTTGAGTAATAATTTGAGAAATCAATAGGCTTCTCTCTTTTTTTTTATGAAACCTGGCAAGTTTTTTCCATTGATTGCCTTTCTTCTTCCAGCACTGCACCTGCTACTTTTGCAGTTTCTGATTACTTTTCCAGCATCTCAGCTCATTCTTATATTTCAAGTATAACACAAAGACATAAGTTTCTGAATATCTACTAGCTGTTTATTTCCTGCTTGAACACTGTAACCTATGCTGGAAGGATCTGCCATGTTTTATATATGTATTATTGTGAAGAATAGATAACACAAACAGCAAAAGAATAGATGAAGGTGTAAGTCCTAAGTACAGCTGAAGGATATTATGATGAAATAAGATAGATTGCTAACAAGTAATATTTATTGTCATTTTTTAGCTAAATATCTTTTAGATGATAGTTAAGAAACAGCAGTTAAATATGGTCTCTCTTGCTTATCTGTTGCAAAGTGCATTTGGTAATTTACACTGAATACTGTTGAGTCTAGTAAACACTGTTACAGTTGATAAAGTGGAAGTTTATCATAGCCGTAACTGGAAGTAACGTAATTGCATTTCTCTTTTGGGTTTTTGTTCAAAGGATAAGTTATACATAATGAAAGTTTAGAGCTTGTATATTGGATACTTCCAATTCAAGTACAGTTTTGTATTGTCAAGTGTATGTTAATTTCAAGTTAGGAAAAATTAATGAATGAAAATGTCATAAAACTTCATGGGCATGAGATACTGCAGATG
>JAOWBP010002052.1:27038318-27049797 GCA_028571105.1 Tragopan temminckii | reverse complement strand
AAGGCCAGGCTGGATGTGGCTCTGGGCAGCCTGGTCTGGTGGTTGGCAGCCCTGCACATAGCAGGGGGATTGAAACTCAATGATCATTGTGGTCTTTTTCAACACAGGCCATTCTATGATTCTTTGATTCTTTTTGGGTAGGATGCAATTTGTTCTCCAGGAAGCAATGAATAGTGGGAAAAGGGGAGGTGAGGAAAGTAGATGACAATTAAAAGGCATTGAAAGCATGCTTTAGTTCACCTTGGGTGAATTAACAATCTGCAGTTGTAGTAGATTAGTTCTTATTTATTTACATTCTAGAGAACAGAGTTCTATTATGACCTATGGATTTTCTTTTATCATGTGACGTATTTACTACGAGGAGTGCTTTTTCTGTTTCATTTTGATTTTACAGCTAGGTCAGTCGATCACCATTTATCGTCAAAACTTTTAAACAAACAATAGTAACCTACAGGTAACCCAAATATGACAGTGGTATGAAGAGGTTAAGAGATGTAAAAATAATAGATGTTACAAAAATAGTGGAAAGAATTTTAGAATTTCTGCCATATTGAAAGAACATTTATAAACTGCACACTTCATTTATATTATTTCAAACATAATTTCATTTATGATAAAGTAAGAATGTTGTTCAAGCTTCCATCATGAACATCCTAATGGAAATATCTGTACTGTTCAGCAATGTGTAGGAAAATGACACCAAATGTTAAAAAAAAAAAAAAGGATGCAGGAAATGTGATAGAGAGTAAAATATTAAATCAGTGAAATTACATGGAATACTGATTTCAGTCCTGTTTAACTTATTTCTTTCTTGCTTCTCCTTCCCTCAAAGTAAAATTAAGATAAAATTATTCAAAACCCATATGGTCAACTGTAATATTCACAGAAATGCAATTCCTTTAATATAAAATCTGGTTGAGGTGAAATTATTTGAATTCCATTCAGGACAGATGAAAGAATGCTGGAAACAGAAGATAGGAGCAACAAATAGTAACTGTTGTAGAAAAAAGGAAGTTCAGGCAGATAATTCTGTTCATTCTCATTTAGTAGGACACAGTAAGAAATTGAATGACAATATGCATGAAACTGCTTACAAAGAAACTCTTCCATGCGGTTTATAATTAATCTAAGGAAATTAGTGTTATAATGTATTGTTGGAGTAAAAACCTTAGTGTATCTAGAATTAAGAAAAGATTTTCACAAGGACAGTAAGGACAACCAGGATGCAAGATAGTGTTGCAAATAGTTCAGGGGATGGAAATGTTTATGCGTTGGGACACAAGAACTCTAGATGAAGCATTTAAGAACTTTCCTTGTGAAGAACTTATTCTCTGCTGTGTAACGTGAGGTTTACTATCAGCTGGAAAAATAGAAAATACTACTCTGGTTCCTGGTGAAGATGGGATGCTTGATCTCACATGGGCTGGAGTCCTTCACTCATAGAATCATCTAGGTTGGAAAAGACCCTCAAAATCATCAAGTAAAATCATCAACTTGACCTACTGAATCCCATCACTGTACCACGTTCCTTAGTGCCATGTTTGTTAGATATCTCCAGGAATGGGAACTCTACCATCTCCCTGAGCAGCACTTTTCAAAGCTCAAGCATTGATTTTTGTTGAATTGAATAAATTCTTCCTAATGTCCAATCTAAACCTTCTGTTTCTAGCTGTTTCCCCATTTTAGCACTGAAATAATTAAGGAGTATGACAAGAAAGAGTTGTTACTAGAAACAAGGAAATAAATAGTAACTTCTCCATCTGTTGCTTATATGTATGAAGCAAAACAATATACTGTAGCTGAACAAAATCAGACCTGACTCTTGAATATCTCTGTCATCATAAATGTAGTAAAGTACAACACATCAATGAAATGCAAAAAAAAAAAAAAATGTTATCCCTGCTGCAGTTTTACTGGAGTAAACAGGGAAGAAAGCAACAACAGCAAAACAGAATATAAGAGAAAAGAAAAAATAAGGCCATCCTTTTTTCTTCTAGGTATTCTGCCAGGAAGAATTTCTGAGTGTGAAATGATGACAAATTCGTGTGCTTGTATAATTAGTGAAATATTTCATTGTGCTGCTCTGAGGTTAGCCATTTAAAATGAATGTCTTTGATATTTCTAATGCAGTCATTACTGAGAAACAGAAAATTCACAAGGTAGCTGTTTGTTTTCCATCTAGGACATAAATCATTCTTTAGAATTTCTGTTTCTAAAGAGAGTTCAAAAACAATCTACAACAAAGGAATTCAGAAGTCCTAACATGAGCATTTGTTGAATAGATCTTGAGAATTTAAGGTTCAGAGCAATTTATTGCATCAATACAAAGATTAACAGCAGTTATCTGTAGTTGGTTCATTTATCACTTTCTTCAACCCTGCTTTCATATTCAGAATCAGAATGTGTGCTGTTCTCAGCTGAACTTCTATCCTTCACAGCAATTAACATCTCTGACTTCCTGTCTTAAGATATGATTTTCATCTCAGAAGATCTGTAGGAGGTGAAATTCATTCTTTGATATTTTAATCACCTTTTTGATAATGACCCATTCTAACAAGAACTAAATTAAGTCAATTTCTTTCCAGTTCCTAGCCTCAGTATCCTTTGCAATTTACACCAAAGTTGCACATGATCTATTGATCAATATCACCTCAAGATTTGCAGGCTTTTGGAGACTTAATTAGCTAGACATAAGGGTTGCAGCCATAGTCTGCATGTTTAATGTATAGTGTATTTTTCTTTATTGTTCTAATTATAATAATAATTATTTTTTTTTTTAATTAGAATTCATTTGTGAAGCAGTATGGGGAAAAGGAGGTGGACAAAAAGTTCCTCACGAGCATAGTTTACCATGGCACTCAGATTCTGTGACAAAACTTGTGTTAGAACTTACACGATTCTATGATTCTATCTCACAATCTGCATGGTGGTTGCATTCATCCTTTGCTCATTTAAAGTAAGCAGGTAAGAAATGAATCTCATTTTCTATGCATGATCACACAAATGTCAAACTTCAAAGGACCTTTGTATTCAAAAAGTAATCTAAGCTGCTACCTAGCTTTTTTATTTTATTATTTATTATTTTATTGAAAATGAATGGAAGGATGGTTGTAGGAAACCATTTTTCCCTCTAAATAAGCGTGAATGTCAGGAATACTGTTGATAAATGGCGTTCAGTCAAAGTAGTGGTCAGAGTTGCTAAAAATCAACATAAATTACTGAGCTGGCTTTCTCTGTGAAAAAGATGTAAAATTGTCATTGTCTTTGAAAGATAGGAGCAATTCTTGGATGTACCTCTGTTGTTTGCAGTACAAGTTGTTTCCATATATGTGTATTTACAAATAAAATTAAAATTCAGTTTTAGTAAATAATATGCAGTAAGTTCTGAATTTTGACAGTACCAGTGCAGGTGAGGTGGCTGTAATATCAGCAGTGGAGGAAAAAAGGTGCATAAAGAGATTCTCTAAAATCTGAATTTGGTCAATATAATTTCCTACAGAGAACAGAATCAAGTTCTATAAAATGTATAGGTTAATGAATAGCATTATACATGATTTTAATAAATACAGGCATATTCTTTTGTTAAAAAGAAGAAAATAAGAAGGAAATATGACAATAACATTGATATTCACCCACATACTTATACTGAACCTAAGAATTTGCTATCAGGTTGCTAAGAAATATATATATTTTTTTCCCTTTGTTTGCTATTATCTCAATCAGTAGAAGCAGTGACTAAACTTTCTTTTAATTCTGCAGCACATTTTCATGGGATTTTTTATTATTTTTTTAACTACTTGGGAAAGAACATAGGTTATTTTTGTATGAATTCTATGAATATGATAATAGGGAAATCAAACCATTATTTTGATTTAATTTCCCATGTATATAGTTGTATCAATGGAGCTTTTTTATTTTCTATGCAACATTCACCTTCTGTCTTTCTAAATGGTCTGGCAGCCTGAAGTTGTTCATATTTTGCACTATTTTTTATATTAAAAACATAAGATGAAAATTTGCAAATAATATTCAAGAACAAAATGTACTGTATGAAGTATTTCTGAAGTATAGTCATAGAATCTAATTTATCTGTAAAGATACTATTTATTAAAATCTGTTTGTTTCCTTTTTTTTTTTTTTTTTTCCTCCGCTGTTTATTTAAGTCAGGCTGGAACACCAGCTAATCACAAAAGCAAATAATCATGATATTTTGTTTCTTGTTACTGAGAATACTATTTCCTGCTGTGTTGGTGTTTCAATTTTATTTCCTTCCTCCACTCTTTGTTTCTTTGTTTCCTTTTTGAAGTGTTCCATTGGAAACTTTAACTGCACATAAAAACTTGTGTTGCACTAGCTGATTAAGGCAGGTACAGAAGATTTAGAGGATCCAGTTCCAATTAAACAAAGTGAAGTGATATTCATACAATGTTTTCAGCTGGAGAGTTATAAGACAGCAACATATATAGCTCTGGGGGTATGAAACCTTCCTCATTCATATTTATTAGTTGTATCTGGCACTTCCTTATAATTTATATTCAGTAAATTTCTATAATAAATACTAAATATACATACCACACATTTACTATCTTGCTATTATGTCTTTTCTGATAATTTAGTGCTAGATATGCTTTGCATTTCAAATGTTTTCTTCCCAGACTTTATAGAACCATGTATGGAACTGTGCGTTAGTATGATTACTAATTGCTTAGGAAAACATTCTTCTCTGTATTCATGAAATCAGGGAGAGCCTTTTGGCTTTGCTATGCATATTAGAGGAAGCATAATGATACGGTAAAAAAGATAAGAAAAACAAAATGAGCAGTCAGGAATAAAATTTTTATTTTGTTTTATTTTATTGGAACTGAGGGAAGAATAAAGCTTTAATACTAAAGAAATCTATTACAGGGTGTTTGCCAGCCTGTTTTTATTATTGTGGCTTATACCACAGTCTACCTGCATGACCTTGTTTAAGATGCTCACTGCAGGAGCTCACTGCCTTTATCAATTGTGTAAACTGTTTTACTTAGTGAAGAGATTATCTCCTCTTGCTTCCCACCCAGCCCACTACTAAGAGAGATGGATTCCTACACCAAGGCACAGGTTGCTCTGAGAAGAGTTCCCCCCAGACAGTGATCCTGGATCACTCATGCAGAGAAATTACACAGGAATACATTTTGGAAGCTTCAGTCTGTCCCACCTTTGAGGAACATCTCCATGTTGTAATGTCTTCTGTGCAGCTGAAAGGGCTACCATGTTTGTCATATTGTCACTATCAGACCAGCACCCACCTCATGAAGGGTATGTTGCTAGGACAAGGGCAGCAGTATATCAGCAGTACTCTTCAGGAGAGATTGTGGTCAAGCAGAAGTGTCCTTTGTTTTTTCCCAGTGAATAACTCAATAGCAAGGACAGAAATTCTCTGGACCTTCCTAGCATAGTACAAGCAACAGGATCTCATGAGAAAGAAGATCAGATGGTTCCTGTGTACTGATTGTATGCAGCTGCTTCTGGCTATAGCATTGTTGTGGTTGTGCAGCAGGAGGGGGAAGGCTTCTGCATCTTCCTGCAGATGCTTTGAACAGTATGGAAGCTAGTTCATTTCAAGGCATGCAAAGTAGCTTATGCTGCATAGAGTAAATTCAGCTATTGGAAAATGAAAGAGGGATGGGAGAAAGACAACCGCTTTGAAAGCATCAAAGATTAGGTAGCTCTTCTCCTTTTTTTTTTATTTTTTTTTTTTTTTTTTTTTTTTTTTTTTTTTTTTTTCTTCCCCAAAACTGAAAAATCAGTACTAGCTTCAGCACTGATGAATGCTTTTCTATTATGTGATGTCTATGAGATATCTGCTTAAGACTAGCAGGTAGAGTCTGCTTCTTCCTGTTTGAGCCCTATCATATTAATTCATCATACTTTTATTTTTGTTCTGTATGCATCAATAACTCTGGAAGTAATAAGAAATTATTACAGAAAAGCATGGTGTTGGTAATGCTGTTATCATCCTGATCTCCAGTGAACCAAAATCCCAGTGTCACACTGGTCTCATTTCTCTGCAGAAATAGCTGTTCACAGAGTTGATACTGATGACGTGTTCAGGTTAAGCACAGTCATACATCACAAACTCAGTCTTTGCTAGAATGAACAGGAACTTAATTTGAAAACAAACGAAACAGAAGACATAGAGTAGCTGTTAAAAGATGACAGAATAACTGAAATGTGTCCGCAACATACCTAGGAGAGTGGAACAGAACAAAAAATTGGAATCATAAATACATTGGGTGCAGACACTGATTACTCAAAGGACAATCTTGAAAGCAAAACAACAGGTTGAATTCTTACATTCATACTGCCAAGGTGTAGAGAGTTAGTAGATGGGAGCATTTTCTAGTTATTCTCACCTCTGCTTTTAATGATGAAATATATGAATGAGTTATTAAAATGAGACTTCATGGAGATATTCCTGTGAGCCTTTTATCTCAGTACTGAGACTGTTGTTCTATGGACCAGCTTTCATAAGTGTCTTGCTGAAGACAAATGGAATGCAGAATCAAAAATACTGTCCTTCAGTAATGAGGGGACAAAAATGGTACAACTTGGAATGCTGAGATTTTGGGCCTTATCAGTTAGTGCTTCTGTCACTGATTCTGTTTATATCATGCAAGAAGTTTGGGTTCAGTTCTCCAGTCTGTTAAATGAATGAAGCCTCACAAAAGGAATTTATTACTTATCAAAGACTGTACGCTCACAATGTATGGAATAACATTTTAATGTAACAACTGACAGGAATGTACCAATTTTTAGCCAAGTATTTTTAAGTTTTAAACTAAAGGTGGAGTGGAGGAGAGCAGTTACTATTTTTGGAAATAAACATCTCCTCTTCTTTTCTTTGCCCTCAAATAAATCAGCCTAACTTCAGTACTCTAGTACTGAAGAGTACTAGATACTATAGATTTACCTAACTATTTGCTTTTAGTTGAAAATTGTTTTCAGTTTAATGAGTATTAAAGGAAAACAAACGCGTGATGATTAATGAAGATTTCTGCATTATGACACTTAAATGCAGCTTTTCCTAACTTCTGTTATGATCTTTCCTAAATTTTAATGGTGAAATAGTATTATAAAATTCATGCAGACTTAAATGAAGATTTTTTTTTCTTCCAACTGATATATATAATTTTGTGATATATATAATTTTGTGCTTACTGAGTGCATTTATGAATTAAAAGGAAAGAAAGAAAGAAACGTTAGATAAAATTTCAAATTTTATATTGAATATTGATCTATATAGAGAATTCTCTGGAATATAATATATATTTCAATAAGGTGTGAATTATAGTAAAAATAGTAGTGCTTTTGCTTGTGTAAGAACATTGTGTCTCTGAAAGTTCACAGAAGCACTTCCCTGGATAACAAGTTGATGAGGATGGATTGCCACACTGGAAACAAAACCTTGCACTTTTAAGATATGCCCCTCATGACAAATGCTCAGAAAATGCAGTATTATGTAATATGTGATATGCTCTTGTAAGTAGAATCATTAATAATTGAGATTCATGCTGAAATTCTTGTGCTAGCTCAGAAGAAAAACTTCTGTTGGCAGCTGTGTGCACTTATGGCAAAGTATGTTTATTTTCTATAGACTATGGGTCCTGGAGTATAGCGTGTTCAACCTCTTATTCTGTACTACCTTGGGTACCTTTCAGGATCCTTGTTTCATCTCTGTGCAGTTAATACTGTTAAAACTAATCAACCATCAAGAAATCTTTCAGCCCATGTTAATCTGCTTTTTGATTACATGTGTTTCAGATAGCACTTGCCTTGAGTCAAAGAGTGCTTCCCATTAGAAAGAACTCCTGACTGATCTCGAAGCCTGCCAGCTGAGGACCCATTTGTTTAGAGGGCTGTGTACACTTCTTGGACACAGCACAACTATATCTTTAGGCTTCCTGAGTGATAGTAATAATCCTTATATAAAGACTTATGTTCAGTTTGTAGCTCTCTGCTAATTGCACTCATCATAAACTACACTTTCTGTATCTCAGGAGGATACAGAGCTGGCTGTTTATTTTGAATTTTATTTGGGTAATTGGTAGAATTAAATACAGAGAATGTAGACTAAGAAATGGTTAGATGTAATAGCTTTTTTTTCATGTGGCTTGTAAGCTCTTTATTGTAGTTACAAATTGGTTATAATAATAATTTTCCCTTTAAAATCCTAATTTATGAACATAAATTGATATATGATAAAGTGATATATGCCCCTTGAAGCTGAAAGAAAAACAACATGTATTCAGAAGATATGGCAAGGGAGATTCCTTTTTTTTTAAATCCACGTTACTCTTGTGTTTCTTTATCCAATTGATTGTCACTAATTTTTTTGAAGAAAAACTTCTACAGTCCAGAGAGGCACTGGCATTGCTTCATTATAATTCTTTCTATGTTGTTAACCAGACAGCAGAAACACTTTTTTTTTGAGGTGACTCAAGCAATTTTCAAGTCATCAAGAATAAATTTTAAGTATGTACAGAATTGTGTTCCCAAGGTGTGCCTAAAAATATATCATAAGGATATATTTATTTGTACAGTAATTTTTTACACTTAGTTTGGAGTGCAGTTGTTCCTGTCAATGTGTGTTCTTTTATCTTCAATCATTTTTACAATCATCATTGCCATCTTAATTGTTTTCCACTAAGGCTCGATTTTAAATATTCAAAATGTATAATTTCCATGTCAGCTTTCTTCTTTAAATCTTTGTGTGAAAAATGAATCTTATTAGAGCTTACAGTTTTCCTGTAGACAACCTAAAAACCTCTAGGTTTTTTTTCCTAATTCCAGATAGTTTCTGTTTTGCCTTTTCTTATAGCATTTTCTTCTACCTATCAGATATTGAAGAATTCTTTAAAAGCACAGTTTAGGAAGGTCTGGAGCTCAGTTTGGGGGATTTCATGAAGGCCTCTATTTGCAGCTCCAAATAGTGAATAATTTGTCTTTATATTTTATTGAATATATGGGGTAAATAACTGGAGGTTTTCTTTTCTTTTTGTCTGATCAGATTTAGCATTACAAAAGTTTATCTGTTCATTGGTATTCTGAATTTAATTCCATCCATTGTATGCTTTATATTTTCAAGAGAATCGAAGTACTGGATTTCTTTATTATTCATTTCTGGGAATCTTTGTTCTGTCTGTGTTCATTGTTTAAGGAGTAGATTTTGGATAGGAATTGGGAAGGTTAATTCATTTATTGTGTTTTAATGCATGCATACTTGTTTCTGAGTTCCCTAGAACTCTGGTTTGCATCAAAATTCTGGAGCATTCACTGTTCAGTCTTATGCTCTGACAAACTAACAAGATATCTAGGGTTATATCTGTCCATCAGAAGGTTTATATATATACATCTAAGTATGCATTTGTATCTACATATGACTTTTGGTATGTATATAACACCTACGTACATAAAAGATTTAAATATAGCATAGTCATTGACAGATGAAAAACATGGACTGCTATGAGCACATGGCAACTCCCAGCTCCTGCAACAATGTGCATTCAATTCAAAGTATGCCTTTTCAGTGGATCTTGAAAATATAGCACACCATGTTCTACCTTCTTCACTGGGACAAAAATCCAGTAGGATTTTAGTGGGCTGTGGAAAACACTGATAAATGGATTGCTCATCTGGTGCGTTAAAAAACTTGTGGAAGTGAAAACAATAAACTTGCATCAGCTGCTACTACGCAGTCCAAAGTACTTAGTGCTGGACTTGATCAACACCCTGCTGCCTTCCCTGCTATAAATTTTACAACGCAATTTTACTGTGTCTAAAAGATAAATATGGCTTCAGTAAAGGCATGACAGTTTAAATAATTTTTTATTATCCTCATAGAGATATCAGGTGGTTGACAAACATGATAGAATTATGTGACAGAAATTTATTCTCTCAAAAGTTAATTTATTTCTAGCTAGCAATCCACCTTCTGTGAAAGACGAACTTCTTTCTGTCAAATTAAGATGCTATAATTGAAAGGAAACTTTCTATTACATTTTTCTTTATCACTGAAATACCGCTTTACTGCAAAGTTGGGTGCATTCAAAAGGAGAATTGATTAAGCCTCTCAAGTAAATTACTTTCACCTGAGTTTCTTATGGGAGAACAATTCTTGCCATGACCTCAAAGCATTCCCATCCAAGAATAGAAAGTCTGTGCAAGACATTAAAAAATCTTGTAGAACAAATGAATCTTGGAATGTAATCTTCACCTACTTTTTTAGGAAGCACTTATAATGCAGACATTTATCTTTAATTTATATTTCATTAGCACCAAAAGACCCCAAGTGAGGTCAGACCTGGAATCATTTGGGAAATAGAAAAACAGGATAATATACTATCTTATCCCCAAGTTTCTGTCATTATTAAGATGAAAGAAGTAGAGAGGTGGAGAGAGGCACACTGGCTTGTGAAGGACTGTGCAACAGACCTCTATCACCAGAGTACAGATCTCCTGAATTCCAGCTTAATACCTTGTTTACTAGGCCTAACACATCGAAGACTAACAAGAAACAGAGTTTGGGTAAGGAAAAGAACAAGCACCATAATAATTTTCTACTGAGTTATTTTCATAACTTTTCACTTCTGGGAAAGGAGTCTCTTAATGTTGCATGGTGATCACAAGGGTTGAGTACACTGGAAGTATGATAGCTAATGCAATTTCATCTAAGTGGACTAGCTAAGTAGTTATAATCTATAATTAGTTTCATTTTATGTCTATCAGAATACTGTATAATGGTCATTTTTTATATTTAATTCCTTTAGTGTGGAAAAACTCCAGTTCTTTTTTTTCTTTTTTTTCCCCCATATATACTGTACTCTGTGTACAAGTATATACCTAAGAGGGTGTAAATATCTTCATTAAAAGTTGATTGTTCTTTATCAATCATCAATCTGATGTGCACTTTATCTGAAACTTCCAAAATCTAGAATGATGAAAAAATATACATAGAAAATTATGATTTGCAGTATATATAAAATCTTGGTGATGCAGGAATTTCATTTCATTTGTGCTACATTGAAAATTAGAAAAAATAAACAATTTTAGCCCCATTTTACTTCAGTTTGAGTGATTGAAATAGGGAGAAAAATTCTGTTTTGTGCTTCAGCTTCTGGTACATGCATTGTGAGTGCTTTGTTTAATGTAGTAAAATGTAGTCATGTTTGTGTTCTACTGAGTGAGTCAGAGAAAGCATCTTTACACTCTACATGAGGAGAGGGTAAAAAGAAGAGAGTGAAATTGAATGCTGTGAAATTCAGTCCTGGGTCTGCCAGAATTGTAAAAGGGTCATGAGCATCTTGTTCCAATTGCACGAGTAGGAAGAAAGTGGGAAGACCCATAAAAAATCTGCTGAGGTTATCCACTGTTGTGCTCAGGGATACGATTTAGTGGAGGGTTGTTAGAGTTAGGATAGTTTGGTTAAGTCATGGTTGAA
>JAOWBP010002052.1:26937070-26948298 GCA_028571105.1 Tragopan temminckii | reverse complement strand
TGCTTCTTATTTTTCAAAATGTAAGTTTTGTACAATCAAGTGTACAGAAACAATTTTTTAGTTCTTAAATATAGATTCATTTTGAATTAGAAAACTTACGGTTCTCCAACTTGAGTTCGGCTACATGAATAACTTTGAATAGTGCACAGAAAATGAACAACTGATAGTTTTCCAAAGTCAAAATCAAGGTCCATAAAAACAAAGATAAACATTTATTATTATTTGAGAAAAGGAAAGACACAAAAATCACTTTGATATGCTTTGACTGCCTGTTACTGAAATTTCTGGATGCAGTTGTAGACAAGCTCTGAAAAGAATGCAAGTGCCTAAAACCACTGTGTTGAGAAGCCTAATTCTTGTCAGTCTGACCCCAGAGCATAACATAAAACTCTGCGGATTAGTGAAACCTGTTTTTTGGCCTGGTGAGGCTCCTGAGCTCTATTTGGATTCTTTGTGGGCACTGTACTGATTTCAGTCAGCTGAGCTACTTGCTGCTGGTACAGAAGTTGTTGGGGGGTAATTTCACAGTCAAGAAATTGAGGGAAAAACGGGGATAGGAAGCAAGCTGTTCCTTTCACTGCCTCCTCCCCTTCAGGCCTACATGCAGTGCTGTCCACTTGAGAGTGTTAGAAACCCTAGAGATAGCTTCTGAACTGACTGTGATCCAGGGTTTGTCTCTTCTTGTCCCTAAGGGCACTAATGTAACCTGCTTGGGGCCTCCAACTTTTTTATTTCTATAATGATGGGAGTCCTCATTCTACTCCAGAAAATACCTAGAAAATACTCTAGAAATTCCCTAGCACATCCTCAGATCAATTTGTCTCTTAATGAAAACATGTTTTATCACTGCAAAAACTGAGTTGGTGTGAAACTCTGATTGCTTGGCATAACACATCCAGTGACTATTGCTTTCCAGTCAGTATGTTCAGACAGATAGTAGTATGAATTCTATCTGTCTGTATGAGTAGCTGAAGTGTGATTTTGTGTGTGTGTGTGTTTAGCTAAGTACAGGCAAAAAATAGCTTCTGAAGCTTTCATACCGTTGTTAAATTTACTGTTTAAAATAAACAAACAAGACATTCTTATCTGTGTCTCTCTGCCAGCACAAGATATTTCTTCAAAAAGTAAGGTTATATAAAAACAATGATAGCTACTTGGTAGTCTGTTATTTTCAACAGAGGAGGTAATGGATTGTATTTTATGTCTTCTGTAAGAGTACAGACACAATGTGACATGACTATGTTGTCAAGAAATGCTAAGGACTGCTGATTGTGTGTACTCAGTCCTTCATGCTGAATATTTAAAGAGTAAAACTCAAAAATGTATAAAGAGAAGCAACTTGCATTTCCCTTCAGTTTTTACAACATGTAAAGTTGTGTGGGTGAAGCAGAGTGCAAAAGAGCATCTACCATCTGATTTCTCTTCAAGAGGAAAAAAATCCCAAACAGTTGGTTGGGAAAAGAAGCAGCAGGCTATGGATATATCTGGAAGCAAATAAAATATCATACTAAGAAGAAAAAGTGAGAAGAAAAATGTGGAGCAAATGTCAAAATGTACTGCAGAGGCAGAAGGAACTGAAACAGAAGGAACTAGAAAAAACATCTTGATAGATGAGATAATTTTATGAACTATTATCCTCTCCACTGTAAGTATCAAGTGAGAACAGAAAGTGATGGATTATCTTTCAAAGTACTATCTGGGAAAGACTTATAGAAGAATAACAAATGTAAAGGGCAGTATTACAATCACACTCAGAAAGGACACAGTTGCCTCTTAGTATCAGAGTTCTGGTGAATTTGCCATGACTTGAAAGACAAGTACTATAGATAAAACTACATGCTTTTGGCTTCATTTCACTTTATGAACATGTTTACGCTAAAGTAGACACAGTTTACAGGACTAATATTTGTAATGGGACTTCTAAATCCTTCCCTTAGTATACTCCAGTGTTATATAAGGACTGATAATTTCTACAATAGAGTGGTAAAAAGGAAATTCAGTTATGTTGTATAATACCAAGAGGATAAAAACTTCTGTATAATACCAGATAACTGTATAATACCAAGAAGATAAAAGATCTTTCTCTGAATATTTCATCTAAATGTAATACATCCCTTTTATGCAATTATTCATTTTTTTCTTGATTCTGCAAAATAATACTGAAATATAACTTGTTCTCTGAATATATTGCTAGTTCCTAAAATAAATAAATTAAAAGGAATAGTAAAAATGTTGGGCAAAGAAGAAACACATCCAATAGATTCCTACGGTTAAGGCTCATTCTTCCTTGTCAAGATATCCTTAAGGCTGGCATGTGTTTTCATCAAGGCTATGTTACATAATGAGAAGTGACAGCCAGCCCAGAGACTGTCACCACAAAATTCAGGAGCTGGAGAACAGCAGAGAACATTGTAACAATTCCCTGGACAGGCTTGTTGAGCCATTTTATGTAGACCTACTTTTGCTTTTGTTCATGAAGTTTTTGAAACAACATATGAACAGCAATTTGATCAGTTAATACTTACTGGTTGTGTATACTGACTCTACTCCATCTACAACAGAAATACCACTGCAACCACGTAACTACAGCATGGCTTTTCATATTTATAGAAATAAGTGCTAAGCCTTTTTGTGGTTACTTCCCATAACTCCATTATAGTAATTACAGAGGCGTTGTTTGAGTAAACCTCACCTGTCTAATCCTGCATGCACTTCTCCATCACATGTAATTTATGCCCTAGAAGTCATTTGCTGACTGATATCAGTAAACAAGAAGTCTGATTTCAATTGGTGTGCCACAGTAGAGCCACAGACGTGTATTAAGTGTATGGCAAGGGAAGAGAGAGAGGTCTGATTGCTTTCTTGTATGAGTGATGATTCTCATTTTTGTGTTTGTTTCCTTTTCAGCAATCCTCCCTGAAGACTTTTTTTCCTTTCCCTTTCCCTTTCCCTTTCCCTTTCCCTTTCCCTTTCCCTTTCCCTTTCCCTTTCCCTTTCCCTTTCCCTTTCCACCTACTTCTTCCCCTTTTTTCACCATCAGCTTCATCACTGAAGCCTTTGACCCACTGCCATCCACTTTTCCCCAGTTTGGAAGATTTCCATTGCTTATTAGGCCATAGTGAGCCACTTTTTAAAAACAATGTATGTGGAATCCGAGAAAAATATCCTTGTTCATTTTGAGACAAAAGATGAAAGTATTCTATTGCGACTCCAATACTTCTCATGAGGAAAAATCATTGAGGTATTGTTTTATGTCCCCAGTGCAAAATTACTGAGGAAAAACATGACTGTTCACCCACTAAAGCTGAAATGGAAAGTTTCAGAACTATCACTTATGGATTCCTTTTGCTAAACTAATACATTGGTTATAAAACTAATATACTAATCCCAATTGCTAAACAAACCAACCAATATCAGTATAGAAAAAAGGCCATGTGCATTCTGAGATTGAGCCAGCAATTGATGGAGGAACAAATGGGAGACTCTGTCCACCGACTTCAACCTACACAAAAATAAGGATTTTTTTCTGGATCAGCAGCAGACAACTTGATAGCCTATAATAAATACGATATCTTTTTCCTGAAGAATGATATGCTACAGTTTTTATAAAATAGTTTACAGATATTGAAATACTGCATATAATAGTAATACTATGAAATTTCATAGTATCTCAGTAATGTATAAACTGCTTAAGCTAATGTAATACAAGTGTGTGTGTATGTTTTTAACAACATGAGCAAACAGGATTTTTCTCTCCTTGTTCAGATAAATTTTAAATGTATATGCAATGGATTAAAATATCAAATAACTGCTTTTATTCATTCCAAATATTGCAGCGGCTTTACTCTGAGGAACTGATACAGACATACTAAGCCAATACTTGTATAAAAAAATGTGTTGGTAGAATATGCATGCAACTGATTTATATTTTACTGTAGTGTTTGTACCACCCACATACTAAACTACGTTGCAGTAACTGTAGACCATTAAAGGAACTGTTAGGTGAAATTCCTTTTTAAATTTGGTAATTACTGATTTTTAAAACTCCTGTCTGTTTAGGCTAATTCTGCCTCCAGGCCTAATCACTATATTTCTGATGTTTCTTCTGGATAAAAAAATAAAATGAGAAACTAGCATAAAAATCATAGAAATACAGAAATAATCCTGCAGTATTGTTTAGGAGAAAAATAGATCTAACCACTTACCCAATGTATTCCAGTATATTTGTGTGCCTAAATGTTTGATGTATCAAATACACTTTGTGTTTGTTTGTGCTAGGGGTTTTTAGAAAATAGAGCTATGGAGGAGTTTTGCAATGGGAGTATGTTAGTTTTCTAATTCACACAATTCTAAAATTGATTTCACTCATAATTCCTAACCCATTCTTAACAGTCAGTCAGTTCTTAGTGGGGTGATATGGCTCATCTAAGGAGTTGAAGCTTGCCTAAAATATGGAATTGATTTATTGAAATGCAATTTTCATTGCCCATTGCACGCAGTGGGAAGATATTATGGATCTGTGTGAATACTAGATGACAACAGCATAGCAAATCAAAACGTGAACATTGTATAAAAAAAAATTATTCTGAGATGCAAGAAGAAGAAAAACAAAGTCTTTTCAATGAGGAAAGGAAGCCAAACAACAATTTTCTCTTTGTCAGTTTGTTTCCTACTGGACTTTTGGGGGTTTGTCTGTTCGTCTTGGACACATGGGAATCAAAAGAATTACAGCCAGAAGAACTAGCGCTGATAAAACAAGAACAGGCTTGAACTTTAAATCTAAAATTCATATTTGAACCAAAATATTTTAGATTATTGAGAGAAAAACAATTTTCATTGTTCTTTCTCTATCTTGTTCTTATTTTAGCTGTGGTCAGAAGCAAAAATATTATCATTGTGCAAGTTTATCAATTGGTTATTTCTGACAAGACAGTTTCCAGATAAGAACAAATGTCAATATTTTAGCACTTTTTTTAATACAAATTCTTTAAAACCAAATGTGCCTGGTGGAAAGGTGACCTCTATTTAGCCCTTAGATTGATAGAAAGGCTAGATAAGGATAATAGTGCTTTCTGCAGAAAAAAACCCAAGAAATTAGTTTTCTTACTCTATGGCAAGTGTTGTGCCTTAAAGAAGTTGGATTGAAAGCGTAGACTTCTTCAATCCTTTCTCAATTAGGGTTCCACAAGGGCTAAACAATTTCTGGAGTAACCATCTTTTCCATTCTATCAATCAGTACTTATTCATCAATTTGTTAACTGTGTTCAGCTCTGATTTTCTTCCATTAAGAACCTTTTTCCATTGATAAAATGCTATACACACACACACACACACACGCACATATATATATGTTTGTTTGTTTGTTTGCTTCTTGTGACTATAAAACAAAGGAAGGCATAGAAAAGAGGAGAAATACAGAAACTTTGACATGAAACTAAAAATGCACATACCTGATCTACAGTAGCTATACTAGTAGCTATACTATCACTCCCATGCAAAAGATAATTTTTACATAATTTTACATTTTAGCAACAATTCATTATTTACAGAGAAAGCACATTAGATAATGCAACACTGATATAAGAAGAATCACAAAAATTAGAATGTATGTAAGCCACTAAGAGCTCATTGATTTAGAGTGAGGCTGCTATTTTTTTTTGCAGGACAACATCATAATGTGGTCAATGAGTATGAGTGCTTTTGGAGGTGATGATACCTTCAGCACACATGAGAAACTCAGGTCCACTTTTATGGAGCTGAGAAAGGGACAATGAAATCTCTGTTAGATCACCTAAGCACTGTGATTAAGGCATCAACTCAGTTCCTATAGTAGATGCTTCAGCTCTTTTTACTTTGGACAAATGGCTTAAAAAAAGGAATCCATTATTCAGCTGTGTAACAATTACTGGATTTAACCCCCAAAATAAGGCAGTGTAACTCACCCTGAGCTCTGTACTGATGTTAGTAACCTTTCTTTTAGTATTTGAGCTAGCTCAGGTACCTCTCTTGTGTGCTATAGTTTGTTATTTTAATGTGAATCGTATAAATGTTGAATAGATTGGGACAACTTGGTTCTTTCTGTCACTTTAAACATCTTATGTTTCAGCATTTATGAAGATACTTCAGTGGTGACAAAAGTATGTATCTTGACCAGGTACTAATACTGTAGTTGATGAAAAGAAATGGGAAGAAGTGTAAGAACCATTATGTATACTTTTAAGTACAACATTCCTCTTGTTCTATTCAGGCAAGTGCTATTTTTTAAATGAAATGTCAGATACTAAGACCCAGCACTCTCTCTGCTGAGTTCAAGGCAGTATAATATCATTCAGATCCCCCAGAATATTTGTTCTCAAATGGATGCCTCCATTTGTCAAATAAGAAATCACAATATGAGTGTTCCTTCTCTCTTTCTGTCATATTAGTTGAAATACAGGATCCAGAAAATAACAGCTTAGGGAAACTGGACGCATAGTTGACAGTGGGAAGCAATCAAAATCTCTCATTAGTATATTTGGAGAGCCAGCAGTTCTCAGTTAGACTTTTACATGCTCTCTTCATCATGGCTTGTGATGCCATTTTTTCCCCCCTAATACTAATACTATATATTAAAGTAACAATTTATTTTCTTAAATTGTTGATTCTTCATTTGTTTGTTTTTAATTAAAGAAAAACAAAAGTAAAGAAACAGAAGAATGATCATACAAGTTTCAGCAGGCATAGCAAGATTTCTTTTAGGCAGAAGAATTCAAACAGTTTCTTTTTCAAGTGGATTTTGCCTTTTGTATTAGAACAGTTATAGTTGCTGGTTCTAATGCACCTTTAATGTGCTTCTGACATGTCTTGTGCTCTCACTACCAGAATCTTTGGACTGCAGGAGAAACTCAGTTTTCAACTGAAGACAGTGATGGATAAAGTTCTAGACTTGTGGTTTCTGCCAAGTAGATTACGGGAGATTCTGCCAAGTAGATTTACCAGGATAAGGGGAAGACTGTAAATAATGTCCTGGATGGCCCTTAATTTACTTTAGTTTTTACTGACTATCTCCTGCATCATATGCTTGCAGTCACATGAATCTAAAGTTTTTTTCACTGTTACACACTGCTTCTACACTTTTGGTTTAAAAGGCTTAGGTTTGGCCTAGTGCTTTTCTTTAAAGCATAAAGAAATTTTATCTTCATTTTTAGCATCTTTATGAATTCCGACTATTAGAAAAACATAAACTGTTCCCAAAGTCTTTTTTTCTTTATTTTCCTCGCTCTGTATATTATTTTGACAATACTATCACATTTTCTTCAGGGTTATAGTTATCTTAGCTGTTTATCTGTAATTCTTTTCATATTAGCCAGCAATGCTGTAGTCCTGCCCAACAGGCTGTGTTTTGTGGAGACTTCAAAAGTCTGGCAAATGCTTTTAAAATTATTCTGAAGCTGTAGACTTATACTTTCATCCTAATCATTTTCCCCCCATATGTCCTTTAAAAAATAAATAAATAAATAAAAAATTAAAACGCAGCACTCAGAATACCCGCTGAGACTAAATGTCCTGTTTCCATAGTAAAAATCTGTTAAAGTTTATTTATTTTTCTGTAAACTTAGAGTATTGAAACTATGAAGCTACAAAGATAATTTTACACCCCCTCCACACACATTTCAATAGCTTTGGGATATGTGCTACAATGAGCTTTACAATGAAATTATCTTACATCTTGGAGAAAAAAAAAAAAAGAGAAAGAATAACTTCTATCTGTATCGACCTTCCAACACTACTTTTTAAAAATTATTTTAAAATGAAAATTGAATATGATGAGGAAAGACAACAATGCCTGAAGAACAATACAAAACACAAAGAAATCAAACATTGCTGGAGTAAATGACATATAGTGTCTAGTTTGTAAGGTGAGATGTGCCCTTTGAAACTGAAATAGCTGAGACCAACTGGAAACTGCTATATGTGTGGTAAAATTAACGAACGGTGTCCATGCACTGAAGCTGAGTTGCATTTTCCACTATAATAGATTCTTGGTTTGATTTCTGAGTTCACTCCAACTCTTTCAGTGTTGGCCACAGGTTTTGGGATGATTTTTTTTACTTTATCACATACATTTTTTTCCATCTGAGCTGAGTAGCCAGACTCTTCATTGTGTATATTACTCAGAAAAGAATAATATACAGAACAGAGCAATGCAAATATTCAGACTGTGCAGCTTTAATTGCTGACATATTTTGCCTCATTGACAGGAACAGCAGAGTGACATCTCAGGTCTGCAAGATAACTAATCTCTTTATTATGGTAATGAATCACCGGTGTGATGGAGGTTGGAGTATGGAGTGCCTGAGAGCCTCATTCAGCACAATCTTCTACATGGCACTGCATCATAGATGCAGTGTTTCACCAAGAAGATCTGGACATACTCTCTCTAAACCTGCACTCTCAAGATGCTCTTGCTGCCTTTACTGTGAATCTAGCACATATCGCAAACGTTCTCCAAAATCACAGTCCTTCTACTGCTAGTTAAAATAGGATGACACACATGTTATGGCAGCTCTACATAATAGCTACGCATTTAAATTCATCTGAAAATGAAAACAAGAAAATGACATGATTTTTCTATATTTAAATTCTAAAACTGAAATAATCCCACAGCAGTAACTGCAAAGAATGACATTAAAAGAAAGTTGACCTGTTACAAAAGACCGTTAGGCTAAGACATCTTAATATGTATTTGCCACATCAGAAGAATAAAAGACTCTCTGGCTTAGCTAACATCAAAGCTTTTAACTAGTAGAAATTTTCAACTGCACTTAGTTCACCAAGTTTCATTATCATGCACGTGAAAGTTAGAGAATAACTAGACATTTTCTTCCTAAGTACTCCTCATACATTATGATATACTGCTTAATTGTAGATTTACACAGCAATTTTCAGGTTCAGTCTCTCCCCTATTTCAGTGAATGGAACAGATCTGTAGTGCAGAAGGAAGATTACAGAGTAATCTTTCTGCTTTGCAGATGGGGAGTTCTAATGGCTTAGGAGTGAGCAAAAAATGTACCATTTGCTTCTCTGGGCAGATCCAATGTAATTTTCAGTCCTGGAAGAGTGTAAAGATTGACGCTTATGTGTTGCCCATGTCACATGCTGTCTAAGGACAAAGGTTTATTGGGGACATGGTAAGAACACTCATGGTGACAAAATTCACGAAGTTACTTTTACTTGGAGACAGAGAAATATTGCAAACAAATACCTTGGTCTCAAAATAAATTCTTCTATTCCTGTTACAATAAAACTAGTTGTAAGTATTCATTTTTTCAGGCTTCACTCCTCAATTTGTTACTACATTGGAGGTTTTTATTTGCCTTATTTCAAACACAATATATATCATTAACTACCTATGGTAGTGCATCAATAACACTCTAGGGGGAAACCATTTGTAAACTTTGTTGGCAGATTTCAAAACATAAATGTTCGAATAGGAGGAAAGATAAAGGCTATCCTTTAATTATATACATATAAAGTATATATATATTTTAGGATGACTTTTCCTATTTTTTTTTCCTCACTTACTGGTTTTGAGAAACAGTTTGTCTTGAGATGAAAATTTTCATGTAGCAACAAAAAGAAGACTGGTAGTCATTGACTACCAATGTACTGTAAATGACTGTGCTCATATATAAAGAGAAAAGCTTTTGAAAATGTGCAATGTTCATTCTATTTAATTACTAGCAGCTGATATGAATAGTCTTTTTTATTACTATTTTTCTTCTTTTTTTTTTTATTTTCCATGAATAGTGTATCTAAAAATAGGACATTCTTGAGTCTTTTCTAAAAGCCCCATATTTTTATCTACTTTCCATCTTTTGTTCTCAACAATACAAGAGTATTTAGGCCTGAAAACAATTTGAAAAAATAATACTCTGGATTTTTCAAAGTAGACTTTAGAATTAGGCACTCATATCTCATTCTGTTTTAATTTCATCGACCTCTGTCAAAGTTTTAGCTGTAGGTGTCAGTCTATTTGACCAACAGCTATTACATAAATCTTACGATTGCTCTGCTTTCAGCGAAGGATTTCACATTTCATTGCTTTCTAGAGTAAGAGAAAGTTTTCATGAAATATATATATGTATATACATAATTTTCTTGTCTCACAGGAGTGTTGGCAAAGCTTGCATTTAAAATAAAACATCATTAAAGTCACTGGTGATTCATGGACATTTTCTGAGGCAGATTACTTCAGGCTGCTTTAACGCCTTATATCTGGAGTTCTTGCTTGACCCCATGGTAGAAATATGACTGTGAATATGTGTGTGTGCGTGTGTGTGTGTGTGTATGTAGATTCAGAAACTGCCTTAAGCAATGTTCTTTCTGAAAGTATGAGCAGAGCTTAAAACCATATTTTGCTCCCATTTGGATAGGTTGTTACTTTGATTTTGTGCTTGTCTGAGAATTTGAAAGGCACTCAAAAAGGCTACAGTATAAAATATTTAGTAGCATAACTTTCAGATAGCTTCTTTATGTACCATCAGCAAACTTTTTTGAATGATAAATGTCACTGTTCTAAATCAAGAAAGATTTTACAATGATCTCAATTATAAAACATCCTCTGGTTAGTCCCAGAATTGGATCTAGTGAAATTGTGAGATAGAGCTCTTAAGACGAGTGCTAAAAAAAACACATGACAAACCTTTGCTAGCTTTAGAGCAAAAGCATGTGAGAACTATCACATTAAAAGTCTCAGTATATTTTTTACTTCTGAGGAAGTACCATTTAGGTATTTGAAACTGAATGAAAGCAATACTGTTTAATTGTTTGAATTCTTTCTGAAAATTGCAGGCATTGTGTAACCCCAAAAAAATAATTCCATTATCTTAGTTGTAGTTTCTTTTCTTTTCTTTCTTTTTTTTTTTTTTTTAAATTCACAAACTTATCAGTATATTAGAATGTTATTTCAAATTATTTGTTTTATGTTTGTTTTTCTAAAGAATCAAGACATCAACAGATACTGATCTGCCAGAGGGGAGAAAGGCACAACAGGGACCTGGATAGACTGGATCGATGGGCCAAGGTTAACTGCATGAGTTTCAATAGGGCCAAGTGTTGGGTCCTACATTTTGGTCACAACAACCCCCAGGCAACCCTACAGGCTTGGAGAGGACTGGCTGGAAAGCTGCCTGATGGAAAGGGACCTTGGTGTACTGATGGACAGTCAGCTGAATATGAGCCAGCAG
>JAOWBP010002052.1:26867795-26884673 GCA_028571105.1 Tragopan temminckii | reverse complement strand
CAGAAGTTCACTAGTAAGCTGATGTGAGGGTTTAAATTAGGAAGAGCTTACATAATGTGCAAGTGATTGAAAGTTTTGCATAAAAATTCAGTGTATCATTACTTTTCCACAAACTTGAAGGAATTCCTTTTTGCATAAACTGTGAAACGCTGATGTCATTTGAATATGCTTTTCTGTTTATCAAAGTTTGGGAGAAGATGGCAGAGAATTACTTGAATAGCTCTTTAGGGAGGTTGCTATCATTACAGTAATGAGAAGTATTTTTCTTCATTGGTGGCACAGAAACATTAGAATTTGAAATTGCTTCAGATGAACAGAGTATTTTTTGAATGATTCAGGAATGTTCTTTGTTATCTCTTGCATGTTTATGAACAAATACATGTACAGTAAGTCTTAAAACATTCAGAAACAATATGTTGATTTTTCATTCTTAGAAATCTTATAATGAAGTTTCCCTCCTCCCTATCTTCCACATTTAAAACAAAAATAACTTGAAGAGTTTGAGGCTGAAAATCAGAAGTTCTGACTATATTTGTCACAAATAGACACAGAGAAGTTTCTGTCAAACAATACAATATCTTTTTGTGTATCTGGATTTTGATTCCCCTATATCTTGTTATTCTTTTCATAAAGGAGGGGTTAAAATAACCATGAAATATGGAATTGAAGACATACACAGAAGCAAAGAGGTCCTTAGGAACTTAAAGAAAAATCTTATCTTCACTATGACAGTATTAGGCCAGGAAACATAAATGAGAAAATTTTTCTCCCACTGTTCTCTATGCTGTAAATGAGAAGTTAAGAAGGGATCAGAGATTCTCTATATCTGGAGGCCATGAGAAGAGTGAGGACTTGGAGGCATTTCTCAGAGTGATAATCAGAAGGTATCACAACCAAAAAAAAAAAATTTCATTAATAGCTTAGTTTAAAATAACCTGCTGATAAAGACAATGATAGAAGAAGAGAAGAGACTAAACAGAGCTGCATATGACAAGAAATAAGGCAACTATCTTTTAAAATGAGAAGTCAGATAGTGGGTGATGAAAATTGCAATAGGTACAACACAATGCTGATAACATACCTTTGTATTCTTGTGCTTAGATGGAGTTGCTCTAGCATTGATATTAAATGTGTTGACATTTTAACTAGTTTTCTGTGGTTTATTTCATTTTTATGTCTTACAGATCTGTTTCTAACGGACAGAATTACAATAGTGTTTGTGTTTACCCCATTTGATAGTGCAGAATATTAAAATGGAAAACGGAATATGCAGTAGAGTGAGTAGCATTAGGCTTCCTTTCTAGGTGATGTGACAGTATTAATCAGGCTAATGTAGGATTTGTAAGACTAGGTTTAGTTCCCTGACAGACGTACTCCACAAACAAACAAACATGCTCCCCATATAAAAAAAATCACTATGGATGATGTTCCATACAGAAATAAAGAGTGGAGCCAGGATGCTTTGAACAGTTAATCAACTCTGACAGAGTGTAGTACTAATGAAATTTATCCAACTTGTAGTAATCATAGAATCATAGGATAGCTTGGGTTGAAAGGGACCTCAAGGATCACCACGTAGAGGTTCGGGTTCAGGGATGTGAGGTTCAGGGATGTGAGAATCCTGGCTCTCAGTGATGAATGAGGCAAAGAACTCATGAAGTACCACAGCCTTCTCCATATCTGTTATGACCAGTTCTCCTTTCTCATTTAGCAGAGAAGTTACGCTCTCCTTGGTCCGTCTTTTCTGACCTACATACCTGTAGGATCCCTTCTTGTTTTTAATGTCCTTCATCAAGTTCAGTTCCATCTGTGCCTTGGTTTTCCTAATCCCATCTCTGCAAGTCAGGCACACACTGAAAAGGGCCTGGCCCCATTCATTTGCCTCCCATCTCCCTTTAGATGCTTATAAACATTAATCAGATCCCTTTTCAGTCTTCTTTTCTCCAGGCGGTATAGACCCAGGTTACTCAGCCTTTCCTCATATGAGAGATGCTCCAGGCCCTTTATCATCTTTGTGGGACTATGCTGGACTGCTTCTAAGAGATCCCTGTCTTTTTTGAACTGGGGTGCCCAGAGCTGGACACAGTAGTCTAAAGACAGCCTCACCAGGGTAGAAAAGAGGGAGTGGGTCACCTCCCTCTTTTTGCTGGCCATGCTTTTTTTAATGCATCACAGGATATCACTGGCCTTCTTGACCACAAAAGGCACGCTGCTGGCTCATGGCCAACATGTTCCCTTCCAGAACACACAGCTCCTTCTCTGCAGAGCTCCTCTCCAGCAGTTCATCCCCTAACCTGTACTGATGCATGTGTTTATTCATCCCCAGGTGCAAGATTCTGCACTTACTCTTGTTAAACCACATCCGGTTCCTCCCTGCCCAACTCTCCAGTCTGCACTGATTGATAGAGCAAATTCTCAACTATAAAACATTATTTTTCAACATAATCAACAGCGTTAGCCAGTGTGCACAGATGAACTGAGTTGATCAAAATTCTCTTCATTTCCCAGCGTGATAGCTGTGCATGGTCTTCCAGAACATGGCTTGTCTGTCAAGACACTGTCACCATTATTTACCATAGGAAAAAATCTGTCATTGTGCCAGGTTTTCCTCACTCTCCTTGAGAAAAATCAGATGTGATGAAGTTTTCTGGCAAGATATATTTTCTGTTTCATGGTTGAGCACATTTTTTCTTCCTTTTTTACCTTCATAGATCTCACCTTTAACTATTTTATCATTTGTACTGACACTACATGGTCCTTCTGATAAATGTTTTTTTCTCCCTCACCATCTTCATTTCTCTGTGTATGTAGAAATGGGATCTAGCCAACATATTAAAACACCAGAGTGGCTTACCGTAGCTAACTAAGGAATTTAACTCCCTCAAATTCATTATTATGCAACTATGATAATTTTGCTCAGGATCATCTATCTACTCAAGAGCTTTTTTTCCCTTCCAAAGTGTTGTAAGTCACTAAAATTGTGGTATTTTTAAGTCATCTAAAGTGAAAACTAAATCTAGAAAAGGGTAGCCTGTTTGTGATTTACAATGTATGATTTATTTTTACTTTTTTTTTTTGGCTATTACTTTCTCTTTCTCTTTTAAATTTAAACAAATGCAATTGTTAAGTTTCATTTTTGACTTCTAAAAATATTTATTTGTTTGTTTGTTTGGGACTGGTAGCAGTATTTCTACACAGAACAGTAGTCTCATGCTACATTATACTGAGCTGATACTGAGCCATCAAGTAAATCTCACTCTGGAGAATTACTGCACTTGGAAGACATGCCTGCTCAGTCACAGACTTCTATAGAGTCTGTATGGTTAATCTGAGCTCTGCACTTACGATGTACAGAGATAGTTTCATCTGGTGTAGTCTGTGATTCAGACACAGAGTTCTCCACACTTAGCTCCATTGGGGCTAGCTGGAAACTTTGCAAGTAGCACACCATTTTTTACTATGTACTGACTGAACTAGAGAGATGCTTGCTGGTTAATTCCAGAGATTTCTGGGTATTGAAAAAGATCTGTAGTCTGTTTTGTTGCTATACTAAACAAAAGCCTACCTAATTAATTCTGTACTTTCAGTTGTGGATCTTTCATTGTGGTATCACAACAGATTTTCACTGAGAACCTCTGGGATTTTGGCATTTGTTATGGATATGAAGCTGGATAGTATTTGTTAAAGATTTGCTACTCTTTGGAATGCCAGTTTTGCTGCATTCCTTCAGTCATTCTTAAAAATGCAAGCAAGTGCTTCTGCCAGCTTGGTAGTGATTGGAAAAAATATTGAACTCTTTGGAATTTTTGATTTGACCTCAAGCTATGCTTGAGTCTTATTGTACTCTATTTTAAATGGAATCACACAGCTTTGCTATATTGTATAATTTTTTTTACATAGATTTTATCTTTGTAAGTACTTCTGGCTTTCATATTGTGAAGTTGAAGATATAAACCTTAGTTGTTTGTTCCAAACATCTTGGAATTTTGAGTTCAAATAACCTTATTAGCCTAAACTAGATTTAAATAACTGTGTTTATAAAGTCAGATGTAACATTTCAGCTGGAAGGTAATAATTTGCAGTCATGAAAAGGATAGCTTCTTAAACAATTGCTTGGCCATGACTGACCTATGAACCAAATGCAAAATGCACAGCTTCTTGTTCAATACGTAATATATTTATTTTACAATAATAAAACAACATGGATGGAGCTATTTCTTATATGCAATATATCCATAATCAAATATAACAAAAGAAAAATAACAAGATTTACCAGAAGTTATTTGAGATATACGATTTCACTACTGCAAGAATAATACTACAGAGATTCTGTTTAAGATGTAGGCCAAATCCAGATTCCATACTTTATGTTGGACTCAAATGGGTAAAAACCAAAAAATGTACAGAGTTAAAATGTAACAATTTCTCAGAGGGTGATTATGAGAAAGTTATTGTGATGTACTCTAGTTTGTAGTATGTGTTAGAAGGATTTGGGGGTCAGGAGGGAGAGAATAACCTGATGGTTAAAACGGTGAGGAAGATTTTCTGTACTAATGTGATTGTTCAGAGGTTATTAAAAATAAACAGGGTCTTGTTTTTAAGATTTCATTTATTAAATACTTTATCTATTAAATACTAATATCATGATTACTTTTACTGCAATGTCAGGCCTGAACTTTTCTTTCCTAGAAAAAAAGTAATTTAGCTAATCCTCAGATTTTTAGAAAATGATGGTTTGGAGAGAAATTCCTCGAAGTGTATAGCAGCAGCATGAAATTACATTAGTCAGAGGAAATGATAAAAGCAAAAGCAGATTTTCTTGTATTTCTAAATTATTATCCTTAAATATGCTATTTCTCTTTTTTCTCTCTCTCTCTTTTTTTTTTTTTCTCCCCTCACATTTCAAAAGGATTGGGAGGTGGAATGCTTTCAGATTAATAATAGTCTAAATTAAGAGAAGGAAAATATAACTTTTTCTTGTGTACTGATTGTCTGATAGAATTCTTAAATGATCATAGCCATGAACATTACTGTAAGAGAGAATGGCTTTCTTTTTCTCAGATGATGGGACTTTGGCTTGACCCAAGTCATGAGAAAGGCTGTTTTGTTTTTTTTTTACTGAATTAGGCAACTTTGGAATGAAAATCTAAAGAAAATACTTAGTATTTATACATTAGCTTACATGTAGCTGTCATCTGCTCTACTTATCCGTACAGTGACTGAACAATAGGATAATAATATCTTTATATAGCATGGAGTAGTCAGTACTGGAAGTGACTGTTGACCCTCCTAATGCCAGGCTATTACTACAATGTAGAAAAGCAATGATTTAATATAGCTGTTGTTTTTTGGATTCTTTTTCGTAAAATAGATTGAATTTCTATTATTTTTCACATTATTTACCTAGTGTAGACATAAGACCCAATTTTTATCAAGAAGTCTCACTCTGTTTTTCTAACATACATGCACACGTGCACACAAAGATCTCAGACTATTTGAAAATTGGTAGTGCTACCATCAAGCCAAGGAGGCTGAAAAATTTTAAATTGTGATCTGTTATCCTTTTCATGCAAATATAAGAATAAAGAGTTATGTACTAGTTTTCTTTCTTTAACTCATCTCCAAAATGAACTGCCAGTCTTTGGGATGGGTGCCTTGTTTACATGAATATCTCATAAAGTGAATGGCTGTGGACCAAAGCCCAATAAGCAGTATAAGCAACTGTCTTTCAGTGATAGCAAGATCTATAATAAAGGGATCTTAATATCTGACTGGAGAAAATTCTGATAAAATTGTGTCAGCATTCAAGAAAATTTTCATAAAACCTCTCCTCTAAAAGGAAGTAGAGTGAGGTAGGGTGGGGTGGTGGAATCCAACCTCTTTTCACCCCCACAGCCTCTCCAACAAAAGCATAAGTTTGATAAGATTTTATTCCACATATATGTACCAGTGAAATCAGTGGTTTTTATGTGCAATAGTTGTAAACTAAATTAAACTTTTCTCCAGTTTTGAGTTTGCTAAAATGTTAAAATACAAATATTTTTTTGAGATTCATGCACCTCCCTCACAAGATTGTGAGGGATTCAATTTTATAGATGATGTAAAATGGAAACAAAAGTCAGAATTCCTAAATTGTCATATAGGAAACTGTTGAAATTCTATTATTTTACTGGTATCCTGATGTAAATAAGTTATTTAGTTACTGCAGATTTATTATTTTGTTTCTGAATGTCAAATTTCGCTGTTTTAGAATACGGAATGCTGTGAGACTACATAGACTACGTGAAGGAGAGATGCAAAGAAGTATGTTTGGTAATTTATATAGAATATATATTGTTCTGATGATAATTGTTTTATGTGCTCATTTTTGTAATATAGGCAAATTGTTTAGAAAATTTGAGATCTATATAGAGTATTTAAATAATAAATATCCTCTTTTTAATGGCTTCATTCTACATTTACTCAGAGCATCAACTTTTCTTGGATATTGCATACCCATTAGACTACATCTGCTCTTCCTCATACTGCAGTCTCATCGCAGAGACTCAGCCCAATTCTATTAATTTTAATTGATTTTTTCTTGTGTTATTTTTAGATTTTTTTCCCTCATTTTTCCCTAGATAGTATGCAAACAGCTTTTGAGAGAAAAGCTCTTGACAGAATTGGAAAGGACATGTACTCACTTTCTTGTTACACTCTGGGGAAAAGATTCTTAAGGGAGCGAATCAATGAAGGAAATAGAGTCAGAAAATAGGAGTTCATGTGATTTACATATGTAGACTAAAACTTTCATCTTTGGAACTTTTTCTTCCAGGTATATGAGAATGTACAGTTTAGCTAAATACTTAACCACTATATCTGGAATCAAGCCGTTTTATAGTAATACTAAATATACTACGTATTAATAAGTTAACAAGGAAAAGATAAAGAATTATTCAGAGCCTATGGAGAGAAACTAATGTATTAGAAGTAGCTAAGGTCTTTCTGAAGGGCAAAAGAATCAAATGCCTAGCTTTAGTACAAAGTTTGAATAACCAATGGGAATAAATAGTTACTACTTGTTACTGTGAATTCAGAAAGTGTGTATACTGGACACCAAAGAGGCATCTACAGTGCCCTGAGGGATTTCTAGTCAGGTATTTGAGGCTGATAATCACATTTTGTTCTAAATGAGTATGATATGGTATAAAATAGGAATGTCTTGGAGAAAAACCTAGGTGTCAGGAAAAGAAGAAAAATGGCTGTAGGAGGCTGTAGGAAAAAAAATATGTCTGCCTTGGCAAACATCATGTCTGGGTGCAGAACCAGGGAAAACACATTGTTTTTAGGATTCAGGCACACAAGAAGTAGTAATGTGAGGAACCAACAAGTTTACTGTGTAGAGAAATCTGGGCCAGTATTTAGCATTTATCAACTTCTGTCATGGAAATTTGCATGAACATCTTCACCTAGGTGCTTTTTGTCTGTCAAAAGAAAAAGAGAAATATTGAGATCTGAGCACTCTGGCCTTTTGGGAACACCAACAGTGAAAATGTAGGTCAGCAATTCTGTCATTTTGTGCTAGACATCCTAAAAGTAAATCAATTTATTTGTGTAATTATTCTGTGATATATCTAAGACCCTAAAGCTTAGCCTTCATTCTGTTGCTATACAGTGAGGTTTGATTATGTAAATATAGCCATTGTGATTAGTGAGAAAAAAAGTCTTTTATTTCTTTTCCATATCCACTCATTGTTCATGTCAGACAGAGAGTAAAGTCTGTAACTCTTGCCAGATGAACAGAATATTTCATAGAATCATAGAACCATTAGATTGGAAAAGATTCTTGGGGTCATAAAGTCGAACAATCAACCTAAACTACCAAATCCTAACACTAAGCCATATCTCTTAGTGCCATGTCTGTACATCTCTTGTATATCTCCAGGGATGGAGACTCTATTTCCCTGGAAAACCTGTTCTAGTGCTTGGCTAATTCTCCATTAAGAAATTCTTCCTACTATCCCATAAGCCTCCCCTAGCACAACTTGAAACCATTTCCCTTTGTCTGATCACTTGTCCTCTGAGAAAAGAGACTGATACCCACTTCACCGCTATCTCCTTTCATGTAGCTGTAGAGAGCAACAAAGTCTTCCCTCAGTCTCTTTTTCTCCGCACTAACGATGTCAGTTCCCTCAGCTTCTCCTCACAAGTCTTGCCTTTTCATTCTTTCTGTAGCTTCATTGCTTTTCTCTGCACATGTTCATAGCCTTCTTTCAAAAGAATCACAGGATCACAGAACAGTTGAAGTTGGAAGGGACCTCTGGAGATCATCTAGACCAACCACCCTGTTCAAACAGGTTTACCTAGAGCCATTTGTACAAAACCATATATATTCAGATGGTTTTTGATGTTCTTAAAGGAGGGAGACTTCATAATCTCTCTGAGCAGAGTAAAGAAGGATTTCATGGTGTTTATATTGTATCTTTTGTGTTTCCCATTGTCTCTTGTTCTGTCACTGGACACAATGCAAAGGGCCTGGTTCTTTGTTCTTTCCATTCTTTCTGTGAGATCTTTTCTTGTTGTTGTGCCTATATGTGCAGCTCACACATTTTGCCAGTTATTCTTGATTTGGGGGAAAAAAATCTCTTTAGGATACAAGAATAACAGCAGCATTTTGAAACTGAATGAACTACATTATCAAGCAATGGAAAGTTATAAACAATGGAAACTATGGTTACTTATAAACAGTGGAAAGACTCAAATGAAAACTTGGTATTATACAATTTTTAACAGAGATATGGAAAAAAAAATGCCAATAAAAATTTAACATTATTTCATGGCAGAATTTTTGGTAGAATGTTGACCTGGAGTAATTTCAGATAAATCAGTGATCTGTAAAACTGTGGAAAAAACAGATAATATATTGGATCTCTTGTCTTTATTTGCACATCGAGTTTAACTCATGCTGAAATCTTTTGTGTCTTTGCTCATTCATAATATAAAACTGTGACTAACTGGACTAACTTACTGGACCATGAACTGTCTCTGCAGTCAATGGCTGTCTTATAAAGAGAATCCAAGCAATGATTTGTCTTGCCCTAGATTGATTTCCATTGATTTTAATGAACTTTGGATCAGCCATATTTTAAATTCATATGAAAATAAATACATATTTCAATATTTTGTTTACCTATATGTAATAGGTAAACAAAAAACTTAATGAAGAAGTTTCAAATCTTCTTCAGTGACATTATAAAAAATTAAATTGTACTTTTGTTAAATGCACTTGGATGAGTGTTGATTATACTATCGAATTCAAAGACATTAGAGTTATAGAACAATTTGAAATGGAAAAGACCTTTAAGATCTGCAAGTACAAGCTTCAGCGAAGGTCCATTTGGTATGACATAGTCTTCCGCAGAATTATCATGTCACTGAATGTCCTGCAATCACAATTACATTGTACTGTGTTTTAGACTACAAACCCAGAAATATTAATGCAGTGGTGCTGACTGAGGTTCTGACTTGATACTGTTGTAAGCCTTGAATGACAGTATGGATATCAGAAGAGACTTTAATTGGTGTAAGCGGGATTTGGGCTCCACTGATAATGGATGCATAATGGAATTATTCATGCTTAGTGCATTGAAAGTGATCATTAGAATTGAGTTTAACTCTTCAGAAAAATAATGGCAAGAACGTCTCTAGGAAAAAATGCATTTCTGTCCAAAGCACATAGAATGTGTCATCCAGAAAAGGGTGAGTCTAAAGGGTTGAATTGTTGAATGTCTCTCATATAATCTGTGATTCTACTTTCTGGGAAAAAAAATATGGAAGCAAGAAAACACATCTAAAGATGTTGGGCTTTTTTCTTTTGGCTAGTGGCTCTTGATTTCAAATAGAAAGTATTTGCATTTGTTGGATTTCATGGATCTTATCAGGATCATTTAGACTCCACAAATATAATTATTTAATGGATTACTTTTTTGATTAATTCAGAATTCCAGACTGAACATACTCATACTACAGAGGGAATTTGTTTGAAAGTTGGATTTTCTTTTGCTTTTGTTTTGACAAAAAGCAACACTGTCTTTTGTTCAATTTTTAATAAAATGAGCTGAATTCCCAAGCCTAAGTAAGAGTTGCCTTTTTCATTTCTACTCATCCCCAAGGTTTTCTCTCTCAGCTTTGGCTAGAGGCAGCACTTGAAGATTTCTTGTTTAGATTGGAGGCTCTTTTTCAACTCTACTTTGCAGTTTTCCACAAGTATTCACACACAAAGTAGCAATAAAACAGAACTCCAAATTCAAATTTGTGTACATTTTCCATGACTACTACATAAATCTTGCTCTTTAACAGTGTTGGCATGTATGATTTTGTTTTTTTTAGGATGCCTTTTTTTGCCTATCTATAAATAAAGAAGTTACACCACTTTCTCCTTGCATGGAAGAGACAGCGCTTTCTAGCACTTAACTTCATAAGGGTTTATTTTAATTCAAGTATCATGCAGGATACTGAAAATTTAGACAAAAGTTTATTTTGCTCTTTGTTTAGTGCTATTTCAACTAAGTATCTCTTTGGTTTTGTCATGCTAGAAACTGTGATGAGTAAAGAAAAATCAGTTTGGCATTGTTATGACTTAGAAGTATATTGATTAGCCTCGTTATCTGACTGGTTTTCGTACAGATGACTTGAAATATCCTGTTGAAACAAAACATAAAAATATGACATGGCGAGAAAAGAGAGACACTTTAACTCACTAACTGCCTGATATGCAGCAGATATTCACAGTGTCACCACTAATATTGCTAAGGATTGTAAAATACCTTTCTGATACCAAATGTTGAATATTATGTTTCCTAAGATCAAGCCACACAACCATGATAGATTTTCATCAGCTGCAGGACTTAATTTTCATATGTATCTGTTGAACGAATAAAGGTCTAGGGATGTTTCCTATCATGAAATTTATGAACATGGAGAACTGTTTGCAGAGAAACATAAAAATTGTTATCACAGTTTCTTTTAACTGTAGAATCAAATTATTTCATTAAAAGTTACCACTCCAACAGTATTTTCCAGTAGAATAATGCAAATGTAGGTCTCATTGGAAGTAATGTCTCTTATTTATTTCCAGAGAAACTACAACAGATACAAAGAGCACAATAACACAGTATGATAGAGCAAATTCTCAGCTACAAAACACTATTTTTTAACATAGTGACCATCATTAGCTATGAATTTTTGAAAGCAGTGAACAACAGCCTATATGCCATGCTTGTAAACATCTGCACCAGAGGATGTTGTTGCTGTCTCTACAGATGAAACACAGCACCCACCACCTCACTGTGCTCATATCCACTCATAAATATTCAGTAAGCATCAGTGAATGTCAACGAGTGTCATTTTTTTGTGCATGGACTAATTCAATTCCACACCTTTGCTTGATACACACTTCCGTGTCAGATTCCATTTTGTCAGACTGCCCCTCTGCTGCTTTCTGCTGCACAGCAGCAAAATTTAATGAAATATTGGTGAAAAGGTTAAACCTCTACTATTGCAGTATCAGCACTTGTCTTTAACATCATGGGACAGCATAAAAAAGAGGAGACATTATTTCAGAGCAGCCCTCATACAGATTTTTATTACTTCTTGAACAGGACAAAGAATATTCATGATTGATACTATGGTGTTTAATGAAACAGTATTTTCATTAAAGAAAAAAATAGCAATAAACAGAGTCTTCTGAGAAATATCATATGTCAAGTAGGTGAAACATTAGTGCAGGTCTCTAGACACAGAAATTGTTTATATGAAATAAAGACTAATTTTCTGACTGAAGTAATTTGATCCAAAATCTCATCCTGACATGACCACTTTCCCCTTTATTATTAATGGAAAATAGTTGGTCAGCACCCCTTCTGTTTTTATAAAATGTCTCTAGGTTCCATCTGTCTTTTTTGCAGGACTGTGCCAAAGGGAGGTACTTTTAGAGGAGAAGTTGGAAATCTTGAAAAGCAATTCCTTTCAAGATCAGTGATACCTCAGAAATAATTTGCATAATTCTCTTGTTTACTTGAACTGAACAGTTGATTCTTTCTGACTAATAGTTCTACCTTTCTCCCTTTCAGTATATATGTATGGGTTTTTCAACTTTTCTAATTTGTGTATTCAGTATATTCTAGAGCCAGCTATAATTTTATGTAACACAAAATCACTATAATAAACTGAGAAGCTTGGAGCCAAGTTCTTCTGCCCTTTGAGCCTGGGCATGTGATAGATTATCATTTAATTCAGCTTTTATATGGGTTACTGTCTTTAAGATGCCATGGCCAACCATAAATGATTAGACTAGCTATAAAGTAATGTGTGTGTGTAAAACTGTGAGGTGGACTGCATTAAATTAAGCCTCTTCTACTGAGGTTTAAGCTAGCATGTTTTTTCTTTTCCCCGTAAATGTATCCACAAATATTGTTAAGGTCTCTTAATTTTTTAAAAATAACTTATTAAGCTGCTGTATCTTGTTTGCATTTCACTATATACTAATGACATTTTTCATTATGAAAACCAAGTGTCAGTATCATTAATTATGGAAATGGAAGAGCTTGCCACAAACTTCAGTATGAAGAGCCTTTATCCAGCCAAGCTGGTTGTATTCTTCTGTTCTGCCACAATGTTTGGATAAATTCCACATCCTTAAGCTTTGTCTTTGTCTTTTCAAAACTTTTTTTTTTTTTTTAATTTATTTTATTTAATGAATAAATGCATAGATTTTTTTCTTTTATCGACTGGTCACTTCAGAAAAAGACAGTGGCTAACTTACGGCTAGACTGGACTAGAGGTGTACTACTAGTGTAATAATATCTGGTGTGATTATACTTATAGTACAATATTTTGTTCTCATTTACATTTTCAACTCCTTATATACTGTCTTTCTTCTGCTTCATAAACTATTGGTAAATATAATTTACTGTAATGACTGAATAAGCCAAAAGATATTTCCTTTATATTCTGTACATGTTGTTATATGCATTTTCTGTCTGCCCAGTAAGTTATCTTAATAAATATCTGTGATGAAAATATAAAAGTGCTCTTTGAATACTGAGAGATGATGACTGTGTTAACATCCCACCATTTCAATACCAACCCATATACTTCACCTTGGATAGGTTCCTGGGATTCCAAACAAACCAACTGAAATTTGTTCCAGACTATTATTTTATTTTTCAGAAGTGTATATATTCAGAACTTATTAGACAAACTTGGCCAAATTATGTCAAATTATGTCTGAAAGTGCTAATGATTTTAATCCCCAGGAACTTCTTTTGTGCCAGGATTGTTTGCTGAATACAATATTTAAATTTTTTTTCCACTCACAATGCTAAAAACACATAAAAATTTGAATGAAATCTGGACTGTGAATTTGATTTCTGTTTTGTTAGTTAGAGAACTATAATCTACATTCTGCCCTGGCTTACAGCTAAGGTTCACTTAGGCCTACATCTTATCCCTGATGATGTCTGCTGATCAGTAAAAAAGTTTCTTTCATTCATTTACATCCCCTGATACACTTTCCAAAGTTCTGTCCATCAGTGATTTAAGCTGAAGGTTCCCACTATCCAGGCTGTTGATAAAGATGTTGAAGAGCACTAGTCCCAAGACAGACTCCTGGGAGAGACCACTCATCATCAGCCTCCACCTTTACATAGAGTTGACAGCAATCACCTCTCTGGCTGTGGCCATCTAACCAATTCCTTAGCTACTAAGTAGTCCACCCTTCAAATCCATATATTTGCAATTAAGAGATAAAGATGTGGTCCCTGTCAAAAGCCTTGCAGAAATCCAGAAAGATGTCATTGGTTGCACTTCTTTTGACCATTTATGCCATAATTCCATCAAGTATTATGCTATAATTACATATATGTATATGTGCAAATATATTTATGTATTTAAATAATAATTTTATGCTATGATAGTCAGATACACAGATCCCAGCTTCCTTCAAGAGTCACTTCCAGAGCCTACTTTTAAAATACAGATGTTGTATGTTATCTTCTGTTCATTTTCCATTGGATTCGTGTTAAGTAAGAGTTAGTATACACTGTATTCTAGAGAGTGATCGTCACTCAGTGAACTAAAGACCAGGCAGCTTCATCTTGGGAAGGCTATGGAGGAAATCCTGGAACGTGTTTCCAAGCTCGGAAAGGACAAAAGACAATTAAGAACAGCCAGCAAATACTTATCATGGGCTAAGTTGATGCCTCATGAATTTGGCATATTTCTGTGATGAGATAACTGACTCTGTGAGTCAATGAGGAAAGAACATTGCTTATTTTGACATCAGTAACGCCGCTGTCATGATTTCCCATAGTACCTTCTTGCAAGTTCATGAGATGTGGGCTGGAAAAGTAGACTAAGTTTTGTGTGGAAAAAACTGATTGACCAACTGGTTTCAAAGGGGTTAATAAGAGCCGGTGGCTGATTACTAGTTCTGTCCCTCATGGATCAATATGTGGCTCATGTCCTGCAGCTTGTAAATGTGCTTGTTTGATTGATTTTAATTTAATTTCGGCTTACTGAAGTCCGAGACTTTTAAAACCTTTCTGTAATTGCAAATGATTTCAGGCTTCAGAAAGCTTTCTCAACTAACTTCCTGTACTGTGTACACTAACTAGTGTGGATTTTTTTCTCTAGGGAGAAATATTTCCTAGAGACGGCCTGCATTTATTCTGCGTTTATTCATTATTCATTTTTCTTAACAGTATTCATACCATCAAACAGTTATTTTTAATTAGTGCTTTATTTCTTCTTGTTGCTAAATACTACTGCTATATAATAATCAAATATAGTCCTTTCCAGGGGAGAGGAGAGAGAGGAATTTTTTGAATGAAAATGAACTGAAACATAACATAGTCTTGCTGAAAATTATCTCTTAAATCACATTTTAGGGATTATCCAAGATTCATATATATATATATTTATAATTTTTTCCATTGTGCTATGAGTGGGGCATGTAGAGAGGAAGAGAGTTCAGGTGTTTTTTACCATCTTTTAAAAGATGCATTCCTACTTGATCATTAAAAATGTATGCTTCGCATCCCTCACCTACTGTGACATTTACAGCGTACGTGAAGATCACTGGAGTTTTACACTTGTACTCTTTCCTGATCTTCTAACATCTCTTAGGGTTTCACAGCTGTCCTGTCAAATCCTGGAAGAATGGCCACTCTTACATGATAGTAGGTTTATCTGAAAAGTCAACTTTTCATTTCATTGTCCCTTCAATGTTTGATCTTCTCATAGGCTAATTCAGAGCCATGATGCTTTACATTTTACATATCTTAATTATACAACATTATTTAATGAATTAATACTGTTGAAAAGAGAATTTTAAGAACTCTTGCAATCCACTTTAATGCAAAATGTTATTATGACAACTGTTATATCCTGCAGGGAAGGGAGGGAAAGGCAACTAGATTCATGGATCCCCTCAGTTAGATTAAGGTGAAACAACACTGAAGGTTCTAACACAGTCATCAATTTTAATGAAAATCTCTGTAATACAATTAACTTAAAAGTATTGGCCCTTCTGTAATTAAATGTATCTAAGCTGTGCCACAAACCTCTGCAACTTGATAAGAAATTGGAATAAGCCTTGCATTATTTAACAACTAAAAGAGGAAAAAAGAAAAAAAAAAAAGAGAGTGGAGGGAAAAAGAGATCACTGGTCTGTGTTCCACCATTGATCCTGTAAATAGGGCCCTCAGTTTGCAGGAGCACTCATAGAGAAGTACCAAAGTTCTGAAGTTCTGAGCATCTTTTTATGCATGGTACACTTGCAGAGTGTGCAGTAAAAACAACTCCATTATGTAACTGTCACTCTGTCCTCCTTGAACAGAAGAGTTCTGGCCAGAGCAAGGCTGTCCTGTCTCCACAGGTTTCCTTTTTCTGATCACATCTTTGGCTGTTAATCTATTGTCATGGAGATGGTCTCATCTTGTTAGTGTTTGAGACAACTCCAGGCTACCACAGATAAAGAATTTTTTGTTGGTCTGCCACATACAGGAAACGCAAATGCAAAACAAGTATAATTTGAGTAGCTTTGGATTTCATAAAGCAAGGTGGAAAATGGAACCGTAATATTTTTCAGAAAGATTCTTTTTTAATTTAAGTTTTTAATGACTACATTTTTTCTTAGTTGTAACCCATTAGAAGTGTCCGTGAACAGGTGAAACAGTGAAAACAGTTCCACTTCAATTTCCTGATATTAATTTTGGTCTACTTATGCAGTTTTGTTGTTGTTGTTGTTTTTAATTCTAATGTGCAAGTTTTGGCCCAAACTCTGAAATCTGGTGATAAATCTGATTACAATAAGGAACTCAAAATGAAAAAAATCCACCATCATAAATGTATACTTTAGTTTCTGATGCATTTTCAAGATGCTATATTTCTAGACTGAACAGAATATGTCCTAAATATGTACAAGTTTTCTTTCACTAAACTATTTTAAGCACTTAAAATTTTGTAGTGCTAAGGTGGATAAAGGGGAAAGGTCTTGCAGAACCAGTGATTCATTGGCAGAGAAAAACGTAAGAGAGTTAAAAATTCTACGTTGTTATGTTAAACAGTTGTTGGACTTAAACATAATTTCTAATATATTTTACTGAATTTTTGTTTAATTTACTGTGTTGTTGAAAACCCTCTCCAACAGCTCCCTGTCCTTCTTGGACTGGGGGCTCCAGACCTGGACACAGTACTCCAGATGGGGCCTCACGAGAGCAGAGTAGAGAGGGACAATCACCTCCCTGTCCCTGCTGGCCACCCCTCTTCTGATGGAGCCAAGGATACCATTTGCTTTCTGAGCTGCAGGAGCACACTGCTGGCTCATGTTAAGTTTTT
>JAOWBP010002052.1:26840703-26855492 GCA_028571105.1 Tragopan temminckii | reverse complement strand
TCTCAGCAACCCTTGAAGTCTTTGCATAAATATCTTGCAGTGTTGTTGATTTTCTCCTATCTGTAACAAATAAATAACTTCCAGAAATGGGAATATTTAATATTCAAATGTTCAAAGAATCAAGAATTAAATAAATCTGTGGTGATTTTGCAGGAAAGGTAAAGCATGGAGTCTTCCTCTTTACCTCTTCATGGTTTTAACAGTTTCTTAATTTGTTCCAATAAAGAAAGTAACTAGTACATCTGCAACACTCCTCATAGTTTTTATTAGGTACCAGTTTGGTAAAGGCTTTTGAAAAAACTATAAGATTATATCATGTTCTTGAGAGTTACTATGCAATTTTCTATTGGAACTTATTTGTTGATATGGATAATGAGTACTGGAACATGTTAAATAATCCAAGAATCTCTCCAAATCTATATTTCAGTTTTTTGATACAGAGGGAAAGGAGAGTGAATGGAGATAGCAACACAACTCAAATCCTGGATATAAAACTATTGGTACTCCCCTCTGCAGCCTGACTGAAGACATCTATTTTCCTGGCCTTTCTAAGTAACCTGGCATTTCAATTTCTAAAAACCTTGCTTTCACTGTCTTTCCCTTCCCTAAATAATGTGCTCTTTTGTTGCACTGACAAAATTAATTTCTTTAAGGTATTGGTAGCTAATTGAAATAGAGTAATTTGACATATATTATTTCTTTTATCAATAGAAACTATCCTCCTTTTTGCTTTTTTTTTTTTTTCTTTTTCAGTGAAAATAATTTTGATTTCTTCCATGAACATTTTTCACTCTTTTGGGGGTGCCGGTGGGAGTGGTGGGTTCATAGAGAGAACATAATGCCTCTTATATGAGATGTTTCTTAGGCAGTGTTGTGGAATGTTATTATGAAGAAGCATAACATTTTATTTTATTTTATTTTTATTTTATTTTGTTTTGTTTTGTTTTGTTTTATTTTATTTTATTTGTTTTTCCCCTGGAAGGAGTAATGCATGATGCAAGGTTAAATATGCACACACACCATGTCCATACTAAGTCTTTTCTGTTGTAGAGCATTTCCTATGCAGATTGGTTAGTAGAACTGGCAATTAAAGTGACTTTCTTTTCAAAGTCATGTGTGTTTTGCACATAGCATTTTTACTGAAGCCACTGAAAACCATGCTTTTATGTCCTTGATGTAGAGATTCCAAATATTATATTTGGTGAAAGATTTTGTACATAAATTTCAGAAACCACTTTTTATTGCATTCTCTCTTCATGTCAGATTAGTCTGATTCCTATATAGGTAAATGCATTAATTCTTAAATGTATTTAAACAAAAAAGGACCATGCACTCACAAATTATTGTGTACGGTTGTTTGACACATTTCATCCCTGTACAGAAATGCATCAACAATCGTAAATGATTTTCTGATACCTGTATTTACATTTAATGTTGTCTTATTCCAAAGAAGGTTTTAATAAACTGGGGTTAGGATACTACTCAAAATGAACAGAGCACCATATTCTACTTCTGTGCTGTTTAGGAACTGCTGACTGGGGAAGAGGGGTGGAGAACTGCAGTTTTGCAAAGTATCCTACATTGTGGACACTTTGGTTTGTTTTACATTGATATGAAATGCCAACAGTCTGGAATCTCTTGCAAAGGCAAATTGTCCATTTTGGCCCATCTATTTGATGGATATCCTGAGCACCAGATGCCTGGATATGCAGAAAGCTGGAGAGAAAGCTCAAGCTGCTCTACCAGCACAGTGAGTAGCCGAAGAGCAGACCAACAGCAAATCAAGCTGCCAACAAAAGGATAAGGCATCTGGCCAGGGGGAGAAATTTAGAAACTGTCAGGAAGCTGGGAGCTGGGCAGCAGGCAAGCTGGTCAGGAGCAAGATGTTCTCTTAGCCAGCTGGCCAGGATCCCTGTTAGTCAGCTTGATAGCTGGCTGGATGATCACTTGTCATCGCACTAAAAGTCCTGAGGCCATCTTTGCAGTTCATGAAAATTAGACAAAAAGATGGTCTTATTTCAGGTTATTTGCTTTGTTGTTCTGAATGAATATAATTCAGGCACATAATTATGACTGTGAATAAGCTTCTATGTCTTGTAGAACTGGACAACTATAAATAAATTTCAAATAAGATAATTCATTTTGTAGATCTAACTGCCTTATAGCTGTTAAATGCAACCACAGGTAATGGCTTAAAATTACCTTTCTTTCCAAGTATTTTCTGCTTGTAGATTCTGAATATGGGCTAAATGTAAATTTGGAAACTGTCATGAAAAAAGAGAATAGAATTTTTCTTGAAACTTGGTGAAATATTTCTGTATTTCTATTCTTCTTTAGACAATGCTACTTTCTGCAAATATTTACATCAGATCACTTTTGCAATATTTGCAAGAGATAGCATTTTTCTTATTAAACTAAAGAATAGAGTGGTGAGAAAAACAACTTCATGAGATCTAAAATAAAATCAGTAAGCCTCAAAGGTAAATGCAATTTTTAAATCCACTGCACAATATGATTCAGGATAAGCATTAGTAGACTGGTCGGCAGTCCATCTTAAGCTGCTTGAATATTTGTGGAGCATGTTACCCAAAAAGCTGCAACCTCAGCTGAAACAAAATCACATACACTTCTTATCTGCAAAATGCTTTTCGTATTATTTGCAAATTCATTTAAGATATTGTGTAGAATGTTAGATTTAAACTCAACCTTGTGCTGATGCTACAACTACACTTCTACCTAGATCATTCTGCATACACAGGAAAGGATAGAATGAAACTGCTGGTGATCTCTTTCAAGCATACAAATCAAATGTTAGAGAGTTCTTGCAAGCTTCATCACTCTGCATCCTGCTCCATGCCTAATGCTTAAGGTTTAAGAACACTTAAGGTTAAGAATAACTTTTCCTTTGTCCCTGCTGCAGACATATAAGGATGTATGGTGTTGAAGGCTGTGCACACAGGCAGTTCTCATTTTAACTCTCCACATGTTCTCTTTAATATATGAACAATCTGAAGGACAGACGGGTGTCAGAAGTAGGTGTCAGACACTCCAGATTGTACCTTTACTGCAGTGATAATATGAGCCTCTAGGGTTAATGTCATTGTGGTATTTATCATCTACTTGCTGGCAAATTAATTCTTGTGTTCAATTTTATTATGTTGATGTGTAAATTTACTAATGGGTTTTCTTGCAGCCTGTTTGCGCTAGTCATTTTGTATTTTCATCACATGAAAGAGGAAGGAAAAAAAAAAAGAAATTTAATCCTGTTAAAATCTGGAGCCCAGCTAAACAGGTCATTCATCTACAGATGACAGTTCAAAATAGGTCTGCTGCTCCAGCATGATGATCTTTGTGTCCAGTTCGGTAGATACAAGAGTCTGACTGAAACCATCTGCCAGAATGATTGACGTGAACAGTTTCTTAGGGCAGGAAAATATCGTAACTTCCTTTGTCTCTGCGAGTGTCTTGGAAAGTCAGCATGCTTGCTGTCAAGAGAGACAGAGAGCTGAAGGAGCAGTAAACACTTACGACCAGCAAGGATGACATATCCCAGATACGTCTTCTGCATGCAAGAGCAGGAGATAGGAAGAGGGGCTGTCTTACCAGGGCTCTAATTTTTGACTCAGGAACAGCATCTTTTGCTTTTGTTTTTCTCCTTTTCCTACTGATCTTCTCTTTTTATAATAGTTATATTCTGCTTTGACTCTTCTGAATCAAAATTCTGATATGAATTTGAATTTGAATTTGATAATGACAAAAAATGATGATTGATCCATGAATAACTGTTAGATGGTTGAGTTATGTTGAGCATACAGTTGAGCTAGGCTTTATTCATGTGACTCCATTAAGAAAAATGACCAACATAGATTATGAATTTGTAGGTTGATAATGGCAGTAATGTAATAATTGAGAAATTAAGAAACATGATCTCTTTATCATACATAGACTAATGTATTAAGAAATAGTTAATACTGTTGCAGGTAGGAGCGTAGCCTGGAGAATGTTATTTTAAGTCTTGGAAAACCTTTGAATCATCTTTCTGATTGAGAGAAGATTGTTAACTAAACTGGAAGCAATTTGTAGCTTATTTGACTAAAGAATGCAGTCATTAACCTTCAACTTAATACATTAGTCTTCTTTTTTGCTATTAACATAAAAGACATAGTGGTTTTAGTTACTAAGAAGTGTCACAACAATACTGAAAAAATTGTGGGATGTCTTAAATCACGGTTTTAGGTTTTAGATACATTTCAAGTAAATAAGAAATTGAAATAAGTAAATGAATAATCATGCAATCCAAGATAGAAAATGTGAAATCCAGAACAATCAAGGCGTGTTTCACAAGCTGTCTCTGATCCTTTGGAAAGAATAGTTCAGTCAGTGTAGAAATTTCCAACCAGGGTGTTCTGCTTGTTCAGAATTAGATGTGTTATATATCAGAAATAAGTATTTAATATTTATTTCTCGTTCTAAAATTAGAAAAAAACAAACATCAACAACAAAACGAGACCCAGAGATTAAATGGACATTACCCTAGGGTAGCACCTAGAGAAGTGCCCTGGAAATTTTCCAGAAACACAAAACAAATATGCTTCTCATATATGAGGCTTTTTTGTTGTCATTTAGTTTTTATGCACTACTATCTGTACAATTTCTAAACTTCAAATTAAGCTCCTTTTTCAGCTGAAATACAGTATTTCTAAAAACAGATACTAGATTTAAATATGTTAATTAAAGTAAGATTCAGAATTATAATTCTGTTTTTATTGTTAAAATTCTTCAACTTTTTTACATGTTTTGTTTTATGAAGCAATTAAACATTGGCTGTGAAGTTTACTGTCATTCTGTATAATGTTTTTGTCATTTTAAAACAAGCTTATAATTAGTGTGTGGAGTAAAATTATGTGTAGACAAGCAGCAAAACAGTACCTATAAATCTGAAAGTGTTTATCATCTGCAAGCATATCTGTATTATGTCTCTAGTTAGATGTATTGTCTATAGAATATATTGAACACAATTATTCATATACTATCCAGAATAGCACAATACCTGGAGTCATGAGAATATATATATATGTATATACAACACAAATTTCCAAAGATTTCAAGGCTTTTTTTTTAAAAGAAATGATTATTTTGTGTGTTTTTATGTATTAAATGGAAAATAACATACATTTTTATCTTAGTATGTAAATATTTGATGACTGAAATAACTTACAAAGTCAAGTTTGAGTATTTCTATCTTATCAAATAATGTTGGGCACAGGCTGCAACCTGTTCTGTTTATTTCTGATATCCTTTTGGTTACCTGTTTTTATTTTTCCTGAAGCTAATAAAGGCTTTTAAAGCTGTATCCTGACTTTGCCAACACAGTCAAAATCTATAGGAGAAATGGCTTGTAGACTTAAGGGTAGATTTATGGAAGATTTAATTCTGTTTCCCTTAAAGTGTAGCAGAAACATTAATGGTGGCTTTCACATTTCTTGAGTTACAGCTTCAAATTATCTTTTTCTCATGCATCTGTATATACAGTTTCTCAGTGTGACAACAATTAACACGGGAACCATTTTCGTTCCACCAAAATTCATCTGGCTTAGTTTGAGGCCCTGCTTACATACAACTTGCTGCAGACCTGTTTTCCATTCTTCCAAGTATTCACTGACTTCAGTTCCATCACATTTTTTTTATCTATTGCATTCACAGATTGTCACCTCATAAAGTTATCGATCTCTCCTGTGCTACAAATTCACTCAACACTGCCATTCCTGCCATAAATGATTTCCATGGGGGAATCTTGAATCCGTTGCTTTGAACTTAATCGACTTTTAAATTGAATTGAAAGAAAGAATAAAATTCCACTTCAATTCTGTTTGTTTTGGTGGTTCTAAGCTAAAAGAGGAAAGAAAAAAAAAAGCTTCTGTCGTCAAAACAGGCAGATGTGATTCTGAATATAGATAGATCATATTGTCAAGTAGAGAGGATATATGTTATAATTTCTTCATCTTAATGTTTCTATGTCCTTATCTGTTCAAATATACAAATATTTAGGAAGTTTGGTAGCATCTTTGTTGAATTTTGAAGGACTGCTTTGCAGTTCTCTTCAGAAGGCCATGCTGTGTGTCTGAAGTCCTACAGAAGCATGATTAATTTCCCTCTTCAACATAGTGGGATTTCTAAGTACAACAGTGTTTTCTTGTGCTTTCGTAAAGGGAGAAGCCAGAATACTGCAAAGGTTAAGTGAGCTGGCCTTTAGGGCACAGCAGGAAGCTTTAAGGTCTATTTTTGTCTGTTAACTTCAGTATAAAATATTTCTGCTCCCTGCTTTTGTGAGCTTTTCATTCTTTGAAGTTTAAAAAAACAGTTTGTACTTCAGGCACGGATACTGCATATGTTAATGTGAAAGATGGGTACCTAAAGTGGCTGCTGGATCAGCTGAGGTGGTGTCAATTATGTACTCTGCCAGTATCAGACAGTGCAATTGTAAGATTCTTACTCTAGGTTTCTAGTCATTTTGGCTATCAGCCACATCCAGCTTGGTTGTACAAAGCACCATCTGGTGATTACTTTAGCAGCCCTTCAAGTTGAGGCATTTGCTTTCCATAAAAAGGACTATAAACATCTATCTGTTTCACAAATTGCACTTCAGTTTTTGTGGAGATAGCACAGTTCAGTTATGGCAAGTAATTATGGTGGCAAAATTATATGTATGTAACGGTACTATATTGGGAAGCTAAAACATTTCCTTCTTTTTAACATTTCATTTTACAGCCTTTACTATTTTTATAGAAAGAATACTTGAAAGAACATGTTCTTCACTAGACTGTGGAAGTGGCAGTTGCTTCCACAACAATGTCAAAATTTACCCAACCATCCTTTGGCGCCTTTATTGATATGCTTCACTAGGGTTTAAATCTGAGGTTTTTTTCAGTAGTATTTGCAACTCTGGAGGTCATGATCGGAGTTATCAGTCACCAGTTACCACTTCAATTTGCAGAAATAGATGCCATGAGTGTCTTAGAAGTCTGCAAACTGAAAAAAGATGAAAAACGTTGTTTCGTATATGCAACTGCATGATATGAGGAGAAACCCATAAATATCTGAGTACAGAGATGTCTAGATGATCTCATTTTTTACGGACAGAAATGAACAAGGATTGCTCTATTCTGAATGCTACAACCCATTCCAAGATGGCTTACATATCCTAGGTGATGCCTATAAACACAAATGTAATCAATATATTAATTCTAGTATTATGCAATTCTAGTATTATGATAATAATTCAGTCAGGAGGAGAGATACAATAAAGTGCCGTACTCTCTTCATCTTGACTGTTATCTATTGAGTTGATTGACAGCTATAAATACAGACACAAAACTGATAATAAAAGAAATTGAAATGAGTCCATCAGAATAAACAACAGCAATAACTGTAATATGAGCTGCAAGTAATCAAAGCAACATCTATAACAACATGGAGTTGTGAGGATTGCTGTCCATGGCAATGAAAAAAAAGAAAGTTGATTGTTTTTATTGTTCCTTCTCATACTTACTGTGGCAAAGAAAAAAATGATAATATCAGCAAAAGTTATCTGAGTGCTTTTTTATTCATTATTTATGTCTTATAGTTATTATCTGCAGTGTCTGATCGGGGAGTGAGACTGTTTATGACAAAATGATCTTGCAGCTTAAGCATTCTAAGTTTAAATCCCACAGAAGTGATACACTTCTGAAATGACATTGAACAAGTCTTCAGTTGGTTCTGGTTCAAAAACTTCTTTTGACATTTAATGTGTATCTCTCCTAACTTGCATCCACCTTCCTATCTTAGGATGTAGGGAAGAAGGGAAACTTCCTGGGTCTCCCAGGATGTGGACAGGAGTCACCAAGTGGAAGCAACTCATTCCAGGGCTTAAAAGCAGTGAGACTGGAAGTAAAGCGCAAAATGACGAGCATTTCCTGCCTTTCTTTGTCCTATCTCTCAGACTTTTTGAAGGAGGATGATTCATATACCAGCAATTACTGCTTCTGGGTTTGTCTGTTTTCCAGTGGCAGCTCTGGAACTGCTGAGGAATCAAAATCTTCCTAGATGCTCTTAGTAATGCAATCTGTTGTTTATGTTTAAAATTATTTTAATTGTCTAATTAGCATCTACTCACTTAAACTTTGGTCTTATTTTGTGGGTTTTGATGAGTCATGTATATTCAGCTTTTGCTTTCATCATCCTTCTAGACTTTCCTTTTTTTTTTCTAAAAAGAAAACAGAGAATGTGTTTAAAATCTGCTGAAAATTTCTATTTCCTTTTAAAACCACGTAACTATTTCCAGATACAGACTGAAGTTACAACATTAATTAAAATATCCTTTAGTTTTGGAACACAACAAAATCAGATTTGAACAAGAGAAAGCTTATTAGTATAATTAATCAAGAAATATTAATAATTTGTTCATGGTTAACTAGTTAGTAGCTTCATTGTAGTCAATAGAAAGGCAAAGACTGATAAGGAGTGTCTTTCTAAGGCAAAATGACAAGAACCAATTCACTTTTGCTATAGAAGATTGCCTGAAGTAGAGCAAAAAGCCAGAGAAGTTCTCTGTTTTCCAATTTTGTAATTCAGCCGAATCATTACTGTAATATATTGACTAACCCATTGAGATAAAAATTATTCATGTATTGTTTCTTGGTAGAAGACATATCAGAAAAAGACAGATGTTATAAAATCAGGAAAATGTTTTTCACTGGAATAACATAACTTTGGTTTTGTTAATGGTGCTTTCTGTTGCTTTTTCTGGTTTTATTTATTTATTTAGTTAGTTAGTTAGTTAGTTACTGCTTTTATTCTAGATTATACATCAGAGTTGTAACAAAACCGGTGGAACAAAGTGGATTCCACACCTAGCAATTCAGCAGAGCCTACTACAGTGGTGTAATTTCTATTGCAGAGGTGAGATTATGTCTGGAGGCCAATTGCAGAAAACATTTCCCATTTGTACAGGTAACGTGCTCAGTGGCCATGCACAACGTGTCTCTTCTGTTATCTTTGTGAGTCTCATAAAGTTTCAGCAACACAGAAAATTTTGTTGCAAAAGCTATCACTTGTTTGAGCTGGGGGGGTAGTGCTCTTTATAGTCATGCACCAACTGAAACTAGTGCTGCCTGTGAATGGGTGCTGTTCCTCTGATGTTTCAATTCAAAGCTGAGTAGGCTAATCTGCCTTTAATTTGTGTGACTTTTTTGGTTTTAGACCAAAAGAGAACAGAAAAGGAAGCTTATCTCATTACTGTTGCTCTTGTCTGTGAGATCATTAAGTCAAATGAGAGTTGAGCTTAGCACCCACAATTCTTTCCTGTGGGTGACTGTTTTTGTCTGATCTGGAACTGTAGAGGGAGAATGTTCTAAGTCTTAAGATCATGCTGGTAATTGCACATGCAGTTTACGTATTATCATATATATATTGGCATGATTATTCTCTGAGATGAGAGGTATTTACTATCATTAAAAATATAATAAGGGCCAAACTGCGTGGGTTTTTAGTTGAGCATGCTAGTGGAAGGCTGAACAACTGCGTCTAGTGAAATATACTGAAAGCTGTCATGCAGTGTTAAGGCCAGTGTTATTTCATTTCCTTTAATAGCAGTTGTGGTCTATAAGTATTATCTCAGTAAAAAAAATCTCTTGTTACTCACTATAATCAGTTATTGGTCGTAAATTTTACCATAAAATAGCACTCAAAAAGCATCTGGAATAAAGATATTATTGACTGTTGCTAGGCAACTTACTAATAAATTCAAATGACCAATGAAAGCAAAAAAGGAATTATAAAGCATGTTTAGAAAATGAGAATAAGAAGGATGTTATGACTATCAAATCTAATAGGTTTTTGTTAGAGATGGACTCATTCACGATAGAGGGAATCAACTAAAGTTAAGAATGTAATTTTTAATTCAAATCAGTGCAAAGATTTGGTTCTTTGATATTTAGTTGATAATGCTATCACTACTTGATCTCTTTGAGAATTTTCTGGAATTTCCTTTTCCTATTTTTGTAAGGTGCAATTTTAAAAGGCTTGGAAAATAAAAAGATGAGATTTGTTTTCTAATCCAGAAAATGTCTCAGATGTTATTGATTATAATGCCTTTAAGGAGATGTGATATCAGGACACATTAATCCTAGCTTTTTAAAAAATAGATGAGAATAAGAGCAGATGCAGTGTTCATCATGGACAGCCATATGCAAAGTCACAGTTGCTATATAAAATATTATACTATGGAAGATGTGGTATTATTATCTTTTTAGATATAATTATAGTCAGAAAGCTTTCATTTAATACATAAGACAGTATTAAATGAAAGTTAGAAAACTTTCATTTAATACATAAGACAGTATTAAATGAAAGTTTTCAGTAAAGTTAGACTTAATACATACTCTTGTTCTTTACAAAACAAACGTCAAGTTTTTAAGTTATTACAGGAACACATGCGTTATCTGTATCAGGACAAAATCTAAGTGTTGTCTCTAGCTTTGTATCTGTGAATATACATACTCTTAATCAGCATTTTCAGTGTGTTACATTCTTCCCAGAACTAGAAACCTTGTGATGCAATTACCTATATTCTGTGTCTAATACTCATTCAAAAACTCTTAGTATCTGACAAGTGTCTGGATTTTATTTATGTAAACATGTGTGGCATGGTTTATGCCTGGACTTGATGTATGAGTTCATATATAGACTGCAAAACACTTTGAAATCTAATCACCAATAAGTGGGGAGAAAACTCCAGAAATACAAGAACAGGATAATTGTATATACATTCCTGCTGAGAAGGCGTATCATTCTTCATTCCTTTTAAGGCCTGAAGTCTTCTTAAGTTTTCTTTTGCAATTCTATATACTTTACATTTTTCCTGCAAATCTTTCAGCCTCTTCTGCGAACAGCTTTTTCTTTAACATGCATGACTAGTACTGCTGTTAAATAACAACAGTCAGACAGAAAGGTAGACAAATAGTACTTTGTCTTTTGAACTCAAGTTTTTTTCCTTTTGAGTCTTCTGAGCACTTGTATTCTGACCCTACTGTTTGATGTCTTGGCCCTGTTCTTGGGAAAAGTCAATTTCATCAAATCCCTGTGAAGAAATAAGAATCTCATTTTACTCCTTTCATTGCCTTTTTGCTACTCCTTCTGAGTGTTGTCCTAGTATATTCATATATTGATAGATTTTAGCGGACTTCCTAATAGTAGTACCATATGCCCATGCTTATGGACATGTAAGTACCATTTCCCTCTCACCTTAGTAAAAAGAGGCTTATAGAGAGCAGATAGGAAATGGTCCTAGATGTGGTATCATAAGTTCAAATATCAGACCAAAATATGTAATGCACATGTTTTGAAAGGATTTAGTCCGCAATCAAGATCTAAATGTCATATGTCATAATTCAGTGGAATACAGCTTTCTCCCCTCATTTCTCTTCTCCCTTGAAGTTGAGGTAAATCTTATAAAAAATGAAGTATTCTGTGTAAAAATCAGTAACACAGTCAAATGTCAGTGCATTATGTGGAAAAAGAACAGCCCCATGAGACACTTGTAAGTAAATTAAAATAAGAACACTGTGTGATTTTAACAAAAATGGTTATTTGAAATGCCTGAGATCTGTGAAAATTGCAATGGGAGGTAGTACTGCTCCAAATTGTGTCATATTTCATTCAAAATGTGCTGTTAATTATAGCACCACCTGTTAGAATGTACTTACTCTTGTGTCAGCATTACAAATGAACAAGTTTTTATTTAAATGAATTCCTTCATGGCTGAAAATTATGATTGTATTTTAATGTATTTTTTACATAAATATTTTGCTATTACTGTTTCATGAAACAAAATATGCACTTTTTATTGCAACTCACTGCATTAAGGGCCAGAAGGGCCCTTTGGAACTCACTACTCAGTATTGTGTCTTCTAGTTCAAATAATCCTACATCTAACATCTAACTTCTGGTTAGATCTACTAGAAAATATTTTAAATGACAAAAAGAATTCACCTGAAGTGTAATCTAAGTTAGATTACTAAAAAATTCAAAATATAATTATTTCATTTAAGATGTTAGTCTTGCCTCTGGTCTGAGTCTGCCTAGGTTCAGCCACTGGACCATTAGAGTTTATTTGCTTTACCTGCTTGTAGGCTATTTGTTTACTATTATTGTTAACATTCTTGTTATCTTTTCAACTTTGTCAGCCATAATATGCGTGTGAGCTCCAATAGTCCTGCAAAAGCTTAGCCTTCTGTTAAGCATTTGCACATATGATTGCATCTGTCCAATGGCAGATCAGAGGGAGTTTCTGGAAGATCATTTGAGGGGGTATTTGCATCACCTATATGCTATTGCCAAACAATTTCTCACTTTGTGGAGTTTACACTCCAGATTTATCAGATGTGGCCCCGGTGAAGGACCAACACTTAGCCTCTGGATATACTTGCTTATTTCAAAACAGAGGTACTTATCTCTCAAGAGGCCATCAAGTCTCACACTGTAACTCAGTAAATACAAAGAAGGTCAGAAATTCTCAATTAATTTGGTCTTAATTTAGATGAGAGTATTTTTGCAGTTAAGCTGAAATTTTAGGGAAAAGTCCTGCCTGGATCTAAAAAAGTTTGAGATAAGACAAAGACATTTGGTTGTGTAGTTTGAGAATTTCAAGAGTGTCATCTTTTGATCAGACAATTAACTCTGCTCATGGGCTTTCCCTGAATACCCTTTCACTTGTACATCTCTTGAGATAAGTCAGTCTAGCGACTCGGTTGATATCATTATGCTCTTGACTGCCATTGCAGTGCTGGGTTTGGTTTTTGGTGTGTTATATAACTGTGGAGCTGAGCAACTTACAGATGCATGACTCCTCTCAGGCAGGTGCAGTGTCTAACATTTTTGGCATGCACTCTCCTTGCCTTGCCAGCTCAGTTAGGATGGTCTGGCACCAAGCCAAACAGGTAACCCCGTTCCTTGGATTCCCTTGCATGTGATCAAAAGAAGGTGGTCACAGCATATCCCTTCCTACTACTAACAAAGCTATGTTTCTGACCTTGCTGGAAAACTTGGATATCACTAATTAATAAAACACTTCATATAAATAATAAATAGTTGAGATTTAGCTAGTCTTCACCAGTATACTCTGTCTGAAAGAAAGAGTATGTGTATTTAGGCTAGGACATTCCTATAATAATGTTGTATCTTCATTTCATTTTTCCTTGATAGTTCTTTTAATAGTTAATAATGTCTTTATAATGAAGTTTTGTTCTGTTTTAATTCTACTGGTTATCACAGTTATTGGTTCACCTTGTATCTTTTTCTGACAATTTTAAAAGACACATAAGTACCCAGATCCTCTTCTGAGGTGTAATATTCAAGTTTTCTGAAAGGTTTGAAGGGGCTTTCTGCCTTAAGTGATTTAATGTATAAAAATAATAACTATTATTTACCTTTCCTTTTCTCACATGCAACGTACTTTTTATAGTGTGTAACCTATTAATAACATTTGAACACTGGTTTTTGAACAAAACAACATATATGATTTTGCTCTTACCCACTGTTCTGATTGTGTGTTAAAAATCTTGTTTCCCACAGTATTGTACTTGTCTCTGTGTTCTGTGGCTTGTCTGATATAGTCTCCAAAATATTTTTAGAGTTACAGATTTCCAGCAATCAGTTTTCCTGTTCACAAGTGCAGCCTGACTTCCTTGTTTGTAGACGAATGGCTTCTATTTCATGTGACTTCATAATTAAAATAGAAAAAAAAAGTCATACATCTTGCAAAAGACTTCTGGAAACTCCCACATTTAGTTAAGATTATATATTACTGATACCACTTTATCATCATTTCTGTATAATTCTGTGTTAAATTTTTCACAAACTGAATGGTCATATTAAGGTATGGCTATATATAAAGTCATTAATACTGAACAATGGACAACACCAATTCTTTTAAGTCTGAATTGAAATATTGACCTATTATCGTGCTGGGAAATGAGTTAAGAAACTGCTACAGAAGATCCACACAGAATAATATGTTTTGATAAGATGTTCTATTGCTTGTAACTCTCAGCATCATAGAGATATTTTGACAGCATTTGCAGTGCTAAGTTTCAGTCAAATGCCCTAATATCTCAAAAAAGGCTGTGTGCCTTTTTTTAAAAGTCAATGAGAAGAAGAGGGAAGCTTCGTGGATAGATGCAATCTTTAGCATAAAAAAGAATCAAGATTAGCTGGTGGCATGACTTTAAAACTCTTAATAACTCATAAAATGCATGTACCGGAATCACTAGTAATTAAAAATTTTCTTGACTGGGAGGATTTATAATACCTCAATTTCCTGTGTTGCAATTAAAACATCTAAGTATTGAAATGATAATTGTAAATTACAGCAAAATGCATGATGAGGAATTTTCTTTAATTTCTATTAATTATTTCTGTGAGAAAATTCTTATATTAATGGCATACTGCTGAGGCAAAAGGAAGTAAAATTGTTTCTGGTGTTGGACAAGATAATGGCAAAATATCCGAAGTTAAAGAAGTGTTGTGTATATTAACATAAAAAGATATCCATAACTCCAGCCATTATCCAAGCATCTTTCCAAGTGATGAGAGAATATTTTACTTTGATTGCAGTATTTGGCTATATTCCGCTTTAAGTCTTGAAAGGGCTAGCAAGTTTCTAGATGTAAGTATAAAAGTTTAGTTCTGGAGGGGACCCCAAGAGGTCATATAGTTCTTAATTCTCCTCTAACAAAAAACTACCTTTCTGG
>JAOWBP010002052.1:26823551-26834415 GCA_028571105.1 Tragopan temminckii | reverse complement strand
GTCCACATGGATAGCATTACCATTTTTAGTGTTACTGTCAGGACAAAATACTGATAAATAGGTGATGAAGTCTTGCTCAACATAATACGTAAATATGTTTCTATTTAATTTTAGTTCTGCTTCATGGAAACTATTGTGACTTGTGCACATACTGTATTTTATTTAAAATAAAAGGGAAGCTAATTGAAAAATAGGGATATCTCAAAAGTACAGCTGGTGAAACAGTATTTTGAAACTAAAAAGTATTTTAGAGAGTAACAAATATTTAAAGAAATCAGATTGGAGGAAACTTATTTAATAAGTTGAGAATGTTTGACTTAAACAGTTCTGGGAGGAAAAAGTCTTCTGTATTTCTTATCTATGTATGTGTAATTTATTGCTGTTCTCACCTCAAAGATGACATCCACAGGAGAATTTCTTTAGAAAAATGATTAAAGTTGTGAAAAAAAATGACTTTTTCTTATTGTAATACCAAGTCTCATGAAGAGTTTGAATGAGATTTAGGAATTCAAAAATGAGGAGGAAACGTCTTTGCTTTCACCATTTTTTTCAAAGATGCTTGTTTTTTCTGATCAAGTTTATTGTGAATTGTCCTTCTTTGTGTTTACTGTGTCATATTTATATGCCACATAAATGTGTGTTAATGCTATGATCTGCCTTTTTAAGACTCTTTTATATTTCTTTGATACTGCTTTGATCTTAGCTCAGATCATTTCTTGTTGGAGCAGCCTCTTAAAAAGATGTGTGCAGTCTTAGAGAAGAGGGCTTAAGATGTTGCAACTGCATATTACCTATTCTTTCTTTTGTGTTTCAGTATTTCAGTTGTACTATATATTGAAGAGCTGACCTGGAACATACAAAATGTCCACTTCCCCCCCCGGTTATTTTTAAGCCTACCGAATTCCTCCGTGCTAGTTTGCATTATGATAGTCTAGTTTGCTGTATGTGAGGAGGGGAGAGAAACACTAGTGCCTTATAGCATTCCTTTAACTGGTTTTGGAAACATGCATTTCAGGAACTTTGAAGCTCTACCCATACCACTCTCATAATGTTCTTTACAGTAAACCATTTAATAAGTTCACCAAGAAGCAGATTTTTCAGACTATGAATCAGGACTGGTGGTTAGAGAATCCACAGACAGCTACAGAGATAGAGAAAGGACTCTGCATTGGTATCTGTGATGGTGCTTCTTACTACAATAAATAAATAAGTAAGTAAATAAATAAATAAATAAGGCGGAGAGGAAAGAGGTACTGGTATCAGTAGCTCTTTTTCTGGCTGAGTTGAAAGTGAAACGTGATTTTGTATATAAATTTCCTCTGCTAAAATAGCTAAAGTTACAATATTCTTCTTTCTAGAAACATAGTGACTGTAGCCTGAGAAGAGAGGAACACTCCTCATTTTTGCTGGAAGTTGCAGGTTTAGAGAAGGGTAAGAATAAAGGCTGTTCAAAATGTAAGATCTTCACTATCCAGACTTCCAAATGTTAGAGGTTCTATCCTTGGATCAATCTTAGCAACAAATGAGGTTATTCTTGTATTTAATTTGCTAAGAGTTTTTCTAAAAATGCGTGGGAAAAAATTGCAAGTTTTCTAGCAAGTTTTCTTCAGATATGATGGAAGTTTACATAAAAAGCTGTGCGCACAATGATTTAGTCACTTCTGAGAAACAGAATGATGTCTCAGATACATAAAGTTGGTGGTTACAAGCTGCTTTAGCTATATCAAGATAATCAAAGGAAGACAACTTGTTGACTGCACTGTTAGAAGCTTGAAGAGTTTCTGCAAGTATTACTAGTCCTCAAAGTTGGTTTTGTTTTTTTTTCCTTTAAGATTATGAATCTTAATTTCCAAGGGAATTTTGGAAGTGTATGGGATTGAAATGGGGCTATATTTCCAGGTGTAATATAGAAATACTTGGGTATCCTCTACCAACTTAAGAAGTGGGATCTTTGTAGACAAATGTAACTGAGGTCTTGAGCATACCAAAACTTCCATGTTGATCAATCCTGCCTGAAAATGACACCTTAGTATTTATCTCATGACTTTTGTTTTAGTTTATAATGACTTAGCATTTCTCCACCCCTCGTACTTTGGAGTATTTAGCAATTTGCAGGGATTTTTTTTGGTTTTTGAGAAAGAGTCATGAAAAAATAAATGTGTAAACCTTCAAGGGCTTTTGACATAAGCTGCAACGCCCAGATAACCAGGGTTTTTTTCTGAGGATGTGTGAGTAGGCTTGTCAAAAAATAAAAATAAAAAAAAAAAATGATGCAGTGTAACTACTGCTACAGTAGATATTATGGTAATTAGAACACTTCAGTGAGAACTGTTGTTAATGTATTTCATAGGGTCCACAGAGTGTTAAATGCACACTGGTAATTATTTATAAAAAATATGCATTTGTTTTTGTCTGACTCAGTATAGGGCTCCCTGGACTTATTTGGAACCAGAGAAAAATGGATGGCAGAGCATTACTTTTTATTTCAATCCATTTAATGCAAGCAGATGGGAGTCAGGTTGATTATTCATTTTAACGATTTAGTTGGCTAATTTGTCCCACAGTTGCTCATTCCCTTAACTTTCATTCATGGTTTGAAGAACCTGTAAATATATTCCCTTTGTGCAATAAAGAGTACAGTAAGCAGTAGTTTGGCCAGCCTGGTATATCTCTGGATTTTGTCTTTAGTTGTAGCTACCACTAATGGAGAATTCATTCTCTCCTGCAGTCACATTTATAGAGCTGGAGATTAGCTGTCTGCTTTGTCTAATTGGTATTATAATTCACAGTCATTCAGCATATTAGTGTTTCAGCTTCTCCTTCTAAAATTGTAGCAAAACACACATAATTATAATGGGCTGAAAGTTTTATGTTTTGACAATTATATTTTGTAGTGCCTAACTAACAATGATTATTATCTCACAAGAGATCATTTAGTTGGGAAGAAATATTAAGTTGAATATTTTTCCATATGGAAAGAGAACTTTGAAATTCATCCTTTCATCCAAAGCCTCAAACTGATATTTCATCTGGCCCTCCTTTGTGGACTCCTTTTTCTTTCCCTTTATTGTATTTTTGTCCTCTCCAATCATCCAGGTAAATATCACACAGTTATTTTTCCTTCCATCAGCCTTCCTTCCCCTTGCTTCTTTCTGTTCTCCACGTACTTTACTGTTCAAGCTCAAGCTGCTGCTTCACAATCCATGAGATTGCACCAAACTCTATCTCCAATTTAAAAGATACTCTACTCTTCCTGTTCTCTATTTATATCCAATTTTGGCACCTGTTATTCTGTTTCTTCATTGAGTATATGATCTATTTTTTCTAGTGTGGGTTCTATTATATTTTATGGTAATATACTTGACTCCAGCCTGATTTTGAAAATAATATGGAAATGTTTCCTATTCTGCGCTATATTCCAATACACTATCTGGTCTCTATGCAGAATTTTCCATTCTTTTTTTGTCTTCATCATTTGAATTTTAACCTTCTACACCAAAAAGTCCTCTTATCTTGAGACCACTTGTTCAGCATGTATGTTTACAGTATTTTATAAATGAATGTTTATATAAGTAAGCATGAGGCTTATCTTTCCAGGATGAAATCAGTATTGTCAAAGGTTGTACAGGGGAGGTAAAGTATGGAATTACACATACGTTTTCTTGAGCTGGAAAGTATAAAACATCTTTAAGATCTTGTTCTTGTTGCCCATGACAAGGATGAAAGTTGTTTCAGAATACTGTTGGAGAATTCTTTGTGTTTTATTGTTGTTGTTTTTTCTTCAGACAGTGGTCATCTCAAAAGCGACTCAGAACAAAATGGAGATGGAAAAATGAAGACTGAGTAAAGAGCAAGATCAAGATGTGAATAGAATGTAGAATTTATTTTTATAACTTGAAAATCCTGTTTAGTTTTCTGTTTGGTAAATATTCCTTTTCCTGTGCAAGACAAATCAGAACATAAATTTTTCCAGGTTCACAACAAACATGACACATATTTCTGTTGGCATTTTAGACTCGAGTTAATTAACATTTTTATAGACGCAATAATTAACATTTTATGAGCTCAATTTCCTCATCCCGTGAACCTACTTTAGCTCACTCCATACTGGAACATGTAAGTGGGTTAGGTTACAAAATGCTAATGTTCAATTTGGTTTTAAGGGCCAAATAAACTTCATAAATGCTGTTGAATTGCAGTATTAACATAGAGCTCCATTTGAAGGAAAATAAGCGGCAGAAAGCCCTTAGTGCCAGCCCAAGATGCTAAACTAACACTGAATAATAATTATTTCTATAAATGTTATTCTGTTTGCTGTTATGCTGGCTAATATTGTCTTAGTGATATGACAGTCTCTCAGCTATCTGTATCTGTGTGTTTTTTATATTGTAAGCATTGTAAGCAAATAGGGCAGGCCTCTGTGGTGACACTCCTAGCAAAATGGGATCTGGAATAAGTTGCTGAAGTGCAACTCCAGTTCGAATTTTACTTTTTTTTTCGAATTTTAATTTTTAAATGACCCATCAGATCATCTGAGGTGATATCTAGGGAAGCTGTGTGTTTTAATGCTATGCCTAAGTTAGTTGCTCTCCATAGCCCTCCGAAGTCTAACCTTTTTTCTCTGCACTAGTACTTTAGACAACTGCAGACACCAGGACCCAGATTTCCAGCTATAGCAAAGTGCCTATTAATGCCTTTACAGGCACAGCACCCCTTATTATACAGAAAATTTAACAAAATATGTATCTCATATTTGGTTCTGTTTCTTCAGTGTCTGCTCTTTGCTAGTGTTTTTCCATGTCCCATCGATTTCAGAAGAACAGTTTTTCAGAAGAGAAACCAAATATTCTTTGCTAATAGAACAAACTTTAAAAGAACAACCATTCTATTATTAAAGAATGATGCTTAGTGGATAATCAAGACGAAAGATCCATTATCCTATCTCAAAATGTAGGATAAATAAGACATTATTATCTCAAAGTGCAACCAAACTATATTCTTAATGTTTTGATCATCCAAATAGCATATTCTTTAAAATTTCAGTTCACAGAAATGTAAAATAATGGCTATTTCTTTGTAAATATTCTTTATCTATACAGTATTCTTGTGCCAGTACTTTCAGCTTCCTGGACCTTTTTTGACTTCTCATGAGTGCACTTAATTTGTATGTTGTGCAATATATCTTTTCTTTTCACGCTTAAGAGAAGTATCTCACTAAAGAAAAATCCCATATTTCACATTTGTCATTTTAAAAATATTTTAAATCAAGTTAAACTCTTGCATAATGAAACCAAAATATATCTGTTAAAAATTTATCTACTCAAGGTTTAAGTCTGTCCTTTCATCTTTTGTGGAAAACTTAGAGCAATGCTGGAAGTTTACTCAGCTACATTGCTCAGCAGCAAACATCTGCAATCTGTTTTACCTGTCTCCTGATATTGTTTGAAGCAGCAGGAAGCCTCTGTCAGTAAAATAATTCACAGTCTGTGGCATAGTGGAAAACACTGTTTTATCCACTGGAAAAAATCACGTAGAATGGAGCCTTATATCATTTAATGTCCTGAGGTTTAAGGTACTTTCTTGGCTCTAGCTGGCTAGGACAGATATCCTCTTTTAAAGTTCTGTTTCCGAAGAAAATCCAAGAGGATCAGATGGCATAGAAATGAAAAGCAAACATAATGTATGACTTTGTTACTAGTTGAAATGTTGTGGATTCAAAATCAATACAGTCTCTGCAGCATTATTTCATATGCAAACTTCAGATAATTTGTTGGCTTATAAAATATTTTTAAAAAGAAAAGATTGATGATGCTACTTCTGGCACTTGCTGTTTCCCGGATATTAACAAGCATCTGAAAATTTCAACACCCAAGATATTTAACCTACTTCATCCAAGCTGTAATATCATCTTAAAATGTGACTTTTTAATCATACAACTTTGGTAAACAGTATAACATCGGAAGTAAATATATCCATGTCAATACATGTGAAACAGTTTTAGAAAAATTAAACCTGTTGCACTATAAAGAGAAAATAATGTAACCCTATCCCCCACACACAAAAGGTTCAAAGAGGTAAAGAGGAAAAGTTACCTTCTTTCTGATGGTCTAATGTGGTATAATGAATTTCCTAGATGGATACTTTCAGTTTAGAATATCAATCTTGATGTTTATCTGACTTTACTTCCCAGAAAGTAATGATGCAAACAGAAATTTATTTTTTGTTTGTTTGCTTGTTTTTTATATTTACATGTATCCTATAAAACATATTCTAAACCATATCGTGCTCTACCATTATTTTCTTACTGTATTCCATCTTGGGTCTAGTGTTATTTCTGGAACTTAGCGCAAAGATCAGATAGGAATATCAATTTCTTTTTAATTAGAAAATACATCATGAATTTTCACCCAACCATATTTTTGTATCTCAAATGCATCAACTTTTAAGCTGAGAGGACTAATGTAAAACACAAATAAAATGTGAATCTTAACTGGGTCATAGTGAGAGTTGGTGATATGATAATGTAGGTAAATTTGGATTTGGCATGCACTGGGATCATTTTGAAGTGTCTTTTAGGACGCCTATTTTGTATTTCATATAACTCACATGCTCAAAATATTCCTAGAATTATAGGGAGCTGATGTATTTATTCATGTTTGGAATTTCTGTAGCAGACATGTTTATTTTATCGGGTAAAATTTAGTTAGCTGGAATCATAAAACCATAAAAACTCTAAAAAAAAGAAAGTTGAGGTGAGAACTGACTTTTTTTTTTTTGTTTGGTTAGTTTGGGTTTTTTTTTTTGTTTTGTTTTGTTTTTCTGAACAATTGTTGGTTATGTCCAGGACTTGGTATTCATCTAAATTTAGCACATTGTTCAGTAAACGTGTGTTTATGTGGTTAGTGGATATTATCTAGCCAAGGAAGCTCTCCCTTTTTCCCTTTATTGCAGCTAAGCCAACGCCAGAAACACGGCTTCTCAGTTAATTAAATCTAGATGAACGTTAATGGTTTGTAAATCCACGTCCCTAGTAACAGTAATAATATCTCAGTATATTTTATCCTTATTACTACTTAACTCTAAAGTGAACTTTCCGCTTTTAGATCTAACTAAAGTTATGTTTCTTAATTTTCTGGTAGTTTTAATTTTTAGATGAATTTCTTGGCCAAATTAAATAATTTGTACAAGAGCAGCTTGGAAAGTAATGCCTGTTATTTTTATTATATTGTTCCACAATGTCAGAGGCAGATGTTGGTGGTATGGCAGTAGAGGTTAGACCTTCCCACCAATATTTCATAATATTTTGTTGCCATGTGATAGATGACAGCAGAGAGGCAGTTTGGCAAAACGGAATCTGACATGGGAGTGTGTATCAAGCAAAGGTGTGGAATTGAATTCCTCTGTGTGGAAAAATTTGCACTCAGTGACATTCACTGATGCTTGCTGTATGTTTATAGAGAGCAAATAGTGGATGTAAATGCAGTGGATTTGTGGTGTGTTTCATCAATGGCAACAGTGATATGAATGACAAGACATGTTTAGATGACAGAGCAAGGCATGTAGCATCTTGTTCATCACTGGTGAAAATGCATTGCTAATGCTGGTGACCATGTTGGAAAACAGTGTTTGTAGCTGAGAATTTGCTCTCCTGAGTAGTCTTTCTGTGCTCTTTGTATCTGTTGAAGGTTCCATGAAAAAAAAATAGGTGGTTTTACTTTTGGAGCAATCTACATACAAAATAATGTCAGATGCACACAAAACAGATCAACCTACTTGAAATGTGTTTTGAACGTTGGTTTCTTCCTTACAAAAGGAATAGAGAGATCATATTGCATTTGTTGAAATGGTAATAATTTACCAAGGAATAATATTAATGGGAAAAGTATTATATTACTTTTTTTTTTTTTTTTTTTACAAATAAAAAAGAGTATAACAGCTGTATTAGTTTTTTGTTTGTTTTACAAAATAAACAAAACAAAGAAACAAGCAAATTCCCTTTCTTTTGCTGTTTATCTGTGCTAATCCCACAAAATTATAAGGAAACATTACTCAAAGAAAAACAACACTCTCTTCAGTATTATTCCATCAAGTCAGTTGTTTCTTATGTAATATGGTCTTTTCATTAGGTTGCCTAATTCTACACTGTCACAGAATTTCATTCTTCTTGCATAGACTGCTCTCCAGGTTTATTCTCTTAGCATAGGTCTACTGGTTGGTTACACGAAATGCCTGCTGCCTTGCCCGCATTCTTGCAATCCAAGCAATTCAGGAGCTTGGCCAAGTAGGGTCTTTTTCAGAACCATTAGCTTTGTTTTGTGCCATTAGTTATGTAACTAAATATCTGGTTTTTCTTCATCAAGCATGGTGAAGAAAAGTCACCACACATTAGATGAACCATGATGTCAAAAGGTAGGAAAGGATGGACTGGCTAAACCACTCTTCCAGCTGGAGGCTCAATGGTAGTTGCAATTTCCAAGTGGAATCCTTCACCAAAAAAGCATCTATCTCTTTACTCCTGCTCAGAAAATAAGACTCAGAATCAGACTAGGAAAGAAAATGGATACCAGAGCCAAGTCATATGAAGGATGAGTTTATATCAGAACTGGTTTTTTGTCACACTAAGTACTGATATATGACCAGGACCCCAGTGCAAAACATAAGTGACTCTTGTAACAGTGGAAACTGTGGCAGACTCTTTGACACCTCAACACACCATGTTTTAACAGCTAAAAATTACAGTTCCTTGCTAGTACTTCCTCACTAGCTAGCTATTGTCTACACTGCAGTGCTGCCTGAACAGCTGTGGACAGCCCATCAGTACTTCCTATCTTTGGGAAAGGGCAAGATGAGGTATAACCTAAGAGGGAATCCAGGATTAGCTTAGACTGAAACAAATCTGCCCCAAAGGGTAACAGGACAGGGCTGGGAAAAAAAAGGAGTCGGGGAAAAAGAATGCGTAGTGAATGTTCCTACAGTACAGTGAGGAAGATATGAAGATCCTGCAGCCCAGCAGGATATGGTCTTGATCTCTCAACTCGTTGGCTGTTCCTTATCAGGCACTGCTCTGGCTCACACTGATCAAGAAAACTTGTGTTTACATGCAGTTTGTATAAGAGATTAATTTGTCTGGCATTTATTCTCTCAGATCTTGGGACAGTAAAAACTCAAAGAAACATTAAAATGATTTTAGAAGTAAAAGAAAACAACAAACCTATACAAACAAATAAACAAAAAAACAATCCAAATCCTCAGGAAAAGACAAGCTTTTACTTCTCATCCTGATGATTTTTTTCACTTATTTATTTGCTGACCAGTATATCTTGTATACTGCTTAACAGTAACAATACCATTAAAAAAAAAACCACCAAAATTACAGTCCAATTAAACTACTAAGATTTCAATAATCAATGTAGCTCATGGATGTACATTCTAAGGTTTTGTCTGGAAAAACTCAATATTAGTTGTTCTATGTGATCTCTGCTGGAGCAAGTTGAAAATTATTACTGTTTCAGACGAATATACTAGACTTTGAGCATGGCATTGAGACCCCAAGAATTTTGCAAAGCAATGCAGAACAAAAAAATCTTTAAAATGTATGAATGAATATCAGCTCTATACCTTTGTTTGATTCGCAAAGCTTTCTGCTTGGAGATGTAGTTAACATGCTGTTACCCACTGCTGTTTGCCAGTATAGGGCTCTTTTTAATTGCATTTCCTGTTCTAACTTCATGTTTTTCTTTGCCATTTGTAATTTATGAGATGTTGTTTTTTGTAGGTATATCCCAGAACAGCTGTAAAACACAGCGGTAAAACACAAATTTTGGCACCATCAATCAAGTTATCCTTTTTGCACAGTAATGGCAGTTTTAACAATATCTGAGAAATTGTTTTAACTCATTACTCCTGTGAATGCAAAATAACCATATAGCTAAGATATAGGTAATTGTGCGGGAAATTAGAGCTTTGATTCTCATCAGCGCTCAAGAAACTGGATGTGACTGCTATGATCTTCTGATGAAAAAAAATCTTAAGCTGCAGGTGTTGTCTTGTCTGATCTTAACTGCTTAACTGGGAATTATCAGAAGCCTCTCTGACTAATATCAGTTATTGAACAGGATATCAGTATTGAGCAGTGCATCAAAATTGTGACTCTTTGCAGAAACCCCGTTTAATAGGATACTGTTTCCACCACTGGGATGGTGTTTTAGTGGAGGAAAGAATGAGCCAGCAGAGTGGAAATGGACAATCACCTCACAAGGATCATAAAATCATAGAATCATAAAATTGCTCAGGTTGGAGGAGACCTTCAAGATCATCAAGTCCAACCTCAACCTAACCGTACTACACTAACAACCCAAAGATATTTTGCACTGACACCTTGCTGTTTCCTGGTGGCTCCCACAGCCCACAGTGACAACAGGATGATGCTGTCTGTGCTTTTTAATGGAAGCAGTCTTTAAACCTACACCAGCTGGTTTCCAGCTGCTTGTCAAGGCTTGATATATTGAGAGGTTAGCTTTTTTAGAACAAAGGAGTGAATTTCTAATAAACTCGATCATTTCACTCATTTCATATTTTACTGCACCTTAAGTATTCTAATTATCCTTTTCTGCTAATAGAATTGGCCACTCTTCTTGTTTTTATGCTATTTATATATATTTATATATAAATATATTTATGTTTATACTCTTTATTACTTTTGACTGAATGATCTTAGAGTTCTTTTCCAACATTGGTGATTCTACAATTCTATGATTTTTCACAAACTGATGAAATGCCCAGTATTTTTGGCTTGTTTGTGAGGATTTTTATTTGTTTGTTGCTAGATTGGTTTGCTTTTGTGGTGTTTTTTTGTTTGTTAGTT
>JAOWBP010002052.1:26755497-26769733 GCA_028571105.1 Tragopan temminckii | reverse complement strand
GGGGGATTATAATTGGATGGTCTTTAAGGTCCCTTCCAACATAAGCCATTCTATGATTCTATGATTATATTTGGATTTGATATTCTACTTCCAGTAGAAAAACTGAGCACAATGAGCCTAATAATAACTAATATTTGAAATAAAAGGTCTAAGCACCACTTTGGCGTTAGGTGACAATCGCAAATATCACACTGCTTGAGATCTTCTCTGACCTAGTAAATGTGGTTTTATCCCCCATTTTAGGTTGGAACAGTCATCTATAGAAGAACAAAATCTAAGAAAGCAATGTGCAAGTCAAAATAAAATAGTGAATACAAAGATTGGTAAGAAATTTTCAGTGTAGTTTGTAGTCCAAGATTAATTTACGTAAACAGAATGTAACAATAAGCAGGATCATCACAGAAATGAAAATCATCCACTTCAGAGTTTTAAGAAACAAAAGAAAAATATTTTCTGGAAATTGAGTTGATGCAAAACTGAATAAGTCAGATATTGATATCCTTGCATAGTTTGGCTGCTTATTATCTACCATGTCACAGCTAGTCCTGTTATTCAGCAATTTCAGTGAAATATTTAATATAATGAAATCACATGCTCGTAGAAAATAAAAAAGCTTAAATCTATGCTTCAACTTACGCATTCATTTACTTTGTGAATTAAATTTTTGTACATTTTGTTATCTTAGGATCTTTGAGGATCCTTTTCCTCTTTAAAGACAAATTTTGACTTTTTTCTTCATGCTATAATGGCACATTACAGTTTTTAATACATTGATGGAAAAGAGACATAATGCATAAAGGGCAGTGCTGCTAGAAAACGTATACTCCAATTATTTTTGTCTGTTACTTTCTAATAAAGATATATTCAAGGGATAAAGTTATTTTACAAATATATGCCAAAATATAAGAGTGGCTGTTTTGGATCATTCTAATTTTTCACCTTGTATATTGGATATGGTTTTCCTCCTTTCTCTTACCAGTTTCTGATCTATAGTTTGGTGGCTTTTACAGTCAGAAATATTGTCATTAAATTTTCCCAAATACAATCAAAGACCTTAAAATTCTTAAAGTAGGATCATCCAATAGCTCTCCTTTACCTCTTATTTTCCTTTTCCCTTTTTAAAAAAATTTATCTTCCTCCTTCCGTCTTCAGAGGGCTGGAGCATCTCTCCTTTGAAAAAACATCTGAGAAAGTTGGGACTATCTAGCCTAGAAAAAAGAAGCTTCTGTGAAGACCTCACGGAGGCCTTCCAGTATCTAAAGGGGATCTAGAGGAAAGAGGAAATCTTTATCAGGAAATGTAATGATGCTACAAAGAGTAATGCTTCTAAATTATAAAGAGGTAGGCTTATTTAGATATGGAAAAGAAATTCATCACTCAGAGGGTGATGAAACACTTGAAATGGTTGCCCAGTTAATTTGTATTCTGAGATACCCCATCCTTAGAATTGTTCAAGGCCAGGCTGGGTGGAGCTTTGAGTAATGTGGACAAGTGGAAGGTGACCCTGCCCATGACAGGAAGATTGGAACTAGTTGGTCTTTAAAGTCCGTTCCAATTTAAGCCATTTGATATGATTCTATGTTTCTGTGATTCTATGATTCTGTAATTTTTATACAGTTCTCCTTCTCCTTTCTTATTTCCTTTTCTTCTTTTTCTTCCAGTATATTCTACAGAAAAGCATAAGCAAGACAAGTCCTTCTGATTTTCAGAAAAAAAATGATGTGGCTCTTTATGACCTGAACTAATCTCTAAATTTCTTTTTGTTTTACTGTGATTACTTCATTATTCAGCAGAATGATGTCGGCATACAAATACACAGTTTCTGCTAAATCAGTCTAACTGCCAAATTTGGTTTAGCAATTAAGGGTGATTTTATTTGTTTGTTTGTGTTGAAAAGAGTAAGACCGAACATAAAAATTCCTTAGGAGAAAGATCAAGTTTTCCAGCCACTTGACAGCCCCTAGCTTTCTGCATTTACTCATGCACCTATAGCAGTTCAGACATTGCTCACTTACATACATTTTACTTTCCTGTGCTCTGAAAGGGGAAGAAATGGTGGAATAAAGTTCTTTACACTTTCACTGGTCCAGATGCTTCAGTCATTTGATTCCTGAGTTGAAGCAGTAAGAAGTGACTGTGGTATAATAAATCATAAAGACGACTCCTGGAATAACTCTAAGCCCAGATGTTATTCTGCTCTTGTCTGATGGAATGATTTTGGTTTGGGTAAAATGAGGATACTAAGGTCTGTAACACACAAATGTGAACAGTGAATTCAGCCTAATGACTACAGTGAAAAGCAGAGCTGTTCTAAAATGCATATCTAAATATAGTGCAGAATTGCAGGTTTAAGGACTTAAAATGTACTTTTTTTAATATGCAGATCTAGTGTAACATGAGCAAGAATTTTACAGTTGGCTTTTTTTTTTTTTAACATGGTATTTGGTGACAGAATATTTGCGCCGATATTCAATCTTGTCACAAAATGGCTAGTCTGCGCAGTGATGACAGGCTTACAGATGCAAAAGGATGGTCTTAAGTTGCCAGTCGGTAGAAGGTTAACTCTCTTTTTTTCATAACGCCATTCTCTTTTGCAGTGTTCAACACTGACAATACAATGGTGCTGTCATCCCATCTGGGAGAAATGGCAATTTTCCAGACGCTGAAGTTATTAACACAGAAATACACCCACAAGTAATGATGGGAAGTTATATCTCTGTTATTAGTTACTTTGATTAAGAACTCTCAAAGGCATCTGTTCTCACAATGACTCTGCCAGCATCACCATTTGTTGATTCAAGAAATTGGTGATACTACATTGATCCTGGTGTGAACATGGTAGGGATCACCTGTTCTGTGTATCACTGCCAAAATGATTGATTGCTCAGGCAAGACTGGTTCTTGGATGAACAGTATCAAGCTTGATATTAGGTCAAAACAGAGTCCAAGAATGATACAATTCATAAGCATTAAGAGGAAGTTTTTCAAGGAGTCTTCAGGGGCTACTTTGAATGATAGTGATGTGAACAAATAAAAGAACAGATAATCACAAAAAACTTCTAGGCTCTATGCAAAGCACATTGTTTTGTTTCTCTTTCTCTAAACCTATGGTATCTATTTCTGTTTCTATGTATTCCTGTATGTATGTGGAAAAAACCCTGCAGACCCTAGGGAGAATAAAAGCAGGAGAAAAGCTGTGGTGGGAGAAAGGGGAAAAGTGCCCTTTGAAGCAGGGGATGCCCTGCTGGCACTACCTATCGAATCCACCACTGGCTTGTTCCTTCTCTCTCCTTTTTGTCGGTTTGCCGTCTCTGAAGGGTTGGTAAGCAATAGTGCACTAGCTTAGGGAGTTTCTGCTTCCTGCTTATGGAGATTATTTAAAAATGGTTGCCTCTGTGTGTGTGTGTGTGTGTGTTTATGATGCTTTGAGGACTGTGTGTATTTGTTTTGTCACTTATCTTCATACTTTCCCTATCTTGGGAGCACTGTTTGTTAGTTTAATACTTCGCCCCTTTCCAAGTCATGAGTTCATGCAAACACATCTCAATGGAGGCTTTGAAATCACATTCATTGTTATTTACTGCTCTTGGTGAAGCTAGAGAATATTGTGAAGATTTGCCTTTTTGTCTTTCTTGAGGAGTATTGTCTAAACATATGAAAATAATTTTTACTATTGCAACTTTAAAACAAGCAGACAAAAAAAGCAAGCAAGAAAGAAACAAACAAAAACAGCTTGTTGGGTTAAAGAGTAAACAAAACCATAGGATGGCAGGGAGATTCAAGGAAAAAAAAATAAAAAATGGTTACATCTTACTGCTATTGTATCTTAATTGTGATGATTATCTCTCAGAGAAATACGTAATACAATGCAGAAATGAATACTGTTGAGGTGGGACATGCTCGTATTAAACAGTGTAGTTATTTTTAGATCTGAAATGAACTGTTTAGTTTTCAGAAGGGGTCTGAAGTCCACTGAGTGAAGAAGTTATAAACTTCTTTATGTTCTCGTGTTTCCAAAAGGAATGTAAATAATGTGTGCCTTCACTTAGTGCTCACTCACTTAACCATGAGGCTGAGTACAAGTAGTAGCAGTCATAAAAATCAGGGGATAGAGACAGAAATGAAAGAGAGCAGGGTCTGTTCTCAGCAAAACCAGTGGTACAACTATTGACGCTGTTTCCATGCTATTGTGAAACAGAAACTTCCCAGAGTTGTGAAATTTCAGTTCCTGTTTTTCCCTTAATCACTGTTATCTCCCTGTGAAACACAGACACTTGCAGGACACACTTTAAGACCAAACTTTAACAAACTTCATTTCTTATCATATCAATGTTAACTCTTGATAGTTGCAGACCATGAAAGAACTTTGTTTCACATTAGAGTACAGAAAAGGGAAACCACTAACAAAACCTCTTGATAGTTGAGTGTTTGGTTTGGAACTACACCAGATTAACAAAGTCTTTGAAACTCTTTAGGAAATCTAAAATTCCTTCCGAAATTTTTAACTCACTATTTTCCATTCAAAAAGATGAGATTACACGGTATATCTAGTTCCTATTCAAGGAGCAGTTTAATGCTCAGTCTGACTGGCAATCTAATTTTTCCTTGTATACTCCAGTGGAAATGGTTCATAAAACAAAAAAGTAAACAAACAAACAAACAAAAACCTTCAGATCTTTTTTCAAAATCTATGCTATATTTTCCAAAAAGGAAAGATCTTGACCTGCCTAGAAATTTTCACAGTTCACGGGATAATTTTAATCAGAAACCTGAAAGAAACAAGAGAACAAAAATTACCTTCCCACTGAATAACCTTTTTTTCCAAGAATATCTTCTCACAGACTTCTCTGACATAGCAAAAAAGGAAGGAATGAATTCTTCATTTCATCATAAACCTGACTCAGCACAGCATTTATGAATGTAGTTTGGTACAGAGAGATTGTAATTGAAATTTTGAAGTTAAACATATGCATAGAAAGATGTTGTTCAAGCCAGCATGTTCTGACTTCCAAGTGCTTATCCCATGCTGTTACTCTCTGAATAAGAGAATTGCATATTGCACAGAGGTCAGAATATAATTGGATATTCCCTTTTCATACTAGAATATGTATTGGCCAGAAAGAAAGATTTTTTGTCTGTCTCGCTGTTTTATTGTATGTACACTACATTCCTGGTAGGACACAAAACCTAACAAAATCTGTTAGGTTTGTCTGCATGAGCATTTTTCTTAAAGCAAAAACAAACAAACAAACAAACAAAAAAAAAAAACTAAAAAACCCCCCCAAAACTAGGCAGACTAAACTAAGTGAAGGAAAATACATCAAGAACTGAGGTGGCTATCTATAAGAGGGTAATATCACATCTCTTACATTCACTGGGAGATCCAGAAATCATGGGAGATCCAGAAATCTAGTTCAAAACTACTGGAGTGATGCACAGGATTAAAGAAGTAATGACCTACTATTCACAGTACTCACTGTCATTCATCCACCTGAACACACAACAGTGTCTTTGGATAGATGCACTTTCTGTTGTCTGGAACTTCCTGCTACTGGCTGCAAAACTATAGCTCTATGCATATAATGGATCCCTGTGTTAGCTTGAGTTCTGAGAACTCTTATCAGTGTTCTCTTTTCTGACGTAATTCTGCCATATCAGCATCCCTGATTTTTTTTCTATTATTATTATTATTATTTTTTTTTTTTTTTCTGGAAAGCATAAAAGAGAGTAATAAGGAGCATTAGTTGAATAAGAATACTTTTTACTGGAAACAGACATATTAAATCTTCTATGAAGTCTGACATCACTTTGAAAATAGTCTACTAATACTATGAAGATCTTTAAAAGTAACAAAATAATTACTAATTTGCTCCTTCCTTCTTCGGATTGACTGATACAAATATTCACTGTTCTTATTAATGCTCACTTCAGTTTACATATTAAAAAAAATTGATAATCAGAAAACATTGCAAAATATGTATTTTAATCACTAGATCACATTATTTTCAGCTCATGGTACTTGTAATTATGCTGTGGTAGCAAGAGTCCTGCCTAAAATCTATAAAGCTTGAATGGTGCAAGTTGCGTATTTTGTCAGCGACACATTTTCTTGAGAAGGCTTTCGTAATTAGGTCTTGTCTGGCTAACTATGAACACTGTGCCTGAGATGCTTCTAACCAGTGAAGCAACTGACTCTTGCAATTACCCCGAGAGGTAGGGAAGTACCATGACAAGAATTAGTAGATCAGGTAATTTTTTATAAGTAAAGTCCAAACATATGATATTGGGGTGAAATCAGATGGTCAATGATTCAAAATTATTTATTTGACATAGTAAGTAAACCTGTTTTTGTTTGTTTGTTTTGTTTATTTGCTTCCCCCCTCCCCCCCCTCCACATTTAGATATGTTGATACCCTGGAGAAACAACCTTGAAATAGAGTCTAGTCACATACTAACTTAGTTCCCTGCTAGAATATAAACAATTGTGCTAGGTTTAGGATATCCAGGAGCAACATATGGAGTTGAAGAAAAAAAAAAACCTCACTTGGAAGCATTGCTTTCCTTTGCTGAGTTGTTTTTGGTCACTGTACTGCAAAAAGGCCACAGGGTATAATTAAAGTTGTTTGGACACATAAAATACTTTGTCTCTTTTTACCCTGAAGTGTGGATGAAGATTTTCAAACTTTGTAAGAGCTGTATTAGTAAGAAATGTTCCTGGAGGCATTTCATCCTCTCTAGCACCTTCCATTTCACTTTATTCTTGTCACTAAATAACTATTTAGTGTCAAGGAGTTCTGTCACAGATTCTGGAGATGATGTGAGACTGCTCAGACTTTTGAAGCAACTTCAGATTTTTTTTGACCTACTGATAAGACCACTGTCACTGGTGCTCCAAGTGCCATAGCACAGCTGGCTTAAGCACCCGAATGAAATAATTTCATATTTTTCAGAAAAGCTATAGATTTCCCTACTTTTTCCAAAACACTATTATTCATATTTTTTTAAAAAATTAACAGATCCTACTTTGAAACCCATGAAGAAGTAAACTTGTGCACCATTGACTTGTATACTGAGCATCTTATTTAATTTCTATCCCAAATTGGATTCATGCTTTATGTCCATGTATCTCCAAATATTTTAAAGCAGAAATCTTATGAAGCATGTTTTCCAGGAAAGCACTTCTCATAACAGACTCAAAAATATGTTGAAAACTGCTCCTCAAAGTTTAAAGATTTGTAAAATCGACAGAATCATCAAAATATGTCCTGATCTTAACTGATATTAGCTGATTACTGAACATTTTCTTTCTTGTGCCATTGACTTCCAGACTCATTATTATGAATACCACATCCCTTAGTCACATTTGTGCTTTCTACAGATTAAGAAAATGATTTTGTCATGTTGTATCTTCATTCTAATATATGTCTGCAAGTGTAAAAAGTAGCAACATGCTTTAAAAAGAATGGAATTGGCTGGTTCTCAAAGCTACTGATAGCTGCCAAAATCTGACCTCGCTATCATAGAATGCTTGTTTGTTTATTTGCTTGTTTTTAATTCTCTGTTTAAAATAAAAATAAAAAGGAAAAGGAAAAGAAAGAAAAAGAAAACTTAGATTGGGCCTCGGGAACAATACGCTATATACTGTACAGCATGATGTTATCCCTCAGACTTGTAGTTACGGACAAAACTGTAAAAAGGAAAATGTTTAAAGCTTTATGTAATCAAAGTGAATTTGAATGCTGAATGCATTTGGCTTGAGAATGAACCTATGATATTTTTCAAGCCTTGGATCTCTTAAAATAAAAGATGACATTCAGCAGATATGAGGACACCAAAACTTCCAGTTACTAATCTTCCTGAATCAAATTAAATATCATGTATTTAATTACTTTCTTGCTGTGGTCTTCTCCATGATGCTTTTTATTAAGACATGAGAAAACATTTGAAGAACTCAATCCAGTAAAAGGCTAAAACTGTACAACCCCAAAACATATATAGATGACTTGTCCATTCACAGCTCAAAGGTGAGTTTAAAACAAACACAAAGAGGAATATTTAGTAATGGAACTGAACAAAAGGCTGACAGAAATTTACAAAGCCCTGTTTTTAATTATCCATCACACCCATAGGTTGTGATCTCCTGATGTGACATATCCAGTATCTTGACTTAGAAAGTGCAGAAATGGAGTTTTCTTTTTTTTTGTGTTATGTTTAGCAACACTCTGTTTACACAATACCAATCAGTCTTTGTCTCTTTCTGCTGCCCATCTACAGAGGCCAGACAAATGCTTTTTGACTCTTAGCCTAACTTAAACTGCAAATGAATTTTACAGTCATCAGAAAATAGGCAAACACTTGGTCTGGTCCTACTTATAAGGCTATCCTGATCCCTGATTCTGTCAGACTCAGTTAAATCACCTGAGAGCTGGTTGAATTTTTCATTTATTCAGCAGCTTGGGAACTGATTGCCTGTGTCATGTGACAAAAACCAACAGCTTGTTGAATTTTTTTTTTGAGCAACCATGTCATATTTTCAATTTTAGCAGCTTTATTCTAAACTTCTGTGCATATAAAAATTGTCAGCCCCTTTTACATCCCTCCAAAGGAAAAAGTAATGACAAAGAAACATTGAAAACAGATGCCATAAATGTATATTTAAACAAGCCAACACATTTAGTCATTCAATATATAGAAGAATTTTCATCAGTACAAATGCTCTTGAAAATGATATCTAATTGCTTTACTACTCTTTTCATGAGAGGCTGTTATTTTCACACATTTTAGCACTTGTGAGACTCCATAGGTATATTTTGTTCATTTTGAATTATTTTTTATTCAGTTGGGAACGTGACTGCAGGAGTTGATATTGACTGTGTGTCTTTTCTTTTGAGATCCCCCTACTGACAAATGCATAGGAGAAACTCTTTTGAAATCCAGTGTTGAAACACATCATTACCCTTGTTAAACAGTATCCTTTAGAAATGCTGGTCTTTGCCAACTACCTGCATGAGATTCAGCATCTAGTCCCTCAGTGCAAAATAACAGCTTTCCCTCCCTGCTAGGATGCAGCTGGCAAACTGATTTAGATTGAGTCGGCAAGCTTCAGCAGTGCTTTCAGGGAAAACACTTTCAGAACATTAATCATTAGGCAATAAGTGCAAGACAATGACTCATGAGAAATTAATGAAGTTCGGTACATTTGTTAACAATCAAGGCAAGTTCGATGAAGGTACCTGGTGATAAAACTGATGAGTCACGAATACCTTTGAAATAATATTCAGATATAGACTGCAAACTGGAAAACGGTGCAGAAAAGGTCTTTGGCTTTTCTGTAGCCAATCAAAGGAGCCTTAACATACATGGAAACCCCATCCACCCTACCCCTTCCAAGCTGCAGAGCTTTAGACTGCCAACCATAGGTGTCCTTGAATGCCTCTCAGACCAACCTGCCAATTGACAAGTAGTGCTGAGAGAACAATGACAGTGTTAACACAAATTAGCCTATCAGAAACTCACTATATTTTGTTGAGGGGATATTTTGTATGATTGTTATTGACTTTTACACAAGGTAGCTTCACACACACTGACATATAAATAAAAATGTTAAACCAGACATGGAAATATATAACACTTTAAAGCTGGCTTATGCAAGTTAGACTTCTTCAGAAGATCATAGTTCAATTTAAACCAATGTAGCAGGAATCAAATGGCTATAGCAATACTACAGAGCCATGCCTTCAAAATGAGGCCAAATACCTTCAATCTGTAGCTCACCTTATGGCTTAGTATATATTAAGTCAGAACAAATAGGCTAGCAGGATTCTAAAAGGAATATTCTAATTTAATTTTTTTTTTTGTCTTCATAACACAGTGTAGAGTAATCTAGTAAATTTAAATGCTATTAAATATATATAGTAGATATTTTAAAACAGAATAACCTTGTGAAAACACACGAAGGTTACAGTAGCTTCAGTCGTGGCTGGGTCCAGACCTCAAGCTGGGTGCTGAAGTGCAATGCAGTTTATGGCAAGAACTTTTTCTTGTGAGAAGCTAAGAGACACCAGCTTTTTGTATGCTTGTTTTTTTCCAATTGTTTTTCATATTCTAAGATTCAAATTTTGCTAACTTTCACATTCATATGGAACCTGATTTGAGAATTTATTTGGTATGCTTGGGAAGTCAAATCTTCAACACTGGGCTTAAGTTCCATCAGAAATATAATTGTTATAATGTGAAAATGCAAGTTACTTTAATGCCTTCATTTAAGTTCAAGAGTGGGTTAAATGATTAAAATTAAGTCATACACCAGTATTTGGGGTTACAGATTGTGTACCAGTAGCAGCTACTTAGAAAACATCAGACACGCATAGTAATCCTTTCTCTGATAAAATAACCCGTTTTTGGCAGTCAGTGATTATAGGGAGTTTCTGAGCCAGAGACTATATACAGGCCAGAAAGTGTAATAGCTGTGAATGGGCCTGTTTCCCATGCAGTTTTCTAATCCTTTTAATCTCATTTACACTTCCAGCTACCACAGTCTGATGGTGCAGTGAGTGCTATCATTAGTGTATTATAAAAATTTATGTCTGTTGTCTGATCATTTCTGTGGCTTCTCACAACAACTGATGTGAGAATGCGGGGTAAATATACATTCTCTGTGTGGTGGTTGTTTATGTTCCACACACATGTTCATGATTTTGTAGACCCATCTTATTTCTTTTTTAAGCTAAAAATGTCACTCTAATATATATTAATAAAAGTTGTTTCATGTAGCTTAATACCCTCTCTTTCTTTTCTTTGGTTAATTTCTTCTTTTCTTATGAGCAGGAGGGATTGTGGCGTTTTCACTCCAATGGACTCCACCACACCACTGTCTCACTCCACCTCTTCAAAAGAAGAGGAAAGAAGGTAAAGCGTTAAGATAAAGACAGGGAGATGATTCAACAAATTACTCTTCATCCCTGCCTCTCCTTCATGTTCATTTTTTGCTGCTGCTCCAACATGGATCTGTACTGCAGAACCCACCCTTCGGGCACTGTTCTCCACAGCTCCCCAAGGGTTGCAGCTCCAGCCCAGGCTGCTCCTTGGTATCCATGGGTTGTGCTACCTTCCTCTGCTGCCCCACAGGCTCCTCTGTGGCTACATGTGGAGATCTGCTTTGCGTGGTGCCCGTGGGCTGAAGGAAGACATTCTGCTCCTCCGTGGACCTCTCCTGGGCTGCAGGGAGCTGCTGCTTCGCACCTGAAACACATTCTGCTCTACTCCTGCACTGACCTTGGTGACGGCAGGGCTATTCACACAAGTTTCTTTCTCTTCTCTCCCAGCTACCATTGCATGGCATTTTTTCTCTTTCTTAAATTTGTTTTCAGGAGCACATTCAACAATGCTCTTCACTGAGTCATCAGTTGGTCCTTTTTGGAACATCTGGAGTTACTCTGATCTAATGTGGGACAGATCCTTGTCTCTGCTCACAGAGGCCATCCTTGCAGCCTGCCCCATTACCAAAACCTTGCCACATGAGCCCAATACAGGGGTGAGAATTGACTAGTACGTTACTGATGTTGTTTTATCATTTAGTTATAAATCTCAATCATATTTTGGTTTTGTTTTGTTCCTTTCTAAATTTTTAATAATATGCTTTGTTTGTCCTTTTGACTGGATATTATCCAGTGAATTCAAAAACCTGTCCTTAATGGAATAGAAGTTTATTGAAGTTTATTTTTACATTTTGTCTGCATTTTTAAGACATCTAATATATTTCAGCGTATTGAAAGATTCTCTCTAGTGACAAATACAATTATTGCCATGTTGTTTTAATATTAATAATTTTTGTTAGACATATCTGTAGTTTTCTAAAGATAAAATCTCTGCAAGAACATGAGATATAAAATATGTTTATGGAAGAATTGAATTCATAATCTGCAAATTAGTTGTTCAGTATTTTATTGATAAAATTCTAGAAGTACATGCCCTAAAGATCATAGAATATTTGGTATAAAGATTGTTCAAAATCTATCCTCTGAAATAAGATTGTCATTGTCTCCTAATAGGGCTGTATCACTGCTATGCTTTTAGTAGCTTTTAAAATAGCTTTTAAAATCTTCTAGTATTTCTCAATATAATTTATCTATGTGCTAAGTATATTATTTCAGTGTATATTCAGTTGAGTCACAGTAACATTATTTTAGATGGAAGTCCACTTGAGAGGACTTTATTACGTCTAGGGAGAGTTAATAATAAACCAGGAATTTGTTAGATAATTTTGCAGTTCTTGAAAAGCCCATAGTAACTCACTTTCAGTAAAATACACAGCAACAAACGAACATTTCTTTTACAGAAAAGAAAGAGGTAGTGAGAGGTAGAACAGGTGAGGTGGCACTACTAAATAGACTGACCATGAAAGGGCCATAATTAAAGCTGAAGTCTTCATCTTACTGAAACATGCCATACATGTGGAAATGACAGTTGGAAAGGCCTTGGAATACCACAGTCTTATTAGCTGGAATTGCAACTGGTCCAAGGAGAATCTGTTTTGAAATATGTTTGTTGGTTTAACAGTAGTGTGTTGTTTTAGTCTGGAATAAATGCACTGAAGAGATTTGGTATGCTTCTCTGAAGGTGTCAATTCATCCAATTAGCTTTGTAATGCAAGTCAGTCCTGTATGAGTGGACATACATTTCCATTTCTGTGCTTTAATCTGTAGATGGTTTAAGAGAGAGTTCACAAATCAACAGTTCAAACTTTTCTAATATTGTGCTTTAAAAAAAAAAAAAAAGTTTAGTGCTCGGTGTTAATTCAGAGTACTTTGATGTCTAAACACTAATGTGTTTAAGTCTGTGTATTTTCTTTCCTCTTGATTCCGTTAAAATTATTTACATTCCTGCTGAGAAAATAACTCCATGTTCTGGAATCAAGTTGTTACACTGAAAAGTCAGGTACTGTCTGTGAAATATAAAGGAATGAAAAGAAAAAAGAATAATTACTTTGATATGAATGTAAATGACTAATTCTTTTTAGATTAACACATTTAAGTATTTTTTGTAACCCCATTCCTAATATTGCTCTATAGAACAATTCAGTGTAAGAAAATCAAATAAACCAACAAAAGGATCCACGGCCCTTCCAAAGTGAGGGAAACTTCCCCAAACTCTTATCACTAAGAGGTTAAAGACCATGGATGGCAGCATAGTTTACATATAGAAAGGATGACAAAAAGCTCAGATTAGCATAAATGATTTACACTTGAAAGACCTGTTTGGAATCCTATGGAAGGAAAGAGCAGTGCTTTTCAACAGAGAGATGGTACTGATTTGGGAGAGTCAGAGCTCAGAATGATATTTTGGAAGAGTTAGGGCTGTATGAACTGCTCTTGTGGAAAGAAACACAGTAAATTTTCTCTTTTTTTCCTGGTTATCGCACTCAACAGAATGAGAGATAGGTGAGGCATAGTTGCAGGTGGAATATCTTTCCTTAGATAACATGTAGTACTTTAGTAGCTAGCTTGGTATCCTACACCCTTTTAGTATAAAATGATGTCAAAAATACTGTGCCACAATATTGATTTCCTAGATTGGGCCATAGTAAGGGCCACAATAAGGAAATAAAATGGAGTAGGCTGTGCTTTGACAAGTTTAGTAGTATAGAGCGTTCTGTGGCAGAAGGCCTATAAGTTTATGCATGTAAATAAGTGAAATTTTAGGCTTGTTGATAAGTTCTGTTCCTTGTAACAGCAAATATCAAGAAAATTTGAATGAAGCCAGATGGGTTTGGAAATAAAAGTAATTCAAATCTATTCCCTTATTGATTTTTTTTTTTTTTTTTAAATTAAGTTAGTGCAATATTGACAATAGCATCTCTCTCCATAAAATTTAATCATATACACTCTGCACTTCTGTGGTCACTCTTGTGTCCATACTTCACTAGGATATCGTTTCCTATATGACTACTTACCCTTGCAGAGAAAAGTGTGGAAGAACAGAGTCAAGATGTGCTTTCTCTCATCCATTTCAGTGGAGTGACTTATCTTTCCAAATAGTATTACATTAGAGTTAAATTACCTGTGGTGTCACTAGCCTGGAACAGAAATTTCTAAAATGTGGTTTATTGTGACTAAGTAACTTCTTTCATGTAGTATTTTGTCTGGAAAGAATTGCAATGGTATCAATTACCACCAATGCTGTGAAAAAGTGTTATTCCTCTGATAACAATGGAAGAGATAAAGTGACCTTTTTAGCT
>JAOWBP010002052.1:26615716-26625888 GCA_028571105.1 Tragopan temminckii | reverse complement strand
GAATACAACCAAAAACTTTTAATGGTTCATGATTTTATTCAATGGAAAGCTTTGTGTTACTTCATCTTGTCAAGTTATAGGAAAAATATTACATAGAGAAAAAATGTCCATGTGAGAAATTAAGTTGAGATGTTGTTAAACTTGTTTTAAAATGGTGGAATTATTGTTGCTTCTCTGTGCATAACAATGAAAAATTATGACTACGTCTACATGAACAGTTTGACTAGATTTCGACTGCCAAGCAAAGTCTTGGTTCGTCTTGTATATGCGTAAAAAATTCCGGACAAAAATCTTGACAGAAAACCCAGCTGGATGTATGACTAACAGGATGCTGGACAAGGATATCTTTTAAAAAGTCATGTGTAGTATGATGTTCACTGATGGAAGACAAAAATTTGGAGATAAAATTTTAATTTTAAAACAGGAGGAGGGAGATGTTTCGTTGGAAATTTCGTTCGTTATTTTCTTGCTGTTGTTTGTTTGTTTTGGGTGATTGTTGTTTATTAAGTTGTAGACATTCTCCAAGTATCAGCAAAACTTTAAAATATTCATTTATTTATTGCTGTCTTTGTAGAGATTTATAAATTTCTCATCTCAACAACATTAAATGATTCTGGAAGTGACCCTAAGTAATGCAAGGGATAGGATTTCAAAGGGAATGTGAATTCCAGAAAAAAAAAACTTCACAAATTAAAGAACTATTGGAAAAGTATTGCAAAGAGGAAAAAAAAGAAAAAAAAAAAAAGTGGAACAGAATGTGACTTCAATGTGACTGTAAAAATCAATGCATATAGGACAAAATCTCTAAGAAGCTGAGAGTGGTAGGAAAAAGAGAGGTAGAATACTTAGCCAAAAGAGACAGGCAGAAAGCCAGAAGTTTGAGGTGCATCAATAATTCAGCAAATGAATAAATCTCCCTTTCAGTCTCATAGAAATAGAAGCAAAGTTTTCAGACTATAAAATAAGAATCTTAAGAACTTCTGTGGTAGTTACTCAGAATATATTAAGTTCACTCATTTCAAATAGTCCATTAGTTTTGAAGATTCACCTACAGATTTACTGAGAGACTTCAGTGAGTGACAGCACTTAGGGAACTTACTACATTTTTGTAAACTGTTGAGGCTCAAGCCGAAGATCAAGATGTGTGCTGTGTCCATAATCATCCAAAAGAGATTTATTGAAAAAAGGAGGAGTAAAACAAATTTATGACCTAGCCCTTCTGCTTAATACTAATTTCAACCTCCACTCACTTTCACTTTAGAAATCTCCTGACTCTATGTGTGTCTACATGGATTTATATTCCATGAACATTTTCAGTCTTCCAATCAATCTGTATGAAATTTAAGTTTGGGCAAGGTCTTCTGCATCTGCTCTTGCTTCAATGAAAACCATTCCTGCATTAAAAAAGAGTGAATAGTATCAGTTGATTTTCTTTCATACTATTTATCATTTTATTTTTCTTCAGCTGAACCTTTTCTGAGTTCTCTCTTTTCCATAAGGGAAAGCCACAAATGATTTTATAACTCAGTATACAGAAGTCAAACACTGATGCATTATCTAATGACATAAAAATACATTTAGAAAGTGTTACAAAGTTGTCTACTATGTGAGGAAACTCAAAGTATGATTAATTGCATGCTATAATTAACAATTCACCATGCACCAAAATATCTTGAGATGGAACATATTTGTAGAGATTTAACCAGATAATTTTCCTTAGGTTGAGATTATTTATAGTACGCTGAGTTCTGTGTGATAATTTTATTTTACCATGCAAATTTTTTTTCTTTTAGTCTCTGTCCTGTTTTCTTTATCTGTCACATAGTGTAACCAGAATCACTGCACTAGTTTAAATTCAGATCTAAGGGCAAAGGCAGCTAACTGTTGAGCAGATTTACTCAATATTTTTATTCTCTTCCAAATCATTGTAATACTTTCATTCCTATGAGAATTTTCTTTATCTTCTACTTCATTTTCTCTTCACTAAACAACTACCAAGGTTTTTATTCATTGTTTCACATTTGTTTTAGCAGATACTATGTTCTTTTTTAGTACTTTTTTACTTTTGGCTGTATGAGTCTGTTTTAGTTGTTTCCTCCACATTTTTTAATACTGAGCGTATCTGTATCATCACTGGTATCATCACAGATCAGAATGGATCCAAAGAATAGTTAAACCTTGTGATATAGCAGTATGGGGGATAAGTCACAATATCTGCCATTTGAATCTACAAAATCAGTTTCAAAACAGATTCTGAGAATTTAACTCTGAAGTCCCCCACCCAACTGAGGAAGAACTGTGGTCTGTGTACATAGTCGCCAGAAGACATTGGAATTTGTATTTTCAAGACTAAATTCTAGACGTAACTTGTTTCTTATTTCTTTTAACTGTTGTTTCTCAGCTAGCAATACATTTTCTGTTAAGCAACTATTTAATTTCATCACATTATTATTTGAAATAATTGAAGCGTCATTATTTTCATCTTTCTTCTCATAATAACAAATGAAGGGATTCTGTTATATTGATTTCCTCCTTGACCAAATACTCTAGCATCTAGCTAACTTTGAATTTCCCTGCTAATCAAATTTTTGCCCTTGAAGACTTCTAGACACCAATAATATTGCTAGTCTCTCATTTTTAGAAGGTGATGTTCTAAGAAAAAATAATTCTAATTCCTCTCTCTGACTTGATGTTGTCTTTTTTTCCCACCCTCATCTTTTTGTGCTGAATAATCTTACACATTACCATCTTGGGAAAAATACTTCTAGTTTGGTGACACATAAAAGCTTCTTCTTCTCTTTTGATTTTATTCCCATGAGACCTAAGGTACTGCAATAGAAAATAAATGCATGAATAAATTAGCTTTCTGAGGACTCATTAACAAACCCCACTACAGAAAAGCAAAACAGGGAAGAAAATAGAAAAGAACAATCATCCTTATCAAATCAGTGACAGGCAGCGATCCAAGAACCACTCGTTCCCTTGAAGTAGTCAACCAAGAACATAGCAAGAATTTCTGGATGAATGTTGTTTGTGTACTTCTGTGATTTTTGCTTATGAAGACTGCATTTTATATATGACCAGTTTATTGACCAAACTCTATCAGGCTCTATCTAGCCTGATTAGCCAGGTCTTTTCTTTTCTATACATTTTAACATCAGCAACTCTTTTGAGAAATTTTAAAGACATTGAAGCAAGGTAGAAAGAATTGGCTTTTTTTTCCAAAGAAGCTGTTACTGAGTGGAAGAAAATAAGAAGGCTAAACTTCTTTTTGTGTGGCTTAGAGGTGTGTGCCCCAAACTCTTAGACTGACCAAAGAGGATGCTACTGTTCATTGATGGGGATTAGATGTGCAATTTTACTTAAACTCAAAATCCTGGACCACTTATGCAGTACCATTTTGGTTTTCACTTTAACCTGGAATGAAACAGGAAGGAAGACACACTTTAGAAAGTGAATCACACATGATATATGTTTTAGAGTAACTTGCCTCTGAGATCTAATCCTAAACTCAATAACATTTGCAAAAATATTTTGTCACAGCCAGAAAGACTTTCTGAACTCTAAAAAATCAGTCCTGCATCATATCATGAACTCTGCAACTGAGAATTTGTGAGCTCTTTCTTATCAGCATTTGCTGACCTTTCTTAATAACATGCTTTCCCATGGACTCTGCTTTGGCCAGCAGTGGGTCTATTTAAGCGCTTGCTAGAATCAGTTGTGTCTGCCATAGGGCAGCCCCTTCTCTTCCTACAGAAACCACCCTTACTATATCAAAATCTTGCAATTTACACTCAGTCTTAGAGAAGGGGATTCAAGGCCTCCTTTTGTTATAAGAAGATCTTATGGAAGAACAAATAAACCTAGGAGTTCGGTTCTCCCACCTTTTTTTCCTCTCTCTCTCAGAATCAATCAGTATTTTCAAAATTGACAGATTTTCAAATTTACGTGGATCTTTATTTATAGGGTACTTTTTGTATTAATGAAATCTAATCAGGCCTTCTCAGTAAGATCACTTTTGTCTTCTTAATGTGATCTGGCCAGACAAATCCAACCATTGAATGACTTTACGTACACTTTCAACAGCACGGTCTTTCTCTCTTTGAACTTGTGTAGCAGGGATAACGGCTGAATTTCAGTGGGGTCATATCAAATCATTCAATAATTATTACCATTTTTTAAAGTAAGTGTGCCTTATGGTTTGTGAATATTTAGAATTCCAGTTGGGTACTTCAGTGATATAATCAACAGGATGTGACTGATACAGGAACTATTTTTAGGTAAAACTCCTGAGGTGGGATTCAATTCTAAGTCTTCTGTGCATTTTTATTTCTTAAGGTGCTTGCCAGACTTGAATGATACATGATTAATAATTGAGCACGTCATCTTTATAAGTTACTTTACAATTGATGAATGGGAAGAAAAAAAAAAATAAACTGAAGGAGGAAAAAAGAAAGATAAAGAGGTTGGGTTGCCAAAAGGCAAAAGTGTGCTTCCATGCTTCCATTCTTTCTGCAAGGAAGAGATGATAATTTATATGTCAACCAGAGTTTACTTAGTCTTTATGCATTAATTTCTATATTCCCCCATTTTCATACATGACCCTTTGACTCCTACTCAAGAGAATTAACAGCAAGATTATTATGACTGAGTTAGAATTAAGGCTAGATTGGTTATTTCTGTAAAAATATGGACTGAGTAGAGAGATCAAACAATTTAAAGTGAATACAAGATATGGTTTTCATAGAGTACTGTGTATTTATCAGCATGGCCTAATATTTTTGTCTGTGATGAGAGAAACGTCACTTCCACATTTTATTACCACGTGATGATTGTTTGTTTGTATTTCCAGGCAAATTAAAATACATCTATCAATTTATTAAATTATTTTATGATTTTAAAGTTTGAAAGAATCAGTTACATTGACTCAAATTGTCTGTACTAATGCTCCACTTGTGACATCTTGAGGTAGCCACCACCTCTACTTTCCTTCCCACTATTAACTGTAGACAATAAATTGTTCATAATTATTTAAAGCTCATCAAATTCTTCCTTTTAAAGCTTAGAATGTACTGCAGAAAAGTCTATTTTTTTCACAGTTATTTAGAAGATACTTCTTGGGTTGTAGGAGTTATTGTGTGAAAAAAATGAAAAGCTTGAAACTACACTACTTTTAGGAAAGTTTAGAATCACATACTACAGCTTTGCAAGAATTGTCATGTCTATATTCCTACTTATATTGACAGTTCAAAACCTCTAGTATTTTTGTGCTCTTCATTTCTTTATTGCATAAAGAATGTCCAGTTCTTTATTCAGTGTTCAATAGTATTAATATTTATACAGTTTCCCAATGATAGGCAAAAGAAGTCTTTTGGAAAAATATTCATGGAATAAGATGTCTAGAGTTTATTTTATACCTCACCACTGGCAGTCGTTTGTTATCTTCAGTCCTGAAACATGAAGATTTACTTTCACACTCACAAGTTTAGAACAAACAAACAAACAAAAATCATTTCTGCTGGATTTGTAGATTTTAGTATAATCATTACAAATGTCCAGTTTTACTTTGAATTTTTCTATGTATATAAATTATTCATATGGTTATTTAGAGTATGGTGTCTTTAGCCAACCCAGCTCCATTGTGAATTAGAGCTCTAACTGATAGCTACATTCTGGAATTGGTGATGTTTGGTAATGAGTCCAAATCTGCATCTAGCATTCCTCAGCTGCACACAGCAAAAACATGTGGTGTCATTTTATTATCTTCAGAGTTTAGTATATATTTTGCTTCAGATATATTATGCTATATTCTTTGTTTGTTTTGCTATTAACCTCTACAAATGCGTTTTTTGTTGATTCTGTCACCTTGGACATCAGTCTTTCTCTGGAATGATTATAGTGAGTACAGAAAGAAATCTTCCCAGTGGTAGGTTGGCTTTGGTGAGACCTTGATTGCCTATATAGTTCTTGTTCTTACTTAAGTATAGCTGCATCAACTTCTACTGTGGCATATGTGATAGTAAATATTTCTGAAAAATGTCTCAGGTATGATTATATAACAAAACTGTTCTACAGAATAAGCCCATTAGTGTCTTTTCCTAAGGAAATATTTAACCAGATTTAATTTATTAGGCATGAAAATACTTACAGGTTCACATATTTCTATATAACTGTATGTGCTTGTTTGTATGTTACATATTTTTTGAAACTACCTAAGTCCTAGTCAGATGAAGAAGGGAAAACAGCTCATTAAAATAATAACAACAGTAATAATAGTAATAACAGTAACAATACTCTGTGTGTATGTTTCAAGGGTAGGTATTGATATTACTACTGGAAACTACTTATCAGTAGGAAAGTTCTCAAGAAAACACAAGTCATCAATCTGCTTAATCCATCTGCTGAGAAAAGAACTATGTTGCCATTAGCAGGTCTGTCTCTATAATTCTATGTGCATTTTCATTACATATGTCTTATATATACATGTTTTTTTAACTTAGTAGTTAATCATGTTAAATAGTATTTAATTTACCAAATGCAAATAGCTCTAAGGTCACTATTTCTTTTTTGAAAGTTACAACAATAATAATAGCAAAATAGAAACTCCCAAATGACACTTTAAATGTTATGATGATAAATCAATGACTTATTTAATATGTCCACTAAAAGAATTCATTTTACTACTAGGTATAGTTGATAATTCATGTTCCATATTGATTAAAATAATTTGGCTTAGTGTGTTATCTTTCTCTTTGTTTACACATATTCTATTTAAATGCTGGCATAGCTTTCCAAATTGAAAGCAATAAAGCTCAGCTGTAAGCTTCAGGTGGAATAGTATTCTTCAAGTCCACATGTGGAAGTAATTGATGAGGAAACAAGTCTTTTTTATGCATTTATATTAGAAGTGTTAATTACAAATACAACACGCAAGAGAGATTCCTGAGTATTTTTTTTCTTCAGAATTCTTTATTTTTCAGTACTTTATTTTTCCTGGGTGTTAGGTGTCTTAGAAAAGGAGCAACTTTTCAAGTTAGACAAATACCATCCAGTGTCCAGAGCAGCATATATCTAGCAGCATGTGTTGTGATATTAGATGAGATGTCCTAAATGTACCAGGCATCTACCATATCTAGAATCTAAACAATGCCAAATAATCCTGCCCATGTGCACAGTAGCTTTGTGTGTACACAGTAAGTCTTATGGTTTGCAGGATTGTTGGTGTTATTGCATGCATTATTTCTGCTGCTGCAAATATATAATCAATTCTTTCAGAATTTATTTCCTTACTGGGTTAAGAACACTTGCTGGAAAGTTAAGACATCAGTTTTGCTCTGACAGCTTTCTTCCACTGCCTTCTTTACCAGCATCTCATATCTGGTTAGAATGATTTCTAGACAAACATTTTTGTTTTTACCATTAAGGCAAATAGCTCTTGAAACATACACAGCTGCAGGATGTAATAGGGTCACTTCTTAAGCCTTTTTTTTTGCTATCTTGAGTGCTATGAGCTTTTTAAAACAAAACAAAAAAAAATTGCAAGAGTCTACTATACTAATGAATATATTTAAACAGTCTTATTTTTTTGGTGAAAACTTGTTTGAGTTTTGAGTCTTATAGTAATGTTTTTCTGATACAAAACTAAAAACATTACTTTTTAAATAATAGATAATAACTGTTTTTCAGTTTTTATTAATAAATATCCTTAGTGCTCCCAATAAAAAAAAATAAAAGTACAGCAGTGATGGTGGAAGGGAAGCAGCGAGCAGTCTCTCCTGTGTTGTCATCGTTCATTTGCAAAAGGTTGATAAAATACATCCCTATTCAAAGCCTTAATAACAAGACTCTCTACATACAGATATTATGTGTCTGTGTATAAGCATGGACCTGCATTATCAACAGTGATCAGAAAAAAGTGTAGTAGCTATAGAAGAAATGCCTTTGCATTTCGCTAGATAAATTTCATTTAATTTCATAGTGTGGTTAGCTTTATTGCCAAGCTGATCTATCAACATAATTTTTAATAGCAGTGTTTCAGTTTAGCAGTTTCCATAAAAACACTAAATTGTTGGTTGTTTTAGGGAAATGGAGGAAATTTTGCCTTCTGTTTCCTGTCTCATTCAGAGGAACTCAAAATCTGGGTGATTAAGCTAGGACCCCCATTTTTACTTCATTTTGTCTGTGCTTGATACTGTATCTACACAAATATAACATATAGCATGCCTGATTCACCAAATTAAAAACATTGAGGTCATTTGGTAATCATGTTAACATTTATTTTTAATAATCTATGAATTCTTCCTTGTCTGTAATGGTGTACAAGTAATGTTTTTGAAACCTGGATCAGTGTTGGCTAACAACCAAAAGCTGAAGTGTATTGTAGGTTACATGAAAATTTGGCTTTTTTTTTTTTTTTTTTAGAAAAATAACTTAACTGCTGATTATTTGAAAGTCCATTAAATCATTTGGCATTGAAAATAGTCAGCAGTAATTAAATTAAATCTCTATCAAAAGTAACAAAAAGTCATCATCTCCTATTCTTAATATATACACTGATTTCATATATAGTATATATAACTGCTTAAAAATCTAAAAGACATAATTTAAAAGGTCATTTATACAAACCTTTTTTTTTGTAAGGGATGCTTCAAACTTAGCTTCTTCAAAGATTTATACGAAACAGTTTATTTTAAGAAGCTAATCATCAAAACTAATTTTCTCTCTTGTTTTTCAAGTCTATGGTATATAAAAAGAGGAAAGAAATTAATTGTCTATTATGTACATTTCAGATTCCTTACAAGCTGTCTCTGTAAATAGCCTCATATACACATAAGATCTCTTTCTGTGCTGTTATGTCAATGTAAAGGAGCATTTTAATAAATAAAAATTTCATTGGCTTCCATCTGAGGGCCCTCTGTACTATGAGTATCATACAGCTGGATTTAAATGCATGCTATTTATAATAGGACTGTTAAGAATGAGATGCAAAAAAAAAAAAAAACAAAAAACCAACCAACCAAACAAACAAACAAAAAAACCCACAAACTTGAAAAGAAATGCCCACCAAAAGCCATTTTGATTCAAGTGTTTGTTGTGTTTTGAAACTTTGGAAAATCACCAGTTTGTGATATTCTTCCAGACTTATTTATAGCTCTATCTTTTGCAATTTCTTTTAAACTTTGTAACAGTATGCAATAAATGCTGAACTGCAACTATTTTTTTTTTTATTTCCAAACTCAAAGAAGTCTGCCAGTAGCAGTTACAGGGAAAACTACTGTATCTGTGAAATGTACAAAATTCTTCAGTCTTTAGCTGTCGGATGACAATTAATTGCCAACACAAATTTCTCTTTTGCTCCTTCCCCATAAACCTAACAGCAGAGATATTTTGAGATGATAGTCCATTGTAAACAATTAGCTTGCTAAATTAAAAGATTTTATTTTTTTCAGCTTTTTGATAGCAAAGAAAGCATCATTTTGTCCTCTATAACCTTGTAAGAACTGAGTAATCAGAAGGAAATTATTGATGTTTTTCAGGCTGATGTGTTGGCAAGAAAAGTACAAAAAGGGGAAAATGAAACAAGATTTCAGTTACACTTGATCCTCAAGAAAACATAACTTTTCTCCTTTTAAAGTAATTCAGTCAGTTGGTTGTGATTCACTTTTATGGAAAAATTTAGCCTTTTTCTTTGCTATTGTCTTCCTCTACTCTTTAGATGAAAAGCAGAACTATATATAATCTTTCAAATACATTAATGTATGTGCAAATTTTATGACTGTGAAATCAAATAAAACAATATTGAGGAAGCTCAGAACAAAAGCTATCTATAATAACTTGCATTAAGCAATTTACTTCGTGTTTAGTATTGTTTAGATAAGCTAATCATGGAAGATTAACCTTTAAATTTTTATATTCTAAAGTACATTGATCTCATTCTTGGTTCTTAATGCTTTTTGCTCTGTAAACAACATTTGACATTTGCCAATAGCAATGTCAGGGACAAATGTCCCCCATCTTACTGGTAATAAAGATTTGAATCGTGTTCTTTTTTTTTTTTTTTTTTTTATTTTTTATTTTATTTTATTTTATTTTTTTTTTTTTGAGAACATGTTGAGGATTGGTAGCAATGCAGTCTAACTTTTGTTTTTAATGGTGAATTAAATGATGACATT
>JAOWBP010002052.1:26568775-26586635 GCA_028571105.1 Tragopan temminckii | reverse complement strand
TTTTTTTTTTTTTTTTTTTTTTTTTTTTTTTTTTTTTTTAATCACAGTCTACAGCTTCTGACTGTAGAGAGAGCAGGGAGCCTCTATTGTACTGATATAATCTTCAGTCTTTTATTCCAAAACACTCAGTGGCTAAGAGGGCATTGCATTGGTTTGATTTTTGGTGAGTTAAGCTGTTTCTGTTTTCTCCTTTATCTCTTCCTCTTACAGAGTCTGAGAAGAAAATAGTTATTCAGTTATCTTACTGCACTTGCTATTGCCTGCTCCAAATTACTATGCTCTAGCGTCTTATATTAAAATATTGTTGCTTTTTTTTTCAAAGAGATATCAAGAGGATTGTACTAAGAATGTGCTTAGCACATATTTATATAGATTTCTATGAAAAAAATATTGAAGCATTTAAAAATTGATCTTGATGTTCTACAGATTACTCACAGTAATATGTATATTTGCAGTAAAGAAGTTGTTTACAATGTATTAAAGAATCTTTCACTTGCAATGAATATTTCCATCTCTCATTCCTATTTTATACTGATGTATATTAATACTATTTAGACAATACACCAACTCTGACTGCATTAGGTATTCGAAACAGCCTGTAAAACATCTGTGATGAGAGGAGTTCTCTGACTAAAATAATAATATTTTTTATGGTGAAAAGCCATCTAGAAAGTGCTTATTGCACTAAGCTGGCAACAAATGCCTTCACAAGGCAGAGACAAAGTTGAATGTGAAAAGAATGCATGTTAATAATTCAGACTGCCAAACAGTTGATTTTAACTGCTAATCATAAGGGTGGGGGAGGGTGGGGAGGAAGAAAAAAAAAAAGAGAGAACCAAATTAAAAATAATTTCATCCACATGGGCACTATGTTTTTCTATTGGATGAAGAACTGGGCATGTTCGGTCATTTCTGGCAATGGGAGTGCAGTAGTTCCACAATGCTATGAGATGCAACTTTTTTCTTACTTACTGCAACCTTCTAGATGATTGCATGCATACATGATGTTTGAAATAGCTACAGATAACTCTTTTACCTAATTAATGCTATCTAAATGGAAAAAGAATCCTTCTGTCTGCAGTTTAACATTCATTTGTTTTACTGTGTTATGGTTCTCATTGTTCTCATCATTATTTATAGGAAAAAAAAGGCATTTTCCCTTGGTAATGGTCTATTCCATAGATGTCATACCATAATCATAGCAATATTTCTGAGTTAGAAATGACTACAATAAATTAAGTATGATTTAAATGATTAAAATGATCTCCTAAATATAAAAACAATTATGCTGCATTAGATGTTCTCTACTACCACAGTTCTAATTACTTTAAAGGAGATCATGGTGAATGTATTCATAACCAAAGAAAACCTCCAAAAGAGGTATTTAAGAAGTATTTAAAGGAGCTGAATTATTTGAAGTAGCCAATGACTTTGAGTTATTCAATTATAAGGTAAACACCAGCAAGGTCTTTACAAGTTCAGATGGTGAGTGTTTCAATAATTTTTATAAAATAAATCAGATCCTTTTCACATGGGCAACCAAAATTCTAAGTCGTTCTTGAAACTGAAGTCTGATTATAGGATTCAGTTCAAACCCATGTACGTCATCAGTAATCAGTTGAAATTACAAATTAGAGATATATTATAAGCAGCCATATTAAATGTAAATTAGACAAGAGGAAAGAAACTCTAAGAAGCATCACCTGGTTTAGAAGGAAAGAAAATAACAAAAATAGTTCCCTTTTCCTTTTTTTTTTGCATTTTTGTTATTCCAAAATGAAGCATTTGATAGGTAAATTAAATGTTATCAATTTGATATTTAGAAAAATATAATCATCCAAAATTCCTTGTAATCAGAAACTAACCGAATCTTAAAACAATGTCACAAGGAATTACAAAATAATAAATATAGTTAATAATATATGAATACAGATTTTGTATTTGTTAGAAGACTGATTTAATGGACAGAATCCTAAAACTTGGTTAAGTGATAATTATTTCTGTTTTATTTATTCTCTGCATCAATCTATATACTTCTTTCAAATATTAAAACCAGAGTTATAGAAAAGATCCACCTTGTGCTATCAATGTTAAATTTCACACTGATTAATGTGTTTTGTCCATGATCAAGCAGATTGGATGAATCTGAGCAGTGGATGACTATCATAACTTGCTATGAAATCTATCTTTGATGTTGTAGAGAGTTTTTATGTAGCATATCTTACATGAGAAATATCAATTGTACTTTATTATGTGAGTTATGCAATTTATGTAAGGTATTTACTACCACTTTTTTCCCCCTTTTTCAATGATTCTAACAGATCAATCATGACCAGAAACTTTCCCAGGCCATAGTCAAAATATCTATGCACAGAGGAATGACTTTTGAAATTTGCCGAAGAAATTTAGGGGAAGACACTTAGGCTGCTTTGGACCAGAAATGTGTATCTTATTAATACCACAGTAAAAGTTTCTGATAAGTTCCCTCTTCAGAATCATAAAAGGTCATGCAAGTTCAATGCTGCTCAATTTACAACTCCCATGACTATGCATCTCTTTTAACTACTGAGGAAAAATGTGACTACTGAGATTCTGATGCTAAGCTCAATAAAGGTGAGAAATGAAAGATACTGCACTGCCAGTCAAAAGTGACTTTGAAGTGCTTTGGTCCCACAAAGACTTTGTACATGCATTGCTGTAGGCTGCTTTGTCCTGCAGAAAGGTGGTCAGCTGGCAAAACATCTCTCTGCACGAAGCAATTGTTGAGTGTTTCTACCCAGAGATGTCAGTCAAATATGAAAAGAAGAAAATAAATTTATGAGGAGCACAGTTAAAAAGAAAACTAAAAAAAAAATTTAAAAAAATTTAAAAAATTTAAAAAATTGGTGACACAGTCCCATTTGGAATTCTGTGTGTTTATATTTCTGAATTTCAGTTCTCTATTAAAAAATATATATATCTACACACTTTCCTTATCTTATTCACAACGTACTTCACTCTGGATCTGAAAGAAATTTCTTGTGCACCTAAAAAGGATGTGGAATAGCATAAGATAAAACTGCAAGGGAGAAAGAACCTAGAACAATTATTGTGGAATAGCATTACAATTAAAAGAGATAATTTCTCTGAGACTACTCCAAAAATATTTCAAAAATATCTTCGCAAGACTATGTAGTCAAAAGGGTCTTTTGTGTAGCTAGCATATAAAGTCTATTGTACTAGAAGTTAATAATCTAGAATGTTAAGCAATAGAATATTATGCAAAGTTTTCTCTATGTAAGAAGATAGAACAAGTTATTTCTGTTCGGAAAATCGTTTCAAATGAAAAAGAGTCTTACATCTTGTTCTATTAAGTATATCTTATTCCTTAAATGACTGAGAAGAAAATTATGAGAACATCAAGGTGGTACTAACTGAAGTCTTCTTTAAGTCAATCAGCTTCAAGCTCATTGTCTCATGGAGATTTTATTGATTAGTGAGTTACTTTTCCTCTCCATTGTTTTTTAGTTTTCTGTCTGTAAGATATGTTTGGACCACTGGATGATTCTAGACTAAGTTGACTGGTGGAATGAAGTTAAAAGGGTTCCACTTTCTTTTTTTCATGTAGTTTCACAATGGCTACATTGGGTAATTGCCTGGAATCATTGGCATGGAAGTGTGTTTTGTTGAAAAAGGAAATTTGAATGTATTTAGATACCTTCTGTTTTCATAATAAAGTGAATTTAGGTAGTATTACAGTATGTTGCAGCCATATGACATGTTCATACTTCGTCATAACTTCATGAAAGCCAATTCATTGTACTTGCTAGTGTCAGCTTGTACAAGACAAATAATCTTTTGCGATACAGATGAATAAACCAGGTTTTCAATTACATTGGTGGCTAGATGCCAAGAAAACTTCTGTAAGTGAAATTGGCTTTTAGGATTAGGTTTCTAACAGAGTTTTACTGTCTACCTAACTGGTGTAAGAGCTGCTGTCCACAGAGGTGTGAGCAAGGCTTACATCTTTCTCTGTCCCACTTCTCCTTTTCTATATCATAGAAATTCAGATCTTTAATCATTTTTCAACAAGAACATGAGTTGTATTCATTTTGAGAGTTACTTATCACTTGTTTATGAGTGGCAAAGTAATGTAGTAATGTTCCATTTTATATTATATAGGAGAATCCTGTCTTTTTGTCTTTAAAGTTTTTTTTTTGTTGTTGTTGTTGATTTCTTTTTTTGTTAGCTGCCAAGGCAGGCCAGAGAATATCCTTGTCATAATTACCACAAGAATTTTGTTCTCATAGCAGCTGCTGTGATCAGGCACGGCAGATGCACTCACGAAAGCAGCAGCAGTTTCTGTCCTGCAGTAGGATTTTATGAAGACACTGGTAAGACTGACCTAATCTTTTGAGGGGATGCAGGATGCCTGAGTAATCAAACTTAAGTATTTATTATCACTGCTCTGTGTAGCCATTGCTGTGAATAGCATTGTATATTCAAGTGAATTTGACAAACTTTAGTGTAAGAGATTTTAAGCATGCATGCATATATACTCTAAAACACTGAAACAGAAAGAAACCTTGTCTGATACATTCATTTTTTTCCTTTGTTACTGATTTTTCAAGGATTGGCTTACAATTTCAACAGGAAGTCTGCATTTTCTGAATAAATATCTGATTTATAAATAAAAAAATAAGGTTGGATTCTTTACCAACGGTTACAGTTTGGCTTTATTAAACTAAATACTCCCATAAGCTTCTTCTAGCATATCACTGTTCTGTCTTTGCAATAGTATCTCTTGTATCAGAATATTTTTAATAGTTAATTAAAATATATGGAAGTCTATGACCAAGCTTGATTTATAATGTTCTTCTAGGTTTAGCACAAACAGCACCAATGTAGTTCAAAAAAAAAAAAAAAAAAAAAAAAAAGTTATTTTGATAACAATGCTGAAAAAATATTTCGAAGACTTACTTTCAGACTTGAGAGTATCAGTGGAACTTCTTATGCAGTTATGCATCAATGCAGTCCAAGACTGAATAATGAGCAAAAAGTGACCAACATTGAGACCAACTAGAATTCTGGCTATGCTCAGAGTGTTTGTATCCTTGAAAATAGAGTAAAACTTAGTAAAGCTTTACATGTTAAGTATTTCTGGGTCAACATTTTTCTTATAGCTGCATATGTGCACGTGATATCATAGTGGGCTCCAGGAACTGTAACATGACTGACAGATATTTCACAATGCAGGGACACCATAACCTTAACCATAACAGGGAAGTATAAAAATATATACTTCCAAAATTAGTAGCATTTAGTATGCTTAGTACGACTAAGCACATATATGACATTCATATAGTGTGAGCAGACAAACAAAGTGACTAGGTGCACAAAATAATCTAATTAGAATCTGGAGGAACAGGAAAAATAAGAGCAAAGAAAGAGGTGACAAGGGGCTGAAACAGCAATGAAGGGGGTGAAAGTTAAAAAATAGTGTAATTAAATTTGTTATCTTAATTCATTCCTTTCATTCACAGTTATGAGCAAGCTCTACTTCAGGTGAATATATGTTTCTAACCCGAACTCATACTTCTCTTAATAGTCAAGATTGTCCTACTTTAAGGGTGTCTTCCTGCTTGTGCTTGAGAACTAAAGGATGACGCTGCATGTGGTACTTAAGCCTTATTTCTTACAAGAATTGAAAGAAGGAAGAATGCTTTTCCCTCAAAGTATCTAAGTTCTGGCTTAGAGTAGCAGAGTTCAACTCTGACTTTGGCTTTCTGTGTGATATTTACCTTACACAAAATATTTCACAGTCAGTAACTGTTTGCTTCTCATTTGTGAATGCTTACCTTGAGATTCTGGGAACTAAGATGAGCAACATCTGAGCAGCCACAGTCGCAATTAAAGTAAATGTGTACTGTGCTTCAATATGCAAATTTTTATGATGTGTCAAAAAAAAAAAACAAAAACAACAAAACACAACAAAAACGCAATTCAGGGCTGAAGTAGCTCAGAGTTGACTGTTGCCTGTGAACATGTGCTGTCTGTCTGTGAAGTGGGATATGCTACCCTGTCACTTCAAAGAGGTTTTGCCAAGACAAATTGACCTTCCCGAAACTCACAGAGCTTCAAGTAATGTGCACTGTAGGGAAGACTGTAAGGAAATGAACAATTTGGGTTTGAATAGTGTGCATGAGTGAGGCCTAGGGACACAATAAAAATAATCAAAATATCAAAGACTTGATCATTACTCAAATTCCATTCTTCATGTACCCATTATGATGCGAGGGAAGGAGCTAGATAAAATCCCCACATTATGGTGCATTTAAAGAATGCATGATGTTGCACATGAATGGAGGAGACAAGTCTAATTCTTGTTTTGTTAAAACAGCAAACTATTTTTAGAACTGCCTATACCTTGGGATTATGGAAAACATGCAAAGTTCAACATTCAATGCAAAAGTCTTGAAGCTGTATTTCTTTTGTTATGAACGTCCACTTTTTTTTTTTTTCCTCTGTTTTATTTCTTCCTCTCTCCTTTTTTTAATCATTTTTTTTCCTTCTTTTATTTCCCATTTGGTTCATAACCAGAATAGTTTAGAAGTATATTTACAATATGATAAAGTCATACTTATGGCATACATTAATTTTCCTAAATCATATATTCATAGCACTTTAGCAAGACCAAAATCAAGATGCAGAAATTCTGTTGTTGGATTTTATACCATCTTTACCATGGATAGTCAGTCCTTATCTTGCTCTATAGATCCTTCACCATCTTCATAGTCCCTGTTTGCACTCTCTGTTATTTTCACATCCTTGTATTTTGATGTCCAAAACTGTAGACAGTATTCAAGCTGAGCTCATACCAGCACAGAGTAGACTGGGACAATCCCTTCCTTCTTTCAGATGGTAGTGCTATGCTTGATGTGCAGTTGGCCCTTTTTGGCTGCCACGGCACATTGTTAACTCATATTCATCTTATCTTAACCATTATACCCAGATTTATTTGCATGGGGCAGCTCTCCACTCTTCTGTCCCCCAGTCTCTGCATACCCTTCAGGGAGCTCCTCCTAATATAATATCATCTACAAACTTAGTATGCATTTGAGTCCTGCATCCAGACAAAAACTTTAAAGAGAACTCACCCTAACTAATCCCACTAGTTACTGTCAGACAGGTCAGGAATCTTAGGATCTGTGAGTTTGATGAGCTAAGAATGTGCAAAAGTGCTTTGTTTTCTTAATAAAATAACACAGGAATATTTACTGGAGAATTTCTCTTTTTCTCCTATTAAGTTTTTATTTTTTTTTCCCTACGTTCACTGTCACAGACATATTGGGTGTAACCACATGCTGAAATGGCAGAAAATAAAGCAAAATAAATGTAATGCGTTATTCCTCAGGTTGGACTTTTACAATGAATTAATGGTACCGAGAAGCCTTAGGGAAAGAAACAACAACACAATATTTTCTTGCATGATAGGCTAGTTATTTAGCACTTGAAAGTACTACTACTGTTGTTGCATAATAGGCATTATCTGTTCCTTTGTCTCTAAAACAAAGTCAGTTTGTTCAAATAAGTCTTTGTGAATCATACCACTCATTTTCTTTAGCCTGCAATTCCTTATTGCCTGTCAGTTAAGTCTTATGGGTGTACACAATTTGTATGAAGTTTAACTATGTTAGACTTACGGATTATTGCATACCATAATAGTCGTAATTTGGAAAAATCTCAGTCTGTGTCAAAATCTAGTTATGAAACAAGTGTCTGTATTAGGTCTTTTATAGATTTTGGTGTGTATTTTTAATCTGTACTGTATCTTGCCCCTCTTGTGGACTTCTATTTAGGGAAGGAAATGGTGAGGAACTGCTTGTATTTCCTGTCATGCTGGGAAACTCAGTGAGTCAGTGTATATTGTAGTTGATGCACACTGCAAAAGGTTCCGTCATTGTCTGTATTCAGATAGGTCAAGATCACAATACAGTTTTTACAATTATTCATGCAGAAAATTATGAAGTACTTAGGAAAGTTTTAATTTTCAGAATTAAATTCCCTTTGATTCTACCAAAACAAAACAAAACAAAACAACACTAAAAACTTCATGTAATTTTAAAGACAACAAAGGATATCTTTCAAAGGATATATTTCTTAATAAAGACATACAGTAAACTATGTCTAGCTTGATTAAATAAAACTGCAAACTTCCATTATACTGATGATGACAGCACATACAAGAACTTCAAAATAGAGCAGAATGTGTCAGCTTGGGTATTGTACATCTCTTTGAGCTAAGCCAGCAGCAATACAATATATCGAATATAATGACCTTTTAACACATTGGAAATCTTCACAGAAGAGATGTTGGAAAACACTGGAATAGCTGCAGCTACCTGCATATTTGCATACTTTGTTTTTCCTCAACAGGTAAATCCATTTTCATCATTTAAGTACAGGACACTCTTTTTATATAGAGCTTTTGTTGTTGTTGTTGTTATTGAAACAGGCAACATAACAATTTCATGTTTTGAAAGGAACTATTTTCTTGAGACAGGAAAAGTAAGAAACCTAATCTTTGACCCTCCACATTATTTTACCACATACAATCACCTTTGAAATATTAGTTTTCGAGTAGGTTTGGTAACTGTCAAGCTACCTTCACAATGCAAGACCAAGAAGGCGCAAGGGACAGAAAGATTAGAAATGCTTGCGAAGTGGGAAAGTTTCTGTTGCAAACCTAGCTGATAGGCAGTAGTCCTTCAGAGCTTGGTTTTCATCTTCATCTGAGGGTTTTTGTTTTTTTTTTTAAAGAAATTACTTAAGCTTTGAAATATTAACCTGAGAAACAATCAAGTTGTTTTTATATTTTTTTTCCCAGCTTCTCTAAATTTTACATTTTACTGCCTTGTCTATCTAGTGAATCAATAAGCAGAGGTTTCACAATTTTAAATACATCTTCATTCTGAGAAGGAAATTATATCCTCGGAATAAAGTGTAAATAAGGATGACAAAATTTACCCTCCTAGCATTCTTCATAATAACTGTACTGTTAGCTAGTAATTTCCATGGAATCCCAATCTACAGTCTAGATTTCAGAAATTATTTATCAAGTATTCACTTTTTACAACATTCAAATTGAGATTTTAAAAAGTAAAAAAAAATTCAATTATAATTGATTCATCCTACATTAAAAGGATTTGCTCTTTGAAAAGGAAGTAAACTTTTGGTTAGTTAAGAATCAAAAATTAATCATCTTTTGCACAGAAAAATTGTTAAGGACTGTCCATGATTCAGCATTTTGACAACAGAAATATTAAATAAAATCTACGGGAGAAGAGCGAGAAGTGGAACCACACTGAAATGTGAATATGTTCATGATTAATTTTAGTATTTGTTGATTAGAAATGATTGACAGATTGCTTTATTTTTCAGGATTACTTATCAGTAAAATTTAATTTCAGCATGTTTCTTTCTTTCTCTTTCTTTTCTTTTTTCTTTTTTTTTCTTTTTTTTTCTTTTTTTTTTTTTTTTTCCTTAAGGTTTATGTTTTAGGAATATAATTCAGAATACTGCTATACAAAATAAACTATAAAATAAAGTATTTAAAATATTTTCCTGTCTCAGGGACATTCCTAATATATCTCCATTTTCAACTTGACACAAATCTGATTTCATTTAACTTCAGTAGCCCAGCATTCACAGCTTCTCTGGTTAGTAAAGAATGATGTTGACCAAATAAAAATCCCATCTGCCTCTCTGATCTGGACATTGTCAGTGTGCTTTTTCTCAGAATCAGACTATTTTAAATAATTCTAAGAAAAAAAATAATTAAACAGCTTATATAAAGATTTAATTGCTGGACTGGTTAGTCAATCTGTCATTGACTGACATGTGTGAGGTCAGGAAGTTCCATGTTTTGAGTATGATGAAAAAGCTTCCCAGACATATAAAACTTGTTCTGAACTCCCATGCAATTGAACTGGAGTGAAATCTTTGGTATCTTTTAGTTATTGCTTGTTTTTCTTCACTGATTCTTAAGCATCCCATTTCTTTCAGACTAATACAGTGTTAGATATCTAAGAAATGCCATTTGTAGACAAATAGCTTTTCCAGTGATTCTTTCCTCATCTCAATTGCTAGTTTGTAATCTCGGCAGGGTAAGAAAAAAATGATGTGAAATAATCTCTGCTGTTTATTTAGCTGCTTCTATTATTTTCATTCCCCCCCCACCCCCTTTTTTTTTTTTTTTTAACCTGACTAATGGGGGCAATTCTTGGATAGAGGAAATACGAAAAGCTGCACACGAGCCCTAATATTGCATGGAAGGAATGACTGAAAGTGCCCTTCTTTGAAACACTTGTAAAGGATATAATTCAGAAGCCAAGAGGAGGGAGAGGGGGGACCTGTGAGAAGAGACTGAATTCAGACACAGCATGTTGTGTAGCCAAAAAAAGTGTTGCCTTTCATTATTTAATATTCCTAGCAGTAAAGTAGCACTACTTAGGTACTAAGCAACATGTGGTGGGGCATATAATTAAGTGAAGTTTGAGAACTTTTATGCAAGTACAGCACAGCATAATGAGGAACTCTGTATATATATTCCCCATTTTGTCATTAAGTACAAAATTAAAATGTGAAGATAATGTGTCTGTTGAAAATGGAGGGAACCTGTATATAGACATTTAAAAAAAAAAGAGAGTATTTTTTAACTTATTCTGTGGAATGTTACCATTTCATAATTTATTTAAGTAAAATAAAGTTTTATTTATTAACGACTTGATATACTTTTGGAAGAAAGATAGAATTTCCACTGATCTAAATAGAAACTGGATCAGCCTCTCTGTTGAAATATTGATGTTTCTCTGTGTTTTCACACAAATCAAATGTCATAATTATTCTGAAAACTGCAGTACATACTAGTTAAAGATAAGGCATGAAAAAATAGAGGTAAGATCTTACACCAGCCTTGATCAGCCCTTTCCAGATCATTCAGAACTTGCATTACATGTAAGAGTTGACTAATTAATCGTCTAAATTAATAAGTTTAAATGGCAGTTCATTGAGGAGTTCTGAATTTTTGTAGTTAGCTCTTTTAACCAGCTGATCAAGTGACTTCAAAGTCATTGATTTTTGACCAAAGCAGTTTTGGCTACTATTCCTCAGCCACAAGTGCAGGCTGAGTGTTACAGCAGCCTACAAACACTGCAACTCAAATCCCTGACCAGAAACAGGCCAAAAGGGACTGCTGACACCAGCTCAGATCCCAATTGAGCAGATTAATACTGAACTTATTTCCTATCTTCCTTTTCTCAGAATCCATGATACCCATCTTGTGGATCTTTGCCATGTACAGCTATTCCATTCTAAGTGAGAAGTCTTGACATTCTAATCAGTTTTGAGAAAGCCAGAGACAAATTTTGTTGAACTGACAAATGAAAGAAAGAACAACCCAGAAAGAGATTTTATTTGTAAATTCTTCTGAGATCAGACTGTGTGTTGTTACTTTGCTTGACCTATGTTGAGTAGTAGAATCAGAGGAGGAGAAAGAAAAGAAAATGGGCTTTCTTTCTGGTGGGAAGAATTACATTAAAGTCATAATTACTGAGAGTTTTGTTCTAATTAAGGTTCGTGGCTTAGAAAAAGATACTGTAACTTGTGGATTTTGACTTAAGGCTGTTCGTGAAGAGCAGTGGTTGTAAACTAAGCTCTTTTTTCTGACACTGCAAAAGACAACAAGATAATTTGATTAATAGAGGATTTGAAAGTGTGAGAAGATTTACTGTTCAAGATAATTCTCTAATACTGATATGTATCTTAAGTAGCAACGAGTTTTTCTTTCCTTACACAAGGTGTGTTTCCAGAGGAGACCCATTATTTCAACTTCATCCCTGTCCTTGCACTGTTGGTACAAGAGTTATGAAAGCACCATCTCCAAGCCATGTTTTGATGATGCTATTTGAATTTTCCACACTGCTCAGAAACAAGGGAGCTGCCTATGCAAAAGGTGTCTACTGTTATTATTAGATTACCCAGTCAATCTCATGCATTTGCCGGGGACTAGCAGATGCATAAAAGAATTTAGACTAGTCCTGCATCTTTTCGAGAGTGTAGCTGTAGGTGAATAATTTAAGGTGCCTAAATGACACTGGATTTCTGTGCATATGCAACAAATATCCTCATAAGAATTCCATAGATTCCTCAATTCTTCCACAAAATAAGATTTTAAGAGAAAGAAATTAACTTTTATCTATGCTCACATAATCACTTAATTAGATGAAAAGTTTTATAGTAGAGTATGTCCTTAAATCTACAATATCAAACTTTAGCAATGTTTGGGAAAAATGATTCTTCTGATGTTAAGATCAAGTGATCCTACATTCTGTCTCTTGTAGACAGACAAAAACAGATAAGGTGACCAGAGCACAGAATCACTTAGATCTTTACAAGTGGAAAAGTATGTCACATAATATAGAAAACAAGTTGGCTGACCCTGCTGCACATGTCTGACAACGTCACCCATAAGCATTAGGAAGAAGTTACAGGCCAAGAAAGCTCAATTTACACTGCTTGCCACAGCTTTACAACTGGAACTGAAAGGTTTTTTTTCCTTTCTTTTTTTTTTTTTTTTTTTTTTTTCTTAATAACAAGAAAAAAGTCTGCCTGCTCTTGAATCTGAAGTAGGACAGTGAGTCATTCGAGTTCTTTATACTATTGGAGCTGGAGACATCATAGAGGACACTGTTCTGCTCACTCTACAAAATCAAAGGGAATGTTGCAGGCGCAATTCTTTTTAGTGTCAGGGTAAGTTCTGCAATGGTAGTTACTACATAACTCACAGTGCTGCTACACACAGTTGACCCCTGGGGAGCATTTAGTAAATTCGAACAATCTGGGAAAGCACAGGGTGAAGAAAAATGGAAATGCCTTCTAAACAATCTGGTCTGACTACTGCAGGTACCTCAAAGATGATAAGGAGGTTGAAAGGTTTTCTGTTGCTCCGAAGTAGCATCACTTCCTGCACTTAGCAGTGCAAGAAGATAATTCTATTTTTCATCTTGAAAAGCACAAAGTGATGTTTGCAGAATTACACATTCCCTCAGCAGCCCTTGGGGAGAGTGCAGAGGAAGAGAGAAGGATGACTTCCACAGTACATTTCTGAAATGATGCACATTTCTCTGCTACTGTCCCAAAGACAATATTGGCAACATTCATTGGATGTGTGACCTTCTCAGCACCACTATGTTTCAATTCTATTCCAAAAAGAGTAGAGTTAAACTCAAATAGTTAAAGAGAACAAAAAACAAACATAATAAAGGGCTAGCCTCAGTCCTACGTGATATTTTATGTTGATCTCAAATGCCCACAACTTATGGGAAAACACCAAATCACCGTATGACATTTTTTCTATTGTCTGCTATGTGGATATCAAAATGCAGTTTTATAAACTTACAGTTTATAAATCAACAGTTTATTTAACCTACAGTTGAATCTACTGGTTGAATACTGACAGATAAGCATTTGTTGTCACTCAGCTATGATTCAGGTTCTGGTACTACCTATTTTTCATTGAGAATACTGCACATAATCTGTCCATTATCAATTTTTTTGTTAAGGATGATAACTTTTTCTAAAAAGTTATATAATTCACAAAAGAAAGCTCATGCATTTGCCCTAAGTTGAACTTGTAAGTGTTTGGTTATTGAAGAACAGAGTAATTACTTTGATGTGAAGGTGAATCTGTAAAGCCCATGACACATAGCTTTCCTGGTGCAGTACTGACCATTCGGGAAGTGCCATATGTCATGGCAATTGTAAGTCAAGGACATAGCCTTGTTGGCTTTAGTGGAAATTGACTATAGAGGAAGAAACAGAGTTTGCGCCCTGTGAAATTTTAATATTGAAAATACACAAAGTTTGAAAAATATCAGCAGTATTTTTCTTTTTTTTTTTTTCAGAATTCTTTCTCTTCCACACTTTGGAAGAATAATGAACAGGAAAATGGTTTCTCCAAAAAGCAAAGATAAACTCTCATCTATTAAGCATGTTTTGGTTTGGATTAACTTTCAAGCAGGTTTGCAGGCATGACTTTCTCTCAAGTTGTTTTTCTACAGATAGTTATAAAAATCTACCAAGGTTTTTTTCACAAAGCAAATTCTTTGAAAGTATATGGGTAATCTTTTTTTTTTCTTTTTTTTTTTTCTTTTTCTTTTTAATCCTGTTTCTATTTCTATTTTTATTTAATTTTTTTTTTTACCCTTGGAAGAGCAGCCATGTCCGACTTCTTTAAAAGTAAACAGTAGAAGCACATCAAGACTTTTCTTATAATTTTTTCCCTCTCTTTCTGGATCTACTCCCTTCAACACCACAAATAAGAGACTGAGGAAAGGAAGAAAAGACTTGCATAGCAACATTTGCAGTCCTGCCTTTAGTCGCACTTCCCTAGTTTAAGATGGCATGCATTACTGAAGATTGTCCAGCACTGTTAAGTAACTATGTGTCACTCAAATAAATAACTACCTACAATACTTCTATGTATTCCAGAGAAGTGTTTATAACAATCTACATACAGCCTGGTTTTCATTTTTCATCCCTACTTTCCTATTTTCAGGAAACATATTTTTAGCAAATTTGTCAGAAAAACAAGAAATAAGCAGAGTGAGGTAATAAATGGCATTAATTGTTGAACCGTGAGAGCAGATTGAAGATGAATATTCAGATATATCTACCTACTTTCAATTTTGAGATCAGTAAAGTAGCAGACACCGTTAGATTTTGAGTGTCTACTTTCAGGCATAAAGCTTAAATTACTGTGTTCATGTTGCATAAAGCCATAGTTATTAACTAGGACTTGATTACCCAGTATAAATTAATTTCAGAAAATTTTCCCTTTATTGCAACCTGACACAAGAAATCTGCAACAATATTTAATAAATTATAACTTGAGTAATTCCCCATTAACTGCATAATTTCTCTCATATATTCTTCCCTAAGTTGTCCCACCATACATTTTACTGCTTATAAGTTAGGTTTATTATCATGGACTGAACAGTGTTTGAAATTTAAAACAGAAAGCTTTTGGGTATCATATATAGTTTCTCCTCCTCTCCACGACTACCTGATAATGGTCAGTCATTTACAATTTCCTTAAATTCTCATCATCTAGATGGCATCTGCCTGCACATTTTTTGTTGTATTGTTATTAATCTGACTTACTTGCAAGATTCAATTTTTCCAAAGTTATGCTGCCAAACCTTACTAACCATATAAGCTAGATAACACCTCATTGACTTCCTAAAGCATTTAAGTTTTGATACTGCAGCAGATTCTATGGACTTTGGTAGGGAGTTTAAAATGAAATGCTCAACATTTAACCATATGGAAAAAAAAGGACCTTTGGCATACCTTCAGAGAGTATTTTTTGTTATTGTTTTTTTTTAAAGGTTTTAAAGATTTTTTAACTTTTTCCAAATTTCTTTCAGAGGAAAATTCATTCTTTCTTTAGTCTAAAAATGACTGTAACATTTTTGCATGTACTTGTGTATACATGTATTTGAAGAGAAAGTAGATATGCATATGTTCTGAGCAATATCGCTGGAGCTTTTTCTGTATCACATGCTTCCAGATATAATGCCCAATGTTTATACACAAATACTTCGTATTCTTGTTAGTTAGGAAATGAAATAATAGTTTTTCAAGCATTTTTTCTGTATATTATCTATGTCAGAGAATCTTTCACTCGTAATAGAAACAATGGATGTAAGTTTGGATGCCAGCAATGTCTAAGCTTTTAGAAAACTTGACTGAAGTAGTCACTGTTTTGAGCTTCACACAGCAACTGATGTCTTGATTTATTCAGTATCTCTCATTCTTTAATATGTAGGATTCAGGATAATATGCCTTTTGAACCCAAGGGCTTCAAACACACTTCCCCACCCTGTAAAGAATGTGCGCTGAACAAGACAGTAGACTGTTTTGGATTAACACATTTGTTACGGTTCTCAACTGTGGACGTTAGAAACATGTTGCCATAAGATATTATGAAGTAAAAAAGAAAAGGCGTGGGTGGATGAATCCTTAAGCTGCCCATCACTGTGAGACAGCAATGTCAGTCCATATTTTACTGTCTCCTACACTCCTTAAGCAACATCTTCTAACCACTGTAAGACATGATGCTTGGTGATCTTTGGTCTGCTCCAGCACAGTATTCTCTGTGTTCTTAATGATAGAGCCCTGCGCCCTTTTACAGCACAGGACTTGACTTCAGGGTGGACTGAATTTTGGGGACAAAGTATCTTGGAGGAAGAAGAAGGCTGCTTCTTCAGGGCACCCTGCCTTGGTTGTATAGAAGCTAAAACTCATACCCTGAATGAAGTAATACTACAAACATCACCTCACAGCTAGGTCACTAAAAGGCCAGTTTCTATATCTGTCCCTGACACCACAGTAGAATTTTTGCCTGATTCTAGGCAAGCTGCTTAAAATACATTATTCTAATTTCTGACTAATGACCTTTACAATTTCTCTAAGACCTACATTTGATACTTTATAGGATGAATTTTCCAAATACAAAGGAGGCCATTGCTGATAGACTAGAGTGAAGGTTGCTGTCTTTGGAAGCTGTGACTCAAACAGTGTAGAACATACTGAGTGTTTGAGTCTGAGTCATTCCAGAAAACTCTCTCCTCAAATTGGTGATTTTTAAATTTAGTACTCTAGACATCTGGTGTAAGATGAGTAAAGTATTAAAGTTATACTTCATAGGAAGTTGTAGTAGTAAATGGATTACTGTTCATGAAATACAGTCATGGGCAACAAAGGGAAGTTTAAACAAATGTCTTCAAAGGAGAACTTAAATAATGTGGTACAAAACACACTTCACAAAACAGAAGATTTTTTTAACACATTATTTTTCTGAATTTAATCCAGTCTTGTACTGAGTAAGGTAGAGGTCATGTATGACTATCTGACCAAGAACTAAAAATCTAGGACTGAATTGATGCTACAGAGGTGATTTTTTCTGCATACCCATCATTTGCTTACGTTTTTCATCATAGTGTGCATGTGTACAATAATGCATGAATGTAAATATGAAAATAAGGCTAACTTTGCACATGAAACTCTCAATAACTTTTAAAAAATCTAATGACCTTATTTGATTTTGTGATTTTATTTTATTTTATTATTTGCTTTATGATTCTTTCCAAAAATAACATACACTGAAATTTGAAAGTTGGGTTGGTAATGTCTGATTTTAAGAATAGCAAATGATATGTTGGCTGCTTGAGGTAGTGGGACTCTAGAGTAAGCTTGTGTCACCAGTTACCTACCAAAGATTTTTGGGATGGATACCACATTACTTTCCGTGCCAAAACATTCTGATGATATTTTCTGTAAATTAACTGATGATTTTTACATAAACACTCTGTAACATTCTGTGACTCTGTAGCCTTAAGATATATCTCTAAAAAGAATTTAGGGTACATAATTAAAGACAAATAATTGTACACTTTCATCCAAATAATATGTACAAAAATGGCAGCTTCAGGCAAATTACAGAGTCACCAACTCACCAAAGTTGGAGAAGAAATCCAAGATCATCCAATCCAACCATTCACCTACCACCAGTATTTCTGTACTAAAGCATGTCTCTTAGTATAACATCTAAGTGTTTCTTGAATACCTCCAGGGGTGGTGACTCCACCACCTCCCTGGGGAGCCCATTCCAGTGCCTAACTACTCTTTTGGAGAAGAAATTTTCCCTAACATCCAACTTGAGGCCATTCTCTCTAGTACTGTTGACAGTTACACAGGACGAGAGTTTGACCTCATCTTGCCACAATCTCCTTTCAAGTAGTTGTAGAGAGCAATAAGG
>JAOWBP010002052.1:26531770-26546522 GCA_028571105.1 Tragopan temminckii | reverse complement strand
TTTATTCAGAGGGTGGTGAGTCACTGGAACAGGTTACCCAGAGGAGTTTTGGATGCCCCATTCTTGGAGGTGTTCAAGGCCAGGTTGGATGGGACAGTGGGCAACTCAAGCTAGCTGATGGCAACTCTGCTAATGGCAGGGATATTGGAACTAGGTAATCTTTAAAGTCCCTTCCAATCTACCATTCTATGATTCTATGATTCAGTGATTCTAAGCCAGTATACTAAGATAAACTTTTACTTGCGTGGTTTACTCAGAAGGGATAGAACCCTTTATCCACAGTTAAACTCAAGAAAAGTGTGAGTGATGACAAACGACTTCCACTCTACCAGCTTATTTAGTTCGCTCATTTCAAACCCAAGGAGCATAAATTCAAATAGCTGGAAGGATTTTTTCATCTCTGTAATCTTTGATTTGATTTGTCTCAAATGATATTATCCACTGGGCTTGTAAAACAACTTTAACTGATCCTAGTCTCAGGAAACATGCATATGGAAGTCATTTCCTTTTAGTAGATTCTAACCTGATCTTCAATATATATATTTTAATAAATAAATACTATTAATCATGGATTTATTAGTTAAAAATACTTCTACACTAGCCAAATAAACATGAATCACTTTGTTCATTGGTGATTTAGGAAGTTTTTACAGTTGCTCAAAAGAAATAATGTGCTCCTACTACTGTCAGTATTTCACACAACTGAGTCAGAAACTATGGCTGCAAAAAGTGTTGAATTATACATCTGTACTTTTCAAAAAACAAGGTGATTTTTTTGGAGCTGTTGGCCATCTGATCTTAAGAGAAGAATGTTTAATCCTTCACACATTCATACTGCTAAAATTTCAGAGACTAGGTAGCCCTCCAGATCATACCAGTTCTCTCACCTTAGATTCTCAAGGGTATTGTCATTCAGAAGGAGAAAATGATGATTCTGAAGACGAGCTTTCAGATGTTCTATTTGATAAATAGCAAAATAATGCATGCATTCGAATGTATATTTTGTGATAACATTTATTTTGGAAGTGGACTATTTGAAGCAAAGTTACCAGATCAGACAGGGCCATGACAGAAAAGATACTGAGTAATCTATTCAAGAAAGGAAGAAAAATGTTTTAAAAAGGAAATAATATATTTGGGAACATATCCTCTAAACATTTAGCAAAATATATGAAGAATTGTAGCCTTTGTAGAATGAGAAGCTGAGTGACATCAGACTGTATTTTGTATGGATGTGGAAATCTACTATTAAAGAAAAAAAAAAAAGAAAAAAAAAGATGTCTTTCTACACAAGTATTAGGAAGCTTACGGACATTGAAGTATCCGTAGATCCTTAGATCTAGGCATCTTTGTTGCTTCTGTTAAGCCACTCATGCTCTAGTGGTTTTGACATGTTCGAAGAAGCTGTGTAGACAGCACAGGGAAATTAAATCATTTTGCTTTACTGGGCAACACTCCTTCCAGAGGTCTTTGGTGTGAAATTTACAGTATAGCAGGTCCTTCTTGGATCTGAAGTACAATACTTTCCAGGCAACATTTAAATGACAGAGTCTTGGCGGTTTTTTTTTTCTTTTTTTTTTTTTCTTTCTCCACAGATAGTGATATAAAACTACCTGACATATCTTCAAATGTTTTGCTAAACAAATTCCCACAAAATTTCAGTAATAATTTGAAAAATATTAAGAAGAATAGATTGACTGTGGAAGTTATCAATACTTTTGTGAGAATTTTCCCATTGAAAACACCCAATTTCATGACCATTTTCAGAGGAAAAAAACCTAACACATCTAATCTATCCATCCATCTATCCCCACAGACAGAGAGTAAGGTGCTGAGTAAAAGCTTAGGTGTTTGTGCATTTGTGTGTGATGCAATGATGTCAAGAAAACATCTAGACAAGAAGAAAGAGATAAAATTAACACTTCTCAGCTTTCCCAGGTGCAGATTTTATTTCAAGAGCCAGAACTGCTGTCAACATAATTTAGAGAAGCCAAGTTGCTAAATTATGGATGCTTTTCCTAAGTTACCTGGGTGCAGTTCTGCAACCTGAAGCTGTCAAGGGTATTTGGTGCAGCCATAGCACTTAGTGCTATCATTTCCCGTTATGCAAATTGGGCTGGAGTTTACACAGGCAGATTTCAGTCTAGTCTTCTCTGGTTGGCACATGGATGGATGAGCAAGTTAGTGTGTGTATACTTGAACAAATATGTATGTATATGTAAGTAAGCCTGGATATTTCTCCAACTATAGAAATCCTTCTTTCCCCAGTCCTTAATATCCTCCACCTTTTGTAACAACTCTTTCTCATAGCGTTAGGGATTTACCGTATTCCAGAGAAGCACTGTGATTTTGTTCCCAGTGTGGCAATGTAAATTGCCTGATAGATCTGCCTGTCCATCTGTCTAAATACCCACACATGCCACAGGTCTCCTGGTATGGGAGATGAGCTGTGAGCACATCCAGGTGAAATCCCTGTTTTTATGTGCAGCCCAGACAATTTGCCAGGAAAAGCCCTTATGCGGAGCCAGTGCATAGGGCTTACTCTTCCATCAGGGCAAATGCACCTCAACATAGCCATGAAGTTAGAAAAGATGATTGAATATTATTTTCTTTTCTCTTGAAAATTCATAACCACACCATTCTGCAACTTATTTTTCAGAATCAAAAATAAAAGTATTTGATTATTTTCTTTGTTACTATGTTCAGATAACAACAGACAAAAAAAAATATTAACTTCTAAATTCCATCAAAATATTTTATTTTCTGCTTACTTTGTCAAGGAACATACGAAGTTTACTAAATTCTAGTATGATTAATTATATATTGTGGGCAGAATAAAATTCAATGTGGAGATCAGAAATCTGTGAGCTTTTCTGTCAGAAATACTTGTTTATAGGTGGGCGTGAAAAAATTTTCCTGATATTTATCTTACAGAGAATTTCCACTGATTGCTTTGTGTATAAACATTTATATTTGAATAATGGTCACTGGAACAGTAATTTATTTTTTCTAGGTTTTGTGAAAGTCTCTAGGGGAAAATTAATCTGCAAATAACACTGAAATTCAGTGGAAAATGGGCATCAACTATTTTAGATAACACTGAAAGTAGAGTTGACACAGATGTATGTGCACATTTACATAAAATATATATACAGCAGAAATTCCAGTGTCAGTGAATGAAACAGGCTATGTTATGATGATTTTGCAGTGCAGAAGATTTATGCAAGGGAGTTGCATGTAATGTAACCACATTTTCTGCACTATTTTACTAGGGAGGAAATTTTTGCTGCTGTGCCATTTGAGGAAGACCACAAAGACCCTTTCCTGAAGAGTGTAATGAGAATGGGTTACACTTCTACCAAGTTCCACATTCTCATTACAAGCTTTTTAATGAGATGGGATTAATTTTCTGCCATTTTCCATTCTCATTACTACTCAGTCAAGGGAACGAGGTATCAGGAGTTTAATGCCTAATTTATATTCAATGAATCTTAGTAGTGTGCTGCACTCTTTTGACCTTTTCAATATTTTATACTTATATTGAGTGGTCATTTGACTCCTGCGTTGTTTATAGCCTTATTATAGAAGTATATAGAAGAAAAATTTGACTAGTTATACCATCAAAAATGCCAAACAACGGAAAGGTCAATTTAATATTACACGTATGTATCAGTTCAAAAATGTACATGGCATTAAACTTTGAAAATCCTTATCTTGTCAAATCTACAGAAATGAAAAGAACGCTCCTGTCCATGTGATCAAGTAGAATTGTGGAGTAGAAGAAAACAGACATATTCTGTTTTCACTGGAATTGCTTTCAGTTTCTCCTCATGGACTCACATCTGTGAAAAATATGGCAAATATTTCCAAAAATTCAGTACTTAAGAGGACTTTACACAAGGGCTAATACCTACAAAAGGAATAAGATGATGAAGAATCAGGTCCATTTTATTGCCAGTAGTTAATGTTTCTTGAAAAACTCATTAAATATCTTTGTGAAATATTTTAACTGATTTTTATAGGACGATTCAAGGGTTAGATGAGAAATTCTAATCTTTGAAGAACTGAACATTGATACCTAAGTATTACTAAAAACAAAACAAAACAACAACAACAAAAAAAAACACTAAAAATTGTGCATTCCTGTCATATCATTTAGGTTGATTTGGATAAACATCCAAAGCTTTGGAATCAAATTTTCTCTGACGTTCATACCTTAAAAAGTCATACAAGAATATGGCTTCTTAGCTGTTAGGATTTTTTTCAGCTTAACTGTAGTGCAAAAGTAGAAAAGACACACGCTATGAAAAGAACTATACTTCAAAAGCATAATACTCAATTCATCCTTTTCTTAGATTGTGTACAGATTTATGGCTAAAATGTTATTTGACATTATTTAATTTGGAGGCAGATGCAGAAATGATAAAACTCAAAATTACCAGCAGAAAAACATTCAGAAAATAAAGTTAGTAAAAAAATCCACTCTGTGTGCTGTGGGTGCATGAAGCCTTCTACTTTGTTTTTAATTTAATTAACAGAGTTTGTTTACAGAGCTCAGATAATTATTCTTTTAAATCTGACCAAATAATTAACTTATGTCAAATAAATACCACTTTATTCCTGGAAAATAATATAATGGATATTCTAAAACCTTGCATATAATAAACATGCTATTCATTCCTTAATTATTATTTCTCAAAATACATCAACAGTATGGTAGAATTAATTTGCCATACAACACGTCTTATCAAATGTAAATTTAATCCAGTTTGAGACTATTCTTTAAAGCATTACTCAGGATATCACTGCTAGACTCCCCCATTGAAACATCATTTACTATAGCTTGTGAGACCAGAGGGAGAAATAACTGTTTGGGTAATGAGGGCACAATCAGTCCTGTGCCATTGTAACTGAAAGAAAAATTAATATATGAGAGCCTTGCAAGACAGATTAAAAAGAAGAAAGTGACAAAAGTAATCATGTGAATACTAAAGGGGGATCTTCATGTTAAGTGAGCCTGGTCAAATATATTTTTAGCCTCAGTGATATAAACTGAAATGCGAAAAAACAAGTACGTCTGCCTATTTCAGTAAAAGCAAAGCACAAGTCATAACTGAAGAATGTGGTGGAGTAAAAGTTGTCGGTGCAAATAATATATGATTACATCTCTCCTGCATGAACCAATGCAATTTCAGATGCTAAGAAGTTATTTCCAGAAAAGAATTACTCTACATAGTGCTAAAGTAGTCCAGAAAAAAGAACTATGGATGCACAGTACATACTATGGAATAGCTGAAAAAAAAAAAGATTGTTGGGCAGGAGGTAAAACAATATAGGTCATAATATTTCTCACAAATTGCCTTGAGTTTTGCTAAGGCATGCTAATATATTTCAGGACATCAAAGCTTTCTTTCTTACAAGGTTTTTTACTTTTTCATTATTGAAAGTTCATATAATTGAAGAGATGTTTTCAATATATCAAATGTAGTTTCTTCAGGATATAGGACAATTTAGTACTTATCATAAATTTAAAGGAAAAATTCTTAACACAATTCTTACAAATGATTGCTATGGGGTAACAATGAAAGGTATTCTTGCTGTGAAAATTCCTACATATTCAGAGCATGACAAACACGATGTACCTATCTTATGGTTTTGTATTTTCTCATAAGCTTGCAGCTGTATAAACAGCCATATTCCTCTAGTCCAATCAGTTTGGTGAATCCAGTGTATAAGGTCGAGCAATAAATAGTTATCCTGTAAGGCATAGTATTAAATGGGGAGGTTGGTGGCCCTGCCTGTGGCAGGGGAGTTGGAGATTCATGATCCTTGAGGTCTCTTCCAACCTGGGCCACTCTGTGATTCTGTGATTCTGTGAGATGTTTGTTGAGAATATTGTCTTATTTTGAGTCTTGCTTTTATAAAGACAAAATATGCCATAAAATGTAATGAAGTTACAATTAATTATGTTGAGTAACTGGGACCATTTTGAAAGAGCAATACTATTGATATGGCATTTACTTATTCTATTAATCATTCTAAGCAGAGATTCCTGGGACAAGTGCATTAGTCAGGAGAAGAGGATGCTCAGTGGAGATCTCATCACTCTCTATCAGAAAGCAGGTTGTGGTGAGGTGGGGGTTAGCCTCTTCTCTCAGGTAACTATTGATAAGACAGGAGGGAATGGCCTTAAATTGTGCCATGGGAGGTTCAGGTTGAATATTAGGAACAATTTTTTCTCTCTGAGAGGTTATTAATACAATGGTTATGAATGCCCAGGAAAGTGGTGGAATCACTGTCCCTGGAAGCATTCAAGTAAAGTATAGATGTGGCACTGATGGACATGGTTAGTGAGCATGGTGGTGATGGGTGCACAGTTGTATTTGATGATCCTAGAGGTCTTTTCAAACCCTAATGATTCTATGATTCTATTGTATTTATGCCTAGTTTACTATTCAGTTTTGTATGACATGTCCTTTCTTCTCAGGTTTATAAATAATATACAAATATATAAAAAAAATATATAAACATCACATATACTTGTTATAATTATAGATATGCATAGGATGAAATCACTTTTTCTTTTTTTTTACTAAAGATTAAACATTTAAATATTTGCTACATAACAAAAACAACTAACAAATCGATCAAAAAATCTGCCACTCTTCATTCTGTTAACTCTCACACTTGCTTTTTGCTGTTTTCTTCTGCTGATTTCCATTACCTCTGATGGCAGTGGTTGCTTAAGGGACTTTGTGCCTTGCAAAGCTGGGTTGTATCATACATGTTTCCAAAGGATTTTAGCCACCTAAGAGTACAAATGTCATTTTCAGAAATGAGTTTGACATTTAAGTAAGTCAATAATCTTGGGGTACTCTTGCAAACACAGATATGTAAGCTAATTTTAATTGATCTAATATGGCACTAGTGGCAGTACAGTTGCATAACTGAGTTTAATTTATCCTAAACCAAGCCCTATGTTATTCTGAGGATTTGAGCTCACAAACTTAATTCGCTCTTGAAAATAAATGGAACTAAGTCTTCTAAATCACTTAGGTTTCTTAATGGAATGTGTTCTTTATCCCTAGACACCCTACTTTTCCTGCTGTGCTGTTGTGGGACATGAACAATATATTTTCTATTGAGACTTTCTGTTCTTAATGTCTTCCAAGCAATTGTATATCATCACAGGATGAACAAATCTGCTGCCACTTTATGGAAGAGAAGAACATGAAAAAAGGTTCTGAGGACTCACAGAGGACCCTGGTAATTTCACCATGAAGACACTTGCTGTTCAGTGTTTTTGTGTCATACTGCAAGAGTAGCAGTTAGGAAAATAACTTGTCTGTTAACCTCAGCTACATCCTTATCCTGCTAACAAGTCTATGTTTCATAGTAATATTTTTTTTCCATGAGTAGGTCAAAATTAGGTCAAAATTTATTCAGAGTTTAATTGGTCTCCATTGATGAGATAATTGCATAAGAAGTAAGATTCCTTTGGGTGCTCATGGGGAAAACAGACTGGTCATTGAACTAGTTGAACTAGATGATTTGTAGATATCATTTCTGTTGCACATGAAATCAGCATGGTAAATTTTACTTTATTTTTCTTTATTTTTATTTTACTTATTTCATTTTTTAGGTACTTAGTTCATGTTACAAAGGAAGCTGCAATGACAGAAGAACAGAAGAATGACAACAAATTAAAGATGAATGGCCCTTAAAGTCTAAAATAGAAATTTCTGATGAACACTTAAAAGACAGACTACTGCCAGTTGACCTACCAGAGCACTCACTGTAGCTCCCTAGCTGTAGAAAAAATTCCATGTCCTTGCAGCAGCATGGTATTGCACAAAGCTCTTAGTTCTATTAAAATAAATAAACAAACAAACAAACAAATAAATTGTATTTATCTTCTCCCCGGCAACAAAAACCAAAAGCAAACAAACAAATAAACAGAAGGCAAATCTGGGACTCATTCACATTAATAACACAAAAGATTTCTTGTGTCTTCCTTGCGTATTTTATGGACTTTTACCTATTTCCTCTATCAGCCGTATTTCAGCACTTTGCACTTTCCAAAAACTCTAGTCTGGAATAAACAGATTGCCTGAATCTCAACTTTAATTTTTTGTTATCATTGCTGTTCCGGAGATCAACTCCAGAACATGCGATTTAAAAAGAGAAAAAAAAAAATATTCCTGCTTTAAGAAAAGTACTCTTTTTGTAACCAAACTCACAATTTTTGCTTGTGTAGTTTGTTGGACAGTGGAATTTCTGACTTGTTAACAATTTTTGTACTGGGTTAATCCTTTCTTTTTACCTTTTTTTCATCATGTCTCTTGTAGCTTTAGAGTACCGTGCTGACTTGTCACATTATGTGTCATTTGTTTCTCTCCCCTTTTATTTTCATCAACTTTTCATACTTGTTAACTTCTGAAGTGACAGGAGGTATATCAACAAGTGAGGTTAGCAACAGATCAGCTGTTATATTAGGGAAACTATTTTTTCGTCCTTAGCTCTGATGAATCATGCACTGCTTGTACATTAATTTTAATGATGTTTTCATCTTGCTATCTAGTTCTTTCCGTGTTTTTATTTTCTCAAAATCTAGGTAGAAGAGTATACTACTTTCTTCCTTCCCATTCCATGAGAAATTAACATAGATCATTAAGCTATAGTATTATTTGCAATATCTCATGGAAATTTTAGTTCTAGATTCTTCTTCTGTTCCAGTATTGATTCAGGATCACTGCTTTCTAGGTAGGCTACACCTCCTGTAGTTCTCCAGAATTTCATCTTTTCTTTGATTTACATGATGAATCATTTTCTGATACAGAAGGAAAAAAAAGCATTGTCAAACTTACATGAACTAAAAAAACTGTGGATTCTTTCTACAGTCTGTTTTTGAATAGAAAAAAATACGGAAGGAGAATAGAGACAGCCCTCAACAGGTAGCCATTTATTTTTAATGACTTCTTTCAACTAGATCTGGTTTTCCAATCAGTTTCATTTTATGGAAAGTTAGATGACTGTTTTATTCCCATGTAAGTAACTATGAAGAGATTTTTAAAGGACATGTCAGAATTTGGGGAATCTTAGATCAGCAAATAATACTCCTGCAATTGTGTTTTGTAATAACAACTGCAAAATAGTCAAGATTTGATGGAGCTTGATAATATTTGAGGTCTCTTCCAACCCAAGCCGTTCTATGATTCTATGATTTGTCACACTGCAAATTATTGATTTGACGTTAGAATTAGTCCCTCAATGTGATCCGAAAATATCTATAGTCATTCAATTATATTTGCACTCATACAAAAATTTGCACAAACTATATAGCATACCTTTCAGTTCTCTAAGAATATACTTTCTGTCCTCAGTTCTAACTGATTCTTCTGTATTGATTTGTTTTCTACACAGAGTCAAAACTTTGAAAGAAGCATAAGAGATGTAGAAGAGACCTTTAATAAGCTCTATGGTCTCATGGTCTAGGATCCCAATATTTCTTGTTTCTAAATGCAATAAAGAATGTGCCCATAAATTCTGACACACAAGACATGTTGGAAGATCTTGTGTAGATCGTGATAAAGGATTAGGATTCCCATTATTACTGCAGCTGTTTGGTATAGGAGCTATTGTGTGCCTTCCTTGCCTCGTAAAAACTACTACTTATTATTTCAGAACTGTGTTCTTTGCCTTTCTCTCTTGTTGTGTTGACAAAGAGATCTATGTACTCTGTCAAAATTAAGCCATGCTTTTTCACTTTGTTAAGTGATATAGCCCAGGGAAATTGTTTGGAGCATCTGAATTCAGCGTTCTGTGAAGCTCCAAATATGTCTTTTCGACAGAAGCACTGATTAATCTCCTGTCTTATCACCTTGCTCCATCTCTACAAATGAATACAAGTAGTGCTCCAAAAGTAATGCCCTCTATTTTATTATGTTGGCCCACAACATCAGAGATGTTGGTGGTATGGCAGTAGTGGCTGAACCTTCCTGACTATATTCCATTAGATGTTGTTGTGCAACAGACAGCAGCAAAGGAGCAGTCTGACAGAATGGTGTCTGGCACAGAAGTGCACAGAAAGAAAAGGTATATCATTTTACTCATCCCTGTGGAAAAACTTGCAGCCACTGGCATTCAATGACACTTGTTGAACATTTATAGAGACCAAACAGCGGATGTGAGCACAGTGAGGTGGTGGATGGTGAGTTTCAGCAGTTACAACAGTGATGTAAAAGACAAGCCACATTCCGAATGGCTATGAAGATTCGTCGCGTCATAAAATGAAGAATACCTCAATCAGCTCTTTTGTGCAAATTGGCTAATGGTGATGAATATACTGAAAAATAGTGTTTTGTTGCTAAGAATTTTCTCTATCAAATAGAGTTATTATGTTTTATCTATTATAGTTTCCATGGAAATAATTAGGACACATTACTTTTGGATTGACTTAGTACAAAGGATGGTCTTCCATTTGGCTGTCAACAAAGAGATATACACTTGTTGGAAAGCAAACATCAAACGATAACATTTCCAGGAGGAAAGTGACAGCAATTCCATTTCCCACTCAGAAGTGACACCTTCTGATGTACAGTGTCTTGGTAATACGCTATTCTTCATTTGTGTAACATCTTCCTTACCTAAAATAGCATCTTTTGAAAGTGGAAGTGTTCCAGGATTTCTGTTTCCTTTTTCTCACTTTTAAAAATATTCCTTCTTATAAAAAATATGTAATTTTCAGCATCTTATTAATGTTCAGATCCATCATCATTAGAATATTGACAGAGAGAAAAAAAATGAAAGGGGGCAAATCCCTAACTTCAGAAGGTTTGGGCAAAGAAGTAAAAAGCAGTCATGAGGAAATACAAGGAGAACAAATAATTGGGTATACACAGCAGGATAAAGCAGCTGGTAGAGATGGAAAAAAGTAAAAATTTAAAAAATAGAAGAAGAAGATTAATAATTTAAGATACAAGAAGATATAACAGACATCTAGCAGAAAATGAGTGTCAGATTCCATTTATCTACACTTGGAAGCTACTTAGTTCTTCAAAGAGCACAAAGCATCCTTGAGCATGGATTATATAGGAAGATCAAAAGGCCAATTTGGCTGGAGTAAATGACTACTCACCTGTTCATTTTCATTTAAAAATGTGATTGTAAATGTTAATAGAAAAATTAATACAAAAAAGGTGGTCATATCTTTATGCTTTGCTTTGTTTGAATGAAGAATTAAATAGGTTTTTTGCTTTCAAGTTTACTTAACTTGCAAATAAGGAAAGAACATCAGACCATTATAAGATCCGAGGGCAGAAAAAGGCCCCATGGAATACATAGACCTAGTAGTAATTATTTATTTCAAATAATAGCTAGCATGCTCACATGCATATCTTTTGCACTCAAGGACCATGACCGACATTTTACAGGGAGAAATGTAAGAACAGTCAGCACATTGCTTAATAGGTTCCATTTCACAATTTTACATACAGATTTTACATTGGGAAAAAAACAAAAACAAAAACAAAAAACATACAAATCTGACAGAATCCAAATATATGTTCATGTAAAGCATTCAGTAATTTTTTCATATGCAGACAAAGGAACATCATTTTCTAACAAATCCAAGGACATGAAGTCTGAATTTCAGAAGGAAAATACATTATAGGATTTTGTGAGAAGTTTTTTGTAACCTTGTGAGTGAAGCTCTGAGAAAGTAACACTTTGATTCAAATATCTTTGAAAACCATGAAGGTTTTTCCTGCATTTGATTATAGTTTGAGTCTGTCGTTCATATTAGACCCCTAATATGAGTATCTTCCTGATTTTTAAATGAAGTATCAGTTCTCCTCACAGAAAACTTGGCTGTGACTAATCAGCTGATGCAGCTAAGTGAAGAAGGCATTGAAGTGCTCTTTGTGACCCATGACTCTAAAGCAATTCAGATCAAATATATCTTCAGGTATACTATAGAGCAGCCATAAAGATACCTCAAGCTGAAGGAGCTGTCATGTCTCAAGGACAAACAGTATTTGATTTTTACATAATTTAACCATCATGAATGAGTGACACAGCAAGTAATTCTAAATTTGATGTCCTTTTTTTTTAAAAAAAAGAACATTACAGGTCTTCAGGTCAGTTTGTCACAACACAGAGCGAGGAAAGGTCAGGATACTAGAAACAATTTCCCATTGCTTCTTTACACTGTTCACAAAATATCTTGCAGCAGGCTCTGATTAATATAAAATGTATACAATTTATGATTTTCTCTGTTGTAGGCTGTGAGAACTGTAAGCAAATGTAGTATATTCATTGCAAAATCCTAAATATTTTGAAATGAATCACAGTGACTGTATGCTGCTGATTTTTAATTCCGTTCCAATCTAGTGCTGGAACTAGAATAATTTTAACACTCCCACCATTCCACCATGTAGAGCATTAAAAGCTTCTAATCTTAGCCGTACAAGCTCACATTATCTGCTGCAAAATGCCATCTAGTAATGAGAAAACTTTAGCAGCTTCATTTCTTAACTTTAGGATGATGACAAATAAGCTTTCCAAAACTATTGACAACTGTATAGATTCTCCATTTACATTACCTGTGTTTTAAAAGATGTGTCACTGGGAATAAGCTCATCAAATTTCTTCCCAGCTGCAAGGTGATGCTGCATTGACAATGCCTGGTTTGCCTCCCAGTCTTCTTCTTTGGAAAATACAAGTCTTCTCAAGAGAATAAAATGCAACATCTCCTGAGGAAAGAAAAAGAATAAATCAGTCAAATGACACCATGCTTCTGTTCTTTTGTATTTCAGGGAATACTGAATTAATCTTCTATACTCTCTAAATTGCAGTTTTCACAAGGATAGTTTGGAATCAGTAAATATCTAAATGCCAGAACTATGTTATTCAAGTTTTCTTGTGGGTATTCACCTCAATATCATCCACATTTGAAAGTGAGCCTGATTGCTGCTTTCTAAGTGGTTGCTTTTTCTTCTGTACCTTCCAGGTTTTGTTCTGTGCAATACAAGGATACCAAGGAAAATGTGAAGCACATAGTTCTGTTCAATCAGGTATCATCTGATTCTAACCTGAATGCTCTCCTTCAGTTGTGCTGACTACATTTAGTACAGATAGAATCCTGACTGAGAAACAATGGTTAATCATGAATGTAATACTCCTCAACTCTTCTACATACTTTTTCATTAACTACTATTCAAAGCAGCAAAGATGGTTCTTTTCAGTCACAGAAAGTCTTTCATTGACCCACAGATTCAAGAGACAAAGTCAAGAAAAATTTATCTCAACCAAGATGAGGTACCAGTAATAATGAAAGTACTACTTTGACTGGCTAATGTGAGATTTTCTTATACACAATATCCCACCATCTCCTATCCTCAACCTCATCCACGTTTTCTTCAAAAAAATATAGGAATATGTGCAATCTTACTCCCTTTTCACATTGTAAATATTAGAGCTACAAATAAAAACATTTCCTTCTGACTGGAGGAAGGAGTAAAAAGCACCAGCCAATGATAAGTTCTCAAAGGTCATGGAGTAAAGTGGGATGGTGGAGTAAAGTAGAATGGTGATCAAACCCAGAGTTTCAATAGCAAAGCTTTCGGAATCATATCTTTCATAGAACAATGTGAGTTGCAAAGGACAATAAAGATCATCTAGTTACAACTCCCCTACTGTGAACAGATTTGCCACCCACTAGATAAGGTTACTCAGGGCCCATCCAGTCTGGTTTTGAATGACTCCAGGGACAGAGCATCCAACACTTCTCAGGGCAACATTCCAGTGCCTGACTATCCTCTGAGAGGAAATTTTCCCACTATCATCTAATCTAAATCACCCTCCTTTAATTGAAAACTAATCTCCCTTGTCCTGTCACTATCAGATTGAGTAAAGTCTTCTCCTTCCTGTTTATAAGCATCCTTTAAGTATTAGACGGACAAGTGAGGTCTCTCTGGAGCCTTTTTTCTCCAGGGTGAACAAGTCCAACTCCCTTACCCTTTCTGCTTCAGCCCTCTATCATCTTCATGACATTCCTCTGGACTTGCTCCAAAAGCTCTATGTCTTTCTTGGGCTGGAATCCCCAGGCCTGGGCATAGTACTCTCACAAAGGAGAAAATCACCTGTATAGCTGTGGTAGTCTTAAGCTAAGCTTGTGGTAACTTCCTCAAATCTATTCAGCTCCTCAGGCAGATCTTTCAGTGAGCAATGAACTAGCCATGAAGGACAAGGATTTTGAAGGGTCCTATTGAGTGTGTACAAGAAAAATCTCAAGGAATGTTAATGATAAAACAACTGTCTAACTAGGCATTTCACTGCTGGAAAACACTTACTCCAAACCACTGTTTTGTTTTTTTTTTTTTTGTTTGTTTGTTTTGGTGTGTGTAGTCAGAGAATCCTAAATTTATCTATTCAAATGCAACTTCTAATACAACTTGCTTTAGATACCATTTCAGGACAAAAAGTAATTCCTTTCTCCATTTTTGTTGAGACGTGAGTGAGTCCTCAGTTGGTATATGTCAGATGAACATAATTTGTATCTTAGTTTAATGAGGGCTTTTGGGGGGGGAACTTTCTCTCTCAACTGGAAGTGCAAATGAGTATTGGCCATAGTTGGGCTTGCTGTCAATAGTAACAAGGAAATTGATGACAAATGGCAAGAACAATTTGTTAAGAACTCCAGCTAACTTCTCTCATAGTTTAAAAATGTCTAATATGATGGGGTGCTAGATGA